>CM038796.1:32094770-32163310 GCA_021764765.1 Vicia sativa | reverse complement strand
AACGAAGAAAAAAAACCTTTATTTATTCATGCCTTGTGCAATTTGACATCTTATCTTTATTATATTTAATATTTTACCTGGTCAAACAAAACTTAAATTAAAAACTAGAATTTTTACAATAATGCCACCTTTGAAATGAAAATACTTACATGCCACTCTTTCAAAATAATTTCAAATATATTTTTTTTCATTGGTTCGTCGTGGGTTGGACCAATGAATTCTGTATTATTTTCTTTCATGGGTTCGTCCATGGGACAATCGATTGCTGCATTCATTTTTTTATTTTTTATTTTAAATGTTATAATTTATTTTAAGTCAAAATGGAACCCGTTCGTCCAACCCATGTGGACGAACCATGAAAAATAATGAAAGTCGGACTCGTTCGTCAAATCCATGGATGAACCAATAAAAAAATGTGGCATTTGAAATTATTTTTGAAAGAGTGGCATGTTAATTTTCTATTTCAAAGGTGGTATATTGTAAAATTCAAAAACTCAATTATTAATTTGATTGATTGCTTTGCACGTGTTAAAATATCTTACTCAATTATTGAATTTGATTGATTGCTTTCCACATGTTATTTCTTAGTATTAAAAAAAATATACTTTTAAATAAAATACTAATTACTTAATCTTCCTCGCGTGTGGCGTAGGATTCACAGCAAAAAATCTCATTACAAAACCTAAAAAAAATAAATGGAAGAGTTGTTTCTTCCATCAACAACGATGATGATGTTGATTCTGAGTATTATACTTGCTGTGATTCCATGGTACCTTCTCAACAAGTTGTGGTTTAAGCCAAAGAGGTTTGAGAAACTTCTCATATCTCAAGGTCTTCGTGGTGATCCATATAACCTCTCACTATTTGACAACTCAAAACAAAATCATATGATGAAGTTGCAACATGAAGCTAAACATAAATCCATTGGTATTTTCAAACAACCTGCTGCACCTTCATCAACTTTTGTTCATCAAACTGTTCACAAATATGGTACATACTACTCTTCCTTTCTCTCTTAGCTCATAATTTAAATATTGTATATGTATTAGGTTCAGTTTGTAACTTCTATTTCAAGAGGATTAAAGCTTTCTTTGAACCTACATACAAATTATTTGTAGCTTATCACACTTATTTATATAAATGTTTGTGTAAATTTATCTAAGTTATTTTATAATAAATTATAAGAAAACATTAAATAAATTTACAAAATATTCACAAGTAATTGAAAATAAATTAAAAACTTTTGAAATATAAATAATTTTATATATATATATATATATATATATATATATATATATATATATATATATATATATATATATATATATATATATATATATATATATATATATATATATATATAACAAATAATCTGTAATATAATTTTTTGTTAGCTAATATTTAGGATTAAGATTTGGGACAAAATAATCTTTCCATACACCTGAACTATTGTGTCATTCGTGAATAGAAGTGACAATATGGGAATAATAGAATTTTTGGTTTAATCTATATTGATTCACACTAAATAATATTTTAAATAGAAATGATTTAGACTTTATTGTTTTTAGTTAAAAGATTATGCGAGATGTCATATAATTTTTTTTAAAGTCTATCAAAATAATATATTTGAATAAATTTATTATTATTATTATATTATATTGAATTAAAATGTGAATATGTTTAAGAAATTATAAAAATAATTGAAATTTTTTGTGAACAATATTATTGATTTTTTCATAAAATATTTTAAACAAATAATATTTCAAAATTTATGCTATTAAATTAAATCGAATAAGTCAATATCAAAAAATATTTAATCTCATTAATCTTTTAATTTATTAGTCTATTTTAGTAATAGTTAAATTATTTTTTATAAATAGTTAAAATAAAATAAACTTTAAAATAGACTAGTAAATCAACAAAGTCTTCAAAAAATTCATACTCAAATTCAAAAATAAACTTACAATAAGGTAATGTTACAGGTGTCCAACGAGACCTGGATAGAATCATTAATTACATAAAATTAACTATATTATTAGTTTTTTATTGTCTTGTTACTTCTAACTATAAGAAATATTAAATGATCTTTAATCGCACTTTATTTTATTTTTTTAAAATCATAGTTAAATATATTTAATTATTATATTGATTCAAATTAATTTATTTATTTATTTTTTCTTTCATACATAACTTATCAATTATCAATGTGAAAATAAACCAAATTTAAAATTTAAATATTTTAACATTATTTTAATATTATGAGAACTTGATTTACTATAGACAAAATAAAAAAATATCAAAACTCATAACAAATTAAAATTAAATATTACAAAAAAATAAAATAAAAAGTAAAAAACTTAAATAAAATTCATATTTAATTTAAATATTAAAGTTAATTTTATACTTCTTATAGTACAATTGATGATTCTTATCCAATTGATTCTTATCCAATGTCTTGAAACACTTGTCAGCATTATTCGAAGTATCTTTTCCTGATATACTTTCTTTAGTAACTAACCTATTATTCATTTAATAAGCCAGACCACTTAAACTAAGTTTCTACTGTAAATAATATCTTAATTTTGTTTATAATGTTATCTGAAATTGGGCTAAGCACTAACTCAATGATCTGAAAGCTAGCTCAAAGTATTGTTCCTCATTTATAATTCAATAAAGGTGCTAAGTTAGATATGATCATTGATGTTGCATTGATGCAGTCAAAAACAACTTTAATCATATGACTTCATGTTATTATCAGATTACAAATATATAGAAATTCCTCCATAAGTTGTTAAAGCCTTTTGTTAAGTAGTTGATAATTAAATGATATGCAGGAAAGAATTCATTTTATGGAAGGTACAACACCAAAGGTTGTCATCACAGACCCTGAGCAAATTAAGCAAGTCTTCAACATGATTGATTTCCCAAACCAAAATTAACTTCACTTGCCAAGTATTTGACCAATGGTATTGTACAATCTGAAGGTCAGAAATGGGCCAAACATCGAAAAATCATCAATCCTGCATTCCACATTCAAAAATTAAAAGTAAGACTATTTTTTAGACTTTGTCTCTTATCTATTAATGGATAATTTAATATTTTCTATTTATATACCTTTTATCTTGATCACTAAATTTTTTATTTATAGCCTATGTAGCAATTTTCCCTTGTATAAATAGACTAGTAGTAGATGTCATTTATAACAACAATTCTTATTCTTTTCTTTTTTGTGTCCGTTATTCTCTTATTATTCTTCCTTTATTCCTATCATCTTTGATTCTTGTGCACAACAAATTGGTATCTAGAGCTCGGTTAGAAACACGGGGAAACACGGTGAGCGTGAATTTGTGTTGTGTGATTGATTTTGTTTTGGGTTCCGCGTTGAATCTTTTAACAAAATTATAGCGATCGCATTTTCGATTTTGTGGGTTGGAAACTTGTGTGATGCGGATCGAGTGTACTACAAGATAGAAGATGAAGCGCGGCGACAATAGTACAAAACTTTCAATTTTTATGGCAGAAGCTGGAGCAGATGGATGATTGAGGATGTGCGTGTTATTTGGAGCTCAATGTTCTTGAGCATTCTTCTTATGGTATATTGGTTGCGAGATCTGAAGAGAGAGAGAGAGAGAGAGAGAGAGAGAAGAGGAAGAAAGATCAGAAAGTTGTTCTTCATCCATCGATATGTGGATATGGGCGTGTTTGAGAAAGTTGTTGATTCGATGGCGTCAAGGAGGCGTGGGACATCTTGGTGATTTTACGGTGGTGGTACGCATCAATTAAGAAGGTAAAGCTTGGTCCTTGAGAAAGCAATATGAGAATCTCAACATGAAGAACAATGAGAAGGTTTAGAGTATATTTCTAGGTTGATTACGATCACTAATGAGATGAAGGCTTGTGGAGAAACCCTTTACGAATAAGTAATCATAGAGAAGGTCACTTACTCTAAATTTGATTACATTGTTGTGCAATTGAACATTCTAAAGATCTGGAAACCTTGAGAATAGAAGAGGCGCAGTAGGCTAGAAGCATGAGTTGCTTCTATGAAAGAACTTAGGAAGAAGTTGACGGGGCTCTAAAGCTTCTTTTGTCAAGAAGGACCAAAGCATTCTTAGTGGAGGCCAAGAATAGGCGTGGTGATAAATTCTGAAATCAGAAATCTCAAATTTTGATGAGAAGAAACATCGGAAGGAAAGGAAGAGAAGAAAGTTCAATGTTATTGTTGTAGCGGTTTGACCATTTCTAGAGTTGTTGGTCAAACAAGGGAGAAATCAGAAGAAGAAAACATAGCGAGAGGAGATTCGGATGATGAACATGTATTGATGGCCACGGGCACGATGGAAGATGTTTGGAAGATTAGTGGTATATAGACACTGGATGTTCAAATCACTTTATTGGAAACAAACAATGGTTGACAGATTTTGACTCCAAAAGGAGGACAAAGATTAGATGTGATGATGATAAGTACCTTAATGTAGAAGATATGAGAAATGTCAAAGTCAAGGTGAAGAATGAGAAGAATGTTCTGATCAAGGATGTTTGGTATGTTCCTGGAATCAAAAGCAATCTGATGAGTATGGGACAGCTTATTGAGAAAGGTTTCTTAGTTGTTATGAAGAACAATCTCTTGAAGTTGTATGATTCCAATCAGAAGTTGATTATGCAATCTGAACAGGGAAGCAACAGAACATTCAAGGTGAATGTAAAAACAGCTGAAATAGAGTGTCTTAGTGCATAAGGCTCTGAAGGAGATAGTAAGTTGTACCACAAAATTGGGGCATATGAACTATTGAAGCTTATGGCCTAAGTTCTAGAAGCTCGTGCGTGGAATGTGAAGATTGTAAAGCACGAGAAGTCATGTAGGTATGCATGAAAGGAAAGCTGACCAGTTTCCATTTGTATCAAAAGTGGTCCCAAGAAACAAAACATGCTCTAGGAGTAGTATATTCGGCGTGTGTGGACCATTTCGGAACCTTCACTTGGAAAATATGTATTTTGTGTTTGTTGTGGATGATTTCACAAGAATAGCGGTGGTAACACTCATCAAATTTAAGAATGAGGTGTTTACTTAATTCCATAATTTCAAGGTGAAGGTTGAGAATCAAAGTGGTGGAAGTTAAATATTCTCGAGAGCGAATGGTGGAGGTGAGTATAACTCTCAGAACTCCAGAGTTACTGATGAAATGGAATTGAGCATGAGGTCACTGATCCTTGCTCTCCTCACCACAATGGTCTTCTTGCGAGCAGACAAATCGTACTTTGCTTGATATGACAAGAAGTATGCTAAAGAAATAAGCTTCCTCACGACTCATAGGGTGAAGTGGTTACTCTGCACATATGTGCTCGATGGTGTCAGCACTGAGAAGCTGAAGGAGTTGTTCCTTTAGAAGTGGTGGAGAGAAGCAAAGTGTTAGTCATGTGAAGGTTTTGGTTTTGTGTTACAAACACGTTCAAGTTGGATGATAGAAGTAAAGTGATGTTATTGGTGGGGTACCATAGTGCAGGTGCATACAAGCTCTATTGTCTAGAAACTGACAAAGTTTAAGTTAGCGAAGCGTTATTGTAAAATAGTCAAGTTTGGGATTGGGTAAGTCTCAACCAACTTCTAATGTAGGAATAAGTTAGAAGATGAGTCAAAGTTGTAACCCACGAAGATGAGTCGAGAAGTTGTAAGTTACGAAGAAGGTGAGTCGAGAAAGATGATTCTAAAGACTCGAAGATGAAGATGATGAAGATGATGAAGATGATGAAGATGATTACGATCAGTTTGATGATGATCCGGTCGGTGCATGTTTAGGACTCGAGCGTGGAGTTAAGGACAACTATGAGATCATATTTACGATGGTAATTCGAGATAGGATCCGGTTAATGTTGTTCAAGTTACGAAGAAAATTGAGAACAAGTTCAAAACCACAAGAATCGAACTATACCTAGAAGGTTTGCAAATTTTGACATGTTGGAAGACACGAAGTTGACTCGAAGGAAAATTCATTCAGTGTGCCATGTTAGTAGATTATAAACCATTGGGTAATGAAGAAGCACTCAAGAAGAAGTGCGGCAATGCCATGAAAGAAGAACTTGAGGCTATAGAAAGAAAAAAACTTGGGAATTGACTAAGCACGAAGAAGAAGCCATCAACGTCGGATGGGTTTTCAAGGTAAAACTTAAGCCATATGGATCAGTTGGTAAGCACAAATCAAGGCTAATGGCCATAGGTTTCTTGAAACACAGGATAGATTACTTTGAGGTGTTTGCACAGTAGCTAGACATGAAATAATCGGTGGTGATTGCTCTAGGCAAATAGAAATTGCCCTCGATGCATTTGATGTGAATTGACATTTGAAGGTCCATTACAAGAAGAGGTATACGTGTCACAACCTCACGGCTTCATGAAAAGAATCGGGAAGGGATGGTGTACAAGTTACACAAACCTCTGTATGGATTGAAGCAAACACCCGAGCTTGGAATCGGGAGATTGATTTATTTTTCAAGCAAGGGTTTGAAGTGTGAGATGGAATATGGAATTTCGTGCAGCATTCTAGAAGCAATATGATTACGGTGTGTCTTTATGTTGATGACATATTGCTCACGGAGATATGAAGATATAATCAAGTTCAGAATGTCTGATGAATGAATTTGAGATAGCGGATCTAGGAAATATGGTATATTTTCTAGGGATGGAATTACATGCCTCGAAGGAGGTATCATTTTGCATCGGTTGAAGTATGAACTAGAACTTACGAAGAAGTTTAAGCTGGAAAATTACAAGGTTGTTGTTACAGTCAAAACCAATCATAAATTGGATTCTAACTCTAAGGGTGAAGATGTGGATGCTTCGATCAGGATGGTTGGTTCTCTGAGGTATTTGTGTAATACCAAACTGATATTTCCTATCGAGTTGAATTGGTTAGTAGGTTCATGAGTAAACCTAAGTGGTCTCATTATCAAGCTCTTGTCAAAATTACGAGGTATATCGGGGGAACTACGAAGTTTGGAGTATTATTTCCTTGGAAGAAAGCGAGAATCGAGTTGATGAGTTGTTACTACGATTGGTGTGGAGATAGAGTTAATAGAATAAGTACTTATGGATACTTATTCAAGTTTACGGGAGGTCATATTTCTTGGAGTTCCAAGTAGTAGTATGTTGCTCTATTAATGTGTGAATTTGAGTATATTGCAAGCGTTGTAGCTTGCGTGTCAAGTTGTGTGGCTTATGATCTTATTGCAAGATGAAGATTAAAGTAAAGAAGCCTGCGAAGTTGATGATTGATAACAAGTCCATAATCAATCTTGCTAGAAACCACATGTTGCAGGAGAAGCAAGCATATTGAGACTAAGTATCATTTCTTGAGAAAGGCGGGTTCATAGCGGAACATTAGAAGTTGTGCACTGTAGCACCCAGAAGCAGTTGACAAATGTTCTGACGAAGACAATCAAGATGGGTCAATTTCTCCTCTTAAGGGATGAAATTGGTGTTGTTAGTTTTGTATAGAAATATAAATTAAGAGATGGTATTAAAGGGTAATTTAGTATTTCCTATTTATGTACTTTTTATCTTGGTCACTAAGTTTACTTTACTAGGGCCTATGTGACAATTTTTCCCTTGTATAAATAGAGTAGTAGTAGGTGTCATTTATAAAAACAATCCTTATTTCTTTTCCTTTATGTAGTAGTCATTCTCTTATTATTCTCCCATTATTCCTATCATCTTTGATTCTTGTGCCCCAACATTATCATATTTTGAAAATGGAATTTCTTATTATAATCATATGATTTATTTCTGCATATGATAGGGTATGTTGCTGCATATTTTCCGATTCTTGAAGAAATGATAAGCAAATGGAAGGAATTGTTGTCATCAAATGAAACATGTGAAATTGATGTTTGGCCATTCCTTGAATTTGTCACGTGATGTAATTTCTAGAAACGACTTTCGGAGCGACTACGTAGAAGGTACAAAAATATTTGAACTTTTGAAGAGCCGAGTTTCTTTTGATGTGAGCGATACATAAACATTCCATTATGGTGGTAAGACTTCAATCGATTTTGGCACATTTGATAATCAAATGAAAAGCATTCAGTTTTCCCACATAATGTTAGCTGTTAATATCGTTTTGTCTATGCGATTAATGTCTAGATGTATATAGTCTTTGTTTTGTAGGATTGAGTTAGAGCTAAACAAAAACATAACATAATATGTTTCCTAGTGAATTTCGTCACAACTAACATCACTATATACGTGCTTTCTAGGATTCTACCAACATCTTCCAAGAGAAGGATGAAGAAAATTGATGGAGATATAAGTGATTTACTTGCGGGAATCATTGAAAAACGAGTAAAATCCTTGAAGAATGGTGGCATGTGTGATTTATTAGGCATACTTTTGAAATCAAATCAGGCCGAAAATCAAGAACACGGAAACAATAAGAGTGTTGGAATGACAACAAAAGAAGTGATAGATGAATGCAAAGCTTTTTACAGTGCAGGGCAAGAGACCGTTTCAGTTTTTCTGGTTTGGACAATGGTGTTATTAGGGAGGTATCCTGAATGGCAAGCTCGTGCAAGAGAGGAAGTTTTGCAAGTTTTTGGTAACCAAAAACCAAACTTTGGAGGGATAAGTCAACTTAAAATTGTATGCTTCCCTTCATCCCTCAGAAGCTGATGATGATCTGTTAATACATAATTTTGTTAGAACTAACTGATGATTTATTGTTTCCTTAGGTAACGATGATTTTGTACGAGGTACTAAGATTATACCCGCCTGCAGTTTACATCAACCGAGCTATTAGAAAGGATTTGAAACTTGGAAACCTTTTTCTATCTAAAGGAACACAAGTTTCCTTACCAATACTTTTGATTCACCAAGATCATGATACATGGGGTGATGATGCAAAGGAGTTCAAACCTGAAAGGTTTGCTGAAGGAATTGCAAAGGTAACAAAAGGTCAAGTTTGCTATTTCCCTTTTGGATGGGGTCCTAGAATTTGTATCGGGCAAAACTTTGCCTTATTAGAAGCAAAGATAGTGATATCATTGATATTGCGAAATTTTCATTTGAGCTCTCTCTACTTATAAGCATGTTCCAACCACTTGTGCTTAGTTTGCAGCCAAAATATGGGCAAGCCTTATTTTGCATAAATTAATGTCAATTATATACGCATAAGGACTTTGTTTGATGTGTGTGTGTTTTCTTTTCATGTTTGATGTGTGGCGAATATTTTAAATAAAGGCTTTGTTTGATTTGTGGTGCATTTTCTTTTCATGTTTGATGTGTGGCGAGAATATTTTAAATAAAGGCTTTGTTTGATTTGTAGTCTGTTCGATTTGGTGGTATGTTGTAAATAATGCTTATAATATTGTTTTGATCAGTTTTAAAAATCAAACTCAAAAAACAACCGTAAAAGAATACGGGTTAAGGTTCAATCGGTTAAATCGGAATTTAACCGTATATCAAATTTAAACTAAAAAATAAATAAATATACTATTAAACATCCAAATAAAATTAATTTATATGAAAATTTGTAAAATAAAATTCTTTAATAAATACAATACTAATAAACAATTTTATAAATGAAGAATAATGCAATGTAAGACCCAATAATCGGTCTCAATTTTACAATTATTTTGACTTTTTGCGATTCAAACAATTTTATCCCAATTTTATAGACCTAATCATTTAATAGTTTAAACCGAACTGAATTAAACAATAGTTCAAAATTAAACCGATTCAACGGACGTTTAATCCAATTTTAAAACATTGATTTTGATACTTAAAACATTAGCAATATTTCAAATAACTTATATTATTGACTTAGTAGTTAAGCGTCTCTTTTAAGCATAAGCGTCCTTAGGTTTGAATTATTCTAAAGGATATATTTTGTTTTTTTTTATGTTTTTAAATATGATTTTTGTAAATTAAAATTAAGATGAAGGTAAACGGGGCATTGTAGTTTAAAATAAAAAATAAAAAATATGTCACATTGACAATGTTAAGTCATCATTTTTACTGCATAATTTTATTGAGGGGTCAAAATGAGAAGAATATGTTTTGTAAGATATTTTTCAAAACTCGCTCAAATACGGAGAAAAATAGTTATTAACTCTAAATTGTAATTATTAGTGAAATGATTTATGCTCTTAGGAATTTTCCTCTCGTCATTTGAGCGAGTTACATATAATCTCGATTGTAATAAACAACCGTAGTGAAATAATTCAATCTCTTAGGTTTATACCCATCAACGTCATTTTGGGGTTTCTTAATCGGGGTAGATCTTACATATAAACACGGTTGACTGATGAAACTACCTAGCTGAACATCAACTGATAGGATATATCAATGAAGTCGCCGTCGAACGTTTTTTATCTCGCGAAAGAGAAAGGAAAACATCGAGCAAACCTGAAAGGGAAGAAATCACGGTCTTACAACCGAGAGACCTGGGTAAGGGAGTTATTACGCGAGGGAAAGGTATTAGCATCACACATGCTTGTAGTACTCTACGGTATCCACTTCTATTTTCTAGCTAAGGGGTGTGTTATATCTATCTATCCTTAATTGCTACAATGCATGCAAAAGAAAAGGAAAATAAAACACGGGAAAGAAGGAAGTATTTACAAAGTTTTGCTCGGTCGAGCCCCGTGACAAGATGCCTACGTATTTCCTCGTGCAATGGGAAAGTTGGAGCGTCGTAGTTCGGCTCACTTGTTTTGGTGGGTTTTGTGTTTTTTACTTATGAAAAAGGTTTTAAACACAAAAGAAAATGCGCCTGTAGGCTAAAACGTTTGCATTGGTTGGTTTCTTTTATCTTTAAGAAAGGAGTTTTGAACCATTATTAAGTGTTTTAGTTTTCAAAATAAAAAAAGAAAGAAAGTTTTTTTTTTATTACATGCAAGGATGCAAAAGAAAGAACAAGCAAAATAAAAGGGATACTAACTAGTACTAGCCCTAATGTTGTCATGCAAAGATTGGACCTAAGATTGAGGATGAAGGGGAATCTCTACCTATGTCGACATGTCAAGGATGTATATCCTAATGTCTAGGCTCGACACCTATCCTAACAAAGCAGTCCTAAAGGAAGCGTTATTGGTTGTAGAACCAATGGATGCAAAGGGATGAAGCAATCAAGTGCTTTGGCAGAAGCACACAAGCAATGCAATGCACAAACAAATGTCATAGAAGTGCAGAAAAAGGAGGATGTCCCATAGCCTACAACAGCAAGCCAAGGGCCGGAAGCAACCAGGAACTAACACATTTCGATTCCCATGAGTGGTATCATCAGCGTGTCCATCATGTCATCATCATATGTATATCAATAAGTATCAGCGGGACTTTGCTTGGTGGTGCTTAGCGGTTGCTAACCACTCTTGAACTATGCAAGCGGAAAAGTAAACACACGACTCAGGCGCCTCCTATACGGAAGAGTACTTTAAAACAATCCAAACACAAGTAGCAAACAGAATCGCCCTAAACGGGTCTTTAAATAAACCAGAGGGGTTCTTGAACATGCTCCAACTACGGAAGTGATAAGTGTCAAAATGTAGTTATTTTGTATATAGGTTTTGTGGAACTTATCCGTTCTTTTGTTGATATTTAGTTGAGTAATCCCGAATTTTTATTGTAAATATGTTTTATTGTGTTTTGTGTACATATTGTACCATTTGATTAGTTTTGTATATATTTTGCAGCTACTTGTTGCATTATTGAAGCATTGAGAATAAAGTCCAAATGGAGCTCCAAGATGCACTTTTGATCGAATAAAGGAATAAGGCTTGAAGTTGGAAGCCATAAGAAAAGCAACAAAGTTCTGTTGGGCAATGTCGCGAGCGAGGGCCTTGCGTCGTCGGGCGGCAGTGCGATGAGAGGAAGATGGTTCGCTCGACTTGTTTGCTGCTGATGGGCGAGGAAAAGAGAACTTCGCCCGACGAAGCTAAATTTCGCCGGGCGAATGTAGATATTTGTACAGGTTGAGGACGTGGCTTAATTTGAGCCAATTTAATAATGAAGATTCGTCGGGCGATGCTTTTAGTTCACTGGGCGAAGCTGCGTAACCAAATTTTCTTTATACTTTCATTTTCATTTCATTTTAGAGCATGGTTTTGGTGGGTGAGACTCTTGCCCCTAATTTCATCACCCAGATAGTTTTTGATAAATTAGTTTAGAAAACAACACTAGGTTCCTGCTCGCGGATGATTGGAGGTGGATTGCTCTTCAATAGGTATTGATAAACCAGTGTAAATGGGTAGTTTATCTCCTCTCTTCTCTTTGTATTTATCTATTGTGTTCGTTATGTATGTATGTTTACTCTGAACACGTGTATATTTATCGCCCTTGGCATTGTATAAAATCCGCTTTATGAATCTATGTTGGTAGTTGTCTTAGGTTTTTACTCTATGTTAGGGATTTGAGCTTTGTTGGAGATAGATTGGGTTTAGAGTTGACATTCACTTAGAGTATCTGATCTTAATGCCTCTGTGTTGGTGAAGTATGCTAGAGATGGGTATGAAGGTGACACAGTTGACTTCTGGTTGTCGAGGTAGGCCGAACATGGCTATCGAGGTGATTCAGGAAGATTCTCAATTTGGGTTAGAAATAGCTTAGATTGTGAGATGTATGTGATGACACGGAGGAGTATCGTAGGCCAAGTATGACATGGGTGGTAGATTTAAGTCTGTGACGGGTAGTGTGCATTCGTTCCAGACAAGCTGTCTATCTTAATACGGTGAACTGCCTATTCGTTGGATGTAAGCGGGACATTCGAAGGGACATCAGATGGTCATAGAAGGCAACTTGTAGGAAGTATCCTAGCACATTTGAAGGGACTATCATCATTTTTCGTAGGCAACAATCGAGGGTCAAGATCATGTATTTGGAGGCGACATCGTGGGTCTATGATCTTTGTATCGAAGGGACTATGATGATTTGTTTTGAAGGCAACGGTGCTAGAATACCTCTACGTTCGAGGGACTTGACCATTTGTATTCGTAAAGGCAACGAGAGAATTACCTAAGGGGTGCATGTGTGAAAAGAGTGTCAAATTCATTATGTTATCTTGAAATTATGAGTGATCTATGTCCAATTTTATCTTGCCATACACGCCTAATTACTAGCAGTTTATAGGGTGCGGAAAGTAAATCGCGGAAAGTAAAATGCGGAAAGATAAATGTCCTACGCTATTACATGGCTTTGGGGCAGATACATAATCAGAGTGCGAAAAATAAAAGTCCTAATTAAACTATTACATCCCATAGGCAGTTGCATAATTGGAAAAGAAAAAGCATGAAAAATCGTCCGAAACAGTATATCCTGCGAACAGATACAAAATCGGAAAACAGAAGAAAATTGCATAAGAGGAAAATGTTAGCAAAAATAAGTATTTTTAAATGAGAAAAAGTTTTTTGTGTTAGTAATGATATAAATATGATAAGATATTTTTTTGGTAATTTTTGGAGTTGATTTGATAATTTAAAAACAATTAAAAGTCATTTAAACGATTAATTAATAATTAAATTAAATATGCATGCAAAAATAATAATTTTTATATTTAAAATTAAATAAATATTTTTCTGATGATTATGCAAAAAATAAATATTTTTGGGATTTTTTAAATGCATGATAAAAAGTATTAAAGATAAATTAAATAGTATGAAAAATATTTAAAAAAAATATATAAAAATATGAAAATATATGTTAGTTTTCTAACTTGCAAAACAAATGCCATGGTGGGAATCGAAATGGGGTCCTCTGCTTCTGGCGCTGCCACGACCAAGCTGAGCTAGGCGTCCACGTGTTTAAATTGAAGCAAGCTTTTTTAAGCGTTGTTGCTTCGATTGCCGAGAACAAAGAACATCGTCTTCTTCGTTTGAAAATTCAAACACTTAGCGTCGGTCTTTGTTTGACGCTTAGGCCCCTGCAAAAATCAAAATCTCATACAAGTAATATAAATGAATTGTGAGTACATGAATCGACTCGTTTTCATCCACTGATCATCTGGTATGCTTGGTTGGTCCAATTTTTCCTATTTAGAAGCCCTAATTCGAACCAAAAAACCCTAACAATGGTGGTTTTCGTCCCAGGTCATTAAAATACAATAGGGCTACCCAGATAGCTTGCAAACTTGATGTTGATCATGAACAAACAATCAAAAAGTGTTAAAAATGCATGAATAACAAAAATCGATTTTTGGAAAAGTATGAACAAACCAAAGCTGGATTTCGTGATTCTTGATGTTATTGAATGATGTAAAGGTCTGGATCGACTCCAGGGACTCCAAGAATTGCAAAGGAATGCTTAAAACCAATTGAATCGAGCTGGAACTATGGCTGCAAGTTGCTTGAAAGGCACTGTTTTTTTTGACTTAGGTTAGGGTTCCTCCAAGCAATTTTTCTGTTCTTTCTCATGTTGTATGCATTGTATATTTATAGTGGATGGATTTAGGTATGAATTCAAGAGCAAATAATGATCAATCAATGTGAAAAATATTTGATTTTGTATAAAATCAAATCTTCCTTTTTTGATCAAATTTCAATCAAATTCTTGCCAAATCTATACAAATTTCGAAATTTGCCAGCTTGTGTGAGTTACTTGGATCTCAAGCATGAGAGAAAAATCAATTTTGCATTTAATTTTGATTTTATACCTTATTTTTTAATTTAATTTGTATTTAAATGAATAAAATCCAAATTAAATAGAAAAATAAAGCTAAAATTCGTGGCATTGGGCTTGGATGTTCCAAATTGTCTAAGGAACAAGTTTGAATGAAGAAAAACTAGGCCCATTTGCAAAATTTTGGATTTTAACAAGTATCTCTCTTTGTGCACTTCTTCAAAAATACCCAACTTTTGCAAGGTGTATTTTGCTCAATTTTCCACATTTTTGAGTGTTCTTGAACTTTTTAGAAAGCTCTAAGTGTCCTCTAACCAACCTCTTTGGTTTCATCTCAATTGGAGTTTCCATGCTCAATAAATCTTCAAAAAATTTTTTTTGACTTTTTGTTGACTTTGAAAAGGACCTGTAATGTTTTGATCCATACCTTCCAAATGAAGCATTTTTTGAACATTATTGTGAGACATGAAGTTGTAGAAATTGAATTTCCTTCAAAATGAGAGGTGGTGGAAATTTTTTGAGAAAGTATGAAGAAGTTATGCTCGGTCAAAGTTGAGTTGACTTTTCATTGAAAAACCCTAATTTGGAAAGTTTGACTTGTGTGCAAATCTTGAGTTTTCTTGATGAATCATGATCAACCCTTGATCACATGATGAATGTGACTTCAAAATGAGGATGTTGACCAAAAATCATGAAGTTTGGTGTATATTGACCACGATTGACTTTTGTTCAATACTGATTTTCAACCATCGAGCAATTGTTTGAGGAAACTTGACTTGTGAGGCTTGAAACTTGACATGGAGAATATCTGAAGCATATGAGGACATGATGACCATTGGAGATGTTGGAATTCCATCTGGATCGAGAATTGCCAAACCCTAGTTTGGGTTGATTGTCTAGGGGAGGGTTTGTCTGATCAACCTTTGAGGAATCCTTGAGTATGGATGTATGAAATGTCTTAAGAAGTAGGAGGGAAAATTTTGGGGTATGACAGCTGCCCCTGTTCAATCTTCTTGTACTGGAAGGGTTAGATTGGCATGCTCGCCTTTCGTGACCTGGAGGTAGAAGATGATTGAACACTCAAGTACACCTGAAAATTTGCACTCGCTGTTGACTGATGATGCGGGAATGGGCTTACAGATGCCATTTGGAGAAATTGGAGATTTCGCTGGGGAATGATTCGTACGCTAGACTCAAGAATGTCGTCTGAATAGGAGAGTCTTCGGAGATGGGCTTAAGATACCATCTGGAATGATCGATGCTGGGGAGTGAGCCGTACGCTAGGTTCTGTAGATGTCTCTAAAAGTGGAAGGAGCATGAAGATGGGCTTAAGATGCCATCCGGAGAGAGTCGTATGTTAGACTTCGTGCTCATCTTTGAATGAAGTTGTTGGTTTGTATTGGCTTTTTAACCAAATATGCAGCATTCTGAAAGTGGAGAAATGTTGACAAGTAGTCGGAGATGGGCTTAAGATGCCATCCAAGGCAACTGAGTCGTACGTCAGACTCTGTAGTTGCTGTTGATAATAAGAGAGAGTCAGAATAAATCTTCGTGTCGATTACTCTAAGGGGATAGTAGTTGGAAAAATGTGGATAGCTTCCCTGTTGTGCTTCGGGTATTGATCCAATGCCTGTTATAGGAGGATAACTTGTGATCGTTCAGATAGTTTTCCTGTCTGGCTTCGGGTATTAATCCCGGATCTGTTGTTGGAGGACAACTTGGGTGGTCGTTCAGATAGTTTTCCCATCTGGCTTCGAGTATTAATCCTGGACCAATTGTCGGAGGACAAGTAGGGCGGTCGTTTAGATAGTTTTCCCGTCTAGTTTCGGGCATTAATCCTGGACCAATTTGTTTCAGAAGTGATTTTCACCTGTTTGGGAAAAACAAAAGAAACTTTGATAGAATATTGTTAGTCTTATGCAGATTATGATCCATGACAATGTATATGAATGACATATGCTCAAATTATGACTTTTATGAGTAATGTATGAATGATATATATTGTGGTATTTCAAAATATATCCATCTTGGAGAAGATGTGGATGCTCTGCTTGAGGACTTCTAACTTCTGTTTGGGGATGAAACGGGTGAAAACCCTGCTTTTGAAAGAGAAGAAAGATATTCCTGATTCCTCCGATGCACTATTTGACCAAGTCTTGACCCTAGATATTGTTGAGGATGGTAGAGATTGAGAGACGCGCCGCTGAGGATCTTATGCATAGACCGTGGTGGGGAAGGAACTAGGAGGCGCTTTACCGGGGATATTGCGTGTGGATCCTGCTGGAGGGCATTTGCTGGGAGACCGGGTTAGAAGGACCTGGAGCCCGTCGAAATCTCTGGCTGGGGAATAAAAGATGTAGGTTTCCTCCGATGCACTATCTGACCAAGTTTCAAGTCTGGACACTGCTGCTGCCGGGGAAATGATAATTGCCGAGAGATATTTTGCTGGGGATACCTCTGCTGGTGATGAATCGTTGCTGCCTGGAAACTGATGTAACATGGTTCAGCTGATTGGGATCACTGCTCGGGGACTAAAGTGATGAAGCTTGGAATGCTAGAACAAGGAAAAAGTACTCCGCTGGGGAAGGTTTGTAGTGAGAGACACCTCTGTAGGGATTGTTCTCTGCCGAGGAACGTATTGGTGACTTTCGCTGTCATCTCAATTCCTAGAGCCTGTAGTAATTATCCTTGTATGTTCACTTTTCGCATGTTTGTGAATATATTCTTATTGTCAAATGCATATAATCATTCAAAACAAACGTTGGACTTTATGCAAGTAACAAAAATTGTAAAGAGAAAGAACTCGTATTTATTTGAAATGTGGCGTATGGCCAAGTAATTTGTTCACAAGAAAGGTAAAAAGCTATGCGGAAACAATCTCGTTAAGTTCCAACTATGCTAGTACTCATATATTTCAACTATCTCATCTCCTTGCTGTCAGTAGAAAGTGAGTGAATTGATTTTCGCCATTTGAATCTTGAATGCTGATAGTAGTCTGGAAGTAGATAGGTGATCTGGATGAGACATAGTCGTACGCTTAAATCCCTAACTTTTGCCTAGACCGCCCTTTCGGGTTTTCAGTCTACCGGGATACCCTTTTTTTCCCAAGCCACCTTTTTAGGTTTTCGACTTGCCGGGTGTACATGTTTTGTATATATCCTTAACTTTTGCCCGAACCCTTTTGGTTCGCCAGGATGCCCTTATTTTTGCCTAGGCCAATCGACCTAGCGGGTCTCTTTTATGCGTAGTATTTTTTGACTATGTCTGCGTTCACCGGGTGTGGGAAATCTTCACCATCCATGGTGCTAAGTATCATAGCTCCTCCATAAAATACTGTCTTGACTACAAACGGTCCCTCGTAGGTGGGAGTCCATTTGCCCCTGGGATCACCTTGTGGAAGAATGATGCGCTTGACTACTAGATCACCGGCTTGGTAGACTTGGTGCTTGACTTTCTTGTTAAATGCTTTGATCATTCGCTTCTGATAGATCTGTCCATGGCATATGGATGCGAGTCGTTTCTCATCAATCAAGTTAATCTGGTCAAGGCGAGTCTGGATCCCAATCATCTTCGCCTAACTCTGCGTCCTGGAGGACTCTGGTTAAGGGTATCTGAACTTCGATGGGTAGGACTGCTTCCATAGAAGGGGGTTGCCCCTGTTGATGTTCGTACTGTAGAGCGATAACCATGAAGAGCGAATGGTAACATCTCATGCCAATATTTGTAAGTCACCGTCATTTTTTTGTATAATCTTCTTAATGTTCTTGTTAGCGGCTTCCACTGCGCCATTCATCTTAGGCCGATACGAAGAAGAATTGTGATGCTTGATGTTGAACTACGTGCAGAGTTCGGTGATCATCTTGTTGTTGAGATTAGAGCCATTATCTGTGATAATCCTTTCAGGAGTGCCATACTGACAAATAAGATTATGTTTGATGAATCGATCCACGACATTCTTGGTATCAAATGCGAATGAGGTACTTACCCACTTGGTGAAATAGTCAATTGCCACAAGGATGAAGCGATGTCATTGGGCGGTGGGCTTGATTTCTCCGATCATGTCAATGCCCACATTGCAAAGGCCAAGGAGCTGTTAGAACATTGAGTCTTACATGCACTTTATGCGCATCGTCGGCATTTGTGACAAGATCGAGCATAAGCGGTGACAATCGACTTCCATGGTGGACCAATAGTAACTTTGTTCTCAAAATCTTCTTAGCCATCGTATGACCACTGGGTGAGTACCAAGCGCGCCGTGTAACTCTTCCATGATTAGTTCCATTGTTTCCGGTCTACGGTAGTAAGCACAAGTCGTGATTGCGCTTGTATAAAATATCGTTGTTGAGGAAGAATTTGGATGCAAATCTTCTCAAGAACTTCTTATCATTGACAGATGCCTCTGCGGGATATTCACGAGTCTCAAGATACCTCTTCACATCGTAGTACCAAGGTTGCTCTTACGTATCAAGCTCATAACAATACGTTGGTTCATTGAACTTCTCAATGATGATGCAGGGAGCCTCGTTGTCCCATCGACCTTGAACATAGATGACATAGTAGCTAGCGTCTACCAGTGATTTTCTTCTTATGGAATATGATTGAAAGTAATCTCTTCGAAGTAGGGGATCAAACTCAAGACATGCTCTCGATACGGAATGAGATTCAGATGTTTCGTATCCCACTCGCCCTTAATATGACTGATCACTAAAGCTGAGCCTCCATACACTTGTAAGAACTTGATTCTTAAGTCAATAGCAGCTTTAATACCCATGATGCACGCTTCATACGCGGCAATGTTATTGGTGCAACTGAAACATAATCTGGCAGTGAAAGGCGTGTGTCCGCCTGTAGGAGATGTAATGATGGCTCAAATGCCATTGCCAAGTACGTTTGAGGCTCCATCAAATACCATAGTCCATCAGGATCCTTGTTTAGGTCCTTAAATGCGGGCACAGGTTCTTCCTGATCGGTGACTAGTAAAACATCTTCGTCTGGAAATTCAAATTACATAGACTGATAGTCATCTACGGCTTGATGTGCCAAATGATCGGCTACTACACTTCCTTTGATTGCTTTTTGAGAAGTGTACTGGATGTCGTATTCGGTCAAGATCATTTGCCATCTTTCTATTCTTCCGAAAAGAGCCGGTTTCTCAAATATGTATTTTATCGGATCCATCTTAGAAATCAACAAGGTAGTGTGAGTCAACATATCTTGTCTTAGTCGTGAGCAGAAGCCAAAGTGTTGCAAGTTTTCTCATTTGTGGTATCTTGTTTCACGATCGGTAAACTTTTGCTAAGGTAGGATATTGCATACTCTTTTCGACCAGGACTCGTCATGTTGCCCCAACACACCCATTGAGTTCTCTAACACTGTCAAGTACATGATAAGAGGTCTTCCTTCGGCGGGCGGCATCAGGATAGGAGGATTATGTAGGTACTCCTTGATTTTGTCAAAAGCGATCCGGCAATCGTCATTCCATTCCACCACTTGAACTTTCTTTAGTAACTTGAAGATTGGCTCACAGGTAGCGGTTAAATGTGCAATGAATCTGGCAATGTAATTTAATCGAAACCTCGACTTCCTTCTCGATGCAGGCGGCATTTCTTGAATAGCTTTAACCTTGGCTGGGTCAACTTCAATACCTTTTCCAATAACTACAAACCCTAGGAGTTTACCGGATCTGACTCCAAAGGTGCACTTGTTGGGATTAAGTCTCAATCTGTACTTCTTCAACCTATCAAATAGTTTCCACAAATGATCAAGATGTTCTTCTTTAGTCTGTGATCGAGCTATCATGTCGTCGACGTAGACCTCTATCTCGTGATGAATCATGTCATGAAATAACGTCACCATAGCACGTTGATAAGTGGCACCCGCGTTCTTCAGTCCGAACGGCATAACCTTGTAGCAGAAAGTGCCCCACTATGTAACAAAAGTTGTCTTCTCCATGTCTTGAGAGCCATTTTAATCGATTGTAGGGAGAAACCATCCATGAAGGAGAAAACCTTATGCTGGCGGTGTTGTCAACCAGAACATCAATATGAGGAAGTGGGAAATCGTCTTTCGGACTTGCTTTGTTCAGATCTCTATAATCCACACACATTCGTACCTTGCCATCCTTCTTAGGTACAGGTACCACGTTTGCAACCCATTGTGAACCAATCTTTTTTTAACACTGTTCTCAAGACCCGCTCCTATCTTGATATCTTTTACATCTTCATCAGTACCCAAATTCACAACCTCAACTGGCTCTTCGTATGGTTGTATAACTCGCTCTTCTTGCTATAGTAGTCTGACAAGTTCTCCTGGCACTTCACAATCTTCCTCACCTTCGTCTTCGGCTTGGTAGATCGGATTATCGATGTCATATTTAGCAATAGCATAGTTGTTATCAGCGAGATTGAGTGATTACGATGTATCACGTGGGTGTGTGTAAGAAACACATAGCTTTTGAAGGGTGATAAAGTAAAGAAAGAAAGCAACAATTAAATGCAAAGTCCAACGATTTTATTGAATGAAAATATGCAAATGATAGATAATAACCCTCACAAATGAACCATGATGCCGGCAGGTGTCATACCCAAAATTTTCCCTCGTACTTCTCAAGACATTTCATACATCCATGCTCAAGGATTCCTCAAGGGTTGATCGGACAAACCCTCTCTAGACAATCAACCCAAACTAGGGTTTGGCAATTCTCAGTCGATGGACTTCCAACATCTCAATGGTCATCATGCCTCCTCATATGCTTCAAAGATTCTCCATGTCAAGTTTCAAGCCCCACAGGTCAAAATTCCTCAGATAATTGCTCAGATGGTTGAAAATCAGTTGTATTGGACAAAAAGTCAACTGTGGTCAACATACAGTCAAACTTCATGATTTTGGTCAACATCCTCATTTTGAAGTTACATTCATCATTTGATCAAGGGTTGATCATGATTCATCAAGAAAACTCAAGATTTGCTCAAAAGTCAAACTTTCCAATTTAGGGTTTCTTGGGGAAAAGTCAACTGAACTTTGAGTGAGCATAACTTCTTCATACTTTCTCAAAAAATTTTCCACCACCTCTCATTTTGAAGGAAATTCAATTATCTACAACTTCATGTCTCACAAGAATGTTCAAAAAATGCTTCATTTGGAAGGTATGGATCAAAACATTACAGGTCCTTTTCAAAGTCAACAAAAAGTCTACTTTTTGTTTTGATTATTTATTGAGCATGGAAACTCCAATTGAGATGAAACAAAAGTTGTTGGTTAGAGGACACCTAGAGCTTTCTAAAAAGTCCAAGAACATTCAAAAATGTGGAAAATTGAGCAAGATACACCATTCAGAAGTTGGGCATTTTTGGACAATTGCATAAAAGGTGGTATTTGTCAAAATCCAATTTTTTCCAAATGGGTCTATAAATTTATGATCCAAACTTGATCATGATATTATTTTTGACCTATTGATGCCTTGCCATGACCACATTCTATTTTATTGATTTATTTTTTGAATTTAAAACCATTTAATTCAAATTTAAATTATATAAAATATGAAAATAAGATATATTTTCAAGAGGATTGAATTTTTATCAAACTTGAGGTCCAAGATAGCCCACAATACTTGCCAATTTCGTGCTAGCTTACATATGGAAGAGAAAATCAAATTTTCTCCAAAATTTGATTTTATTTGAAAAAAATTAATATCACATTGAATACCATATCTTTTTTCACTCTCTTTGCACTCATTCCTCACTCTATAAATACCAAGCATGCTGCACAAGCCAAGGAAGAAACCCTAGCCCCTACAACAACCCTTGCTTTGCTCAAATTTTTCTCAAAATTGTCAAAATCGTGTTCCATTCTCCAGCCACTTTCAGCCATCCAAAACCATTCCATTGTGTTCCTGAGGTAATTTGGAGTAAGTATACATCATTGCTCATGGTTGAAACAGCCTGAATCGTGCCCTACATGTTCATACATATTCATATTTTTCTTGATTTTGCATTTTTATTATCTGTGTGTTTTAATCGAATCTAACCGTTCTAATGTGTTCATGAGGTTCCATATGAATGATCTGGGCCATCGTTTTGAAGCTTGCAGGTAAAAATCATGATTTGCCATAGTTAGGGTTTTTCAAGCTGTCTTCTTCGAACTGGCTTGTACAGGTCGATTCAGCGAAAACCAACACCACCATTGAACTCGGAATGGTCGATTTAGGGGGATAGGACACTTTTTTGCCATTTATTTTTGTTATTTTGCAGGTTTGAGTTTTTGTTTGATCGGAGAAGACAACCGGAGCTAGGGCTCCGATGTCGTTGACCGATGTTGAAACCGGCGAGGCACGCGTGGCACAATCGTGCTTTCTGATTCGCTCCTTCACTCAACCCGAGGTCCACTTGCTGACTGTGCTTTGAATTTCAAAAATCCTTGACACGTTTACCTTTAAAAACCACTGGTTCCAGTTTCCAAACACAAAAGACACGTTGACTCAGTGGTTAAGGCGTTGGGAAGTGAAGATGCTCTCCAAGGTCACAGGTTCGAACCTGGTCAGGACCATGTTATTTTTCTCTTTTGCAAAACTAACTCTTTTTTCATATTTTTCTATTTTTCTTTAATATTTTCTATCTAATTTATTTTATCTTTAATATTTTTTATCATGCATCTAAAAAACACCAAAAATATTTATTTTTTGCATAATCATCAGAAAAATACTTATTTAATTTTTAAAATTAAAATTATTATTTTTGCATGCATATTTAATTTGATTTCTAATTAATCATTTAAATGACTTTTAATTGTTTTTAAATTATGAAATCAATTCCAAAAATTACCAAAAAATTATTTTATCATATTAATGTCATTATTAACACAAAAACTTTTTCTCATTCAAAAATACTTATTTTTACTAATATTTTCCTCTTATGCAATTTTCTTCCGTTTTCCGATTTTGCATCTGTTCACAGGTTATACCATTTCGGACGATTTTTATTGCTTTTTCTTTTCCAATTATGTAATCGCCTATGGGATGTAATAGTTTAATTAGGACTTTTATTTTCCGCACTTTCAATTATGTATCTGCCCCAAAGCCATGTAATAGCGTAGGACTTTATCTTTCCACACTTTACTTTCCGCAATTTAATTTCCGCACCCTATAAATTGCTAGTAATTAGGCGTGTATGGAAAGATAAAATTGGAAATAGATCACTCATAAATCCAAGATAAAATATCTGAATTTGACACACTTTTTCACACCCCTTAGGGTAATTCTCTCTCGTTGCCTTCGAATACAAATGGTCAAGTCCTCGAGCGTAGAGGTATTCTAGCACCGTTGCCTTCAAAACAAATTATCATAGTCCCTTGATACAAAGATCATAGACCCACGATGTAGCCTACGAATACATGATCTTGACCCTCGATTGTCGCCTCTGAAAAATGATGATAGTCCTTGAATGTGCTAGGATACTTCCTACAAGTTGCCTTCTATGACCATCCGATGTCCCTTGAATGTCCCTTACATCTAACGAATAGGGTTACCTACCAACTAATGGTATGGATAGCGCTATTCTAAAGGAACGTAAAACAACACGAAAACGACTATTCTGAGTAGGTAATAAGACTTTTAGTTGCTTGCTCAATCTAATACTTTTCACACCTCACACATTTGTCAAAGTTCAAACTCTTTTCAAAACGAAACATTTCCAAACACTTTGTATACATTCCTACATGAATCATTACAAAGTCAAAGCGAAATGCCTTTTCAAAACATTTTTGTCAAACACACAGAAAGCAATTCTTAAAGTGAGCTGAAAAGAAACTAAGAGCCCGTAGATAACTACGAATGGAAAGGGGTGCTAATACCTTCCCTTTTCATAACCTTCTCCCTTACTCAGAAACTAACGAAGGTCTTTTTCTGTACTTTTTACCTTCCCTTAATTGGATAAAAGAAAATTCGGTGGCGACTCTTGCTATCCGCACATTTGCGATACAAAAATCTCAAAGTTAGTTCACCGTATTACAGAACTGGCGACTCTGCCGGGGAGACACCCTAAAGAGAGAATACCTTAGGGATTTTTTAGAACACTTCTATTGCCTTCTGTTTAATTTTCTTGCTTTATCTTTAAGGGTTTCTTGGGTATTATAATTGTGGGGGATCCTACACCCAGATCCGGGTTTCCTTTTAGGTAAGTAGCAATAAATCGTCGCGACCGTTAGACGTATATAAAAACGGTCAACATGATGGCTACGTGAGTGTGACACTTTGGATATCCTGATACTCTTCATTTCCATGTTGAGGATAGTATTTGGCTTCTGCGTGGTGTCATCAAGCACTGACTAAACTTTTAGAACCCTAATTGACCCATCTTGGCCATTAGAAGGTAGTGAGATGGTCGGCTTTGGTGTAGACTAAGGTTGGCTGATACTCGATGCTACGCTCATTAAGATCAGACTTTTGGGATATTTTCAGTCGACCACTTGGTAGTCGTATTGAAATAAACGCCTACGAGAAAGATCAATGATGTGAGATTCCTAGAACCCGGTTACAATTATAGGACAGGATGAACCAACTCAAACTTTTGGTGGGGTAATCACTTATACCTCATGCAAGCCTTAAACCTAGGCTCATTGTGTGAATTATTTGTGTGTGCTAAACATGACATCATGACATCATCGCATTGCATATCATTTCTAACTATTTCAAGGACCTAGGGATTTATCTTTGCTCTGTTTTGTAGGTATTATGGCTTCTAGAAAAACCATCGAATCAACTTCAAGGGTATACCTTCTCAGCTCAAAGAATTGGTTTCAGAGATTCCCGACCATGCTCAGTTCATCAAAAGACATGGTTATCTACTTGACTTGGTTATCTCTGGTTTTGAAGAAGATATGATGCATGTCCTATTCCAGTTCTTTGATCCGAAACACCATTGCTTTACATTCCCAGATTATCAGTTAGTTCCTACCTTGGAAGAGTTCTCTAAGCTACTTGGGATACCTATTCTTGACCAAATGCCATTCACCGGTTTAGAAAAGGTTCCTAGGTACGAAGACATCGCATCCGCCTTACATCTAAAGCGCTCAGACATTGAAGCCAATTGGGAAACAAGAAGCGGAGTTAAGGATTTACTTGCTAAGTTCTTAATTAAGAAAGCCCGAGAATTCCTCAAAGTTATGAGTTTCCATGCATTCGAAGACGTTGTGGCCTTGCTAATCTATGGTTTAGTTCTATTTCCTAACTCGGATCAATTCATAGATGTCAACACCATCAAGTTGTTTCTTACCCGCAATCCAGTGCCTACCTTACTTGGAGACATTCTACATTCTCTCCACACTCGTACTACTAAGAGACAAGGAACTCTCATGTGTTGTATACCGTTACTTTCCAGGTGGTTTATTTCGCACCTTCCTCCATCAGTTTTGAAGAACGAGCAAAGATTGAAGTGGTCTCAAAGGCTAATGCCACTCTCTCATTCAGATATTCGTTGGAGTCTTTTCTCTCAAAAGGACTTCACTTTCATTGAGCGTTGTGGAGAATTCCCTAATGTACCACTCCTTGGTATAAGGGGAGGTATTACTTACAACCCTTCTTTAGCTCTACGTCAGTTTGGTTTTGCTCGAAGAGATGGTCCTCATGATATGCTTCTCCAAGACATTGTGTTCGACTACAACCACGATCTCCAGAATTACCGACGAAGGTTCATACACGCTTGGGGCATGGTAAAGAAGACTGATACCAAGACTTTGGGGCACCAAAACTCCATTCCTTGGGAAACTTACCTCAGATGGGTGAGAGCTCGAGCTCAAAACCTCATGATGCCATTCACGTCTGTTTTACCAGTAATTATGGAACCTGTTGCTATAGGTGATGTACCCTATACCGTTCTCCATCCTGACATGCCTACTGATTTTGAAGACTTAAAGTGATCCTAGATTCAGCTTAAAGAAGAAAGGGATACCTTTGAAGCTCGATTGCTCATGCGAGAAGAAAGTGCTAGAGTTAACCAAGCTACTTCACGAGGCGAAACATCAGCCTACCTCGGCACCAAGAGGAGCGCCCATGGGAGACTTAGAGCTTTAAGATTTATATGTTTTCTTTTATTGTTTTGAATTATCTTTTGTACTTAAAAGAAAAGAATAAAAGAGAACTAATAAATGTTTGTTCGTGCTTGTTTAACAAATTTAAATCTCTAAGGTCCTTGAAAACATTGCATTGCATCTGCATAAACATCGCATATCATGGCATAACATCTCATAACATTGAAGATTGGTTTCTCATTCTCTCGCTATTTATTTTAGCGAAATGGCTCTTGAGCAGTTGTCAAAGATCTCCAGGCTCAGAATGCTCAGTTCAGGAGATGTTCACCAGCTTGGTCCAAGGCCAAGAAGATCTGAAGAAGCTCATCAACAAAAAGAAGAGGGTCGTTGGTGTTCTCAACATGGGCAGACGATACAAAGGTGGTCCTAAAGTGGTCAGCCGAATAGAGCTCTCAGAAGGAAGTGTCAAGAATGAGGGGAGTGTCAAGGGCGATGAAGAAGACAGCCAGCGTGAGCCCGAGAAAGAGAGAGAGGATCACTATGACAATGACCAGTACTCTGATGAGGATGACAAGTACAAGCAACTTGAGGACCGTCTAAATGCTGTGGAAAACCTGAAGATGTCAGGGCTGAATTTTGATGATTTAAGTCTTGTCCCTGGTGTGGTGATTCCTCCTAAGTTCAAAGTTCCTACTTTTGCCAAGTATGATGGCATGTCTTGTCCGACACTGCATTTGAAGTCCTATGTTCAGAAGATCAATCCCCACACTGATGACAGAAAGTTGTGGATGCATTATTTCCAAGAGAGTTTGTCCGGAACTCAGTTAGAGTGGTATTATCAGCTAGAAAATGACCGTATCCGTACTTGGAGTGACTTAGCAGACGCTTTCTACAGACAATATGAGTACAATGCTGAATTGACACCCACTCGCATGCAACTACAGAGCATATCCATGGGTTGTGATGAGAAGTTCAAGGAATATGCTCAGAAATGGAGAGATCAAGCAGGCAGAGTTCAGCCGCCCTAGTCCAATAGGGAGTTGGTTGATATGTTTATGGGAACACTGACAGGTCCATTTTTCAATCATCTGATTGGAAACTCTTCAGCCGGATTCACCGAGCTGATATTGACAGGAGAGCGCATCGAAGCTGGTATCAAGAGTGGGAAGATTCAGGTAGAGTCATCATCGAATGTTGCGAAGAGATCTTTTGGTGGTAAGAAAGAAGCCAATGCTGTGTATGGTCAAAAAAGCCGAGCCAAGACCGACCGGCCTCAATCTGTGGGGTCAGTTGTGATCTCCAATCCTACATCAGCACAACCTCAGCGAGACAACGCGCGTAGCCAGAACGCGCCACGAAGATAGTTTTCGAAGATCAACATGCCATTGTCGCAAGCCTTGCAACACATGTTGAAAGCAGAGCTAATTACTTGGAAGGATCCTCCTCAGAGTGTCAACACTTCCTCTCCGAGATACAATCCTAATGCTAAGTGTGCTTACCACTCCAATAGCCCAGGGCACGACACTGAAAACTGTTGGGCTCTGAAGAACAAGATTCAAGATATGATTGAAGCTAAGCAGATTGAGTTTGACCCTCCTGTTGAGACATCGAATGTGATCAACGCGCCTATGCCTAACCATGACAAAAGTTCCAATGCTATTGGCGAGAACTCTTACGTTTTCAACATAGATGACTTGACCATTTCTCTGATGACTGTTAAGAAGAATTTGCTGCAAGCCGGTGTCAACCCAGGATGCCCAGAGAATTGTCGTTGGTGCCCATCTGCACCTGATGGTTGTGCTTGGTTGAGAAGACGTGTTCAGTGCATGATGGATAACCGTGAAATACTATTCCTGAAACCACCTGCGGAGAGTCTTTGCGAAGACATGTCTAAAAAACTGAAGATCGAAGATGTGAATGAAGCTGTACCGTCTGCATGGAATACCTTGGGGCAACCAAGCGGAAAGTTTGATTACATGGTGAAATACATTGTTCCTGAGAGCTATAAGATTCCTATTGAAGATATTAAGGCGACCGGATGGGGTGACGATTTCCTAGAAGACTATGATGATGTTAACACAATAAGGATTTCCTCTGCTGATTCTGTGCCTAGAGTGGCACCTCTCATCATTACTTCTCCCAGACCAGTTCCATATTCCTCTGACAAAGCGATACCTTGGAATTATGGATCTGATGTCTACTATCATGGCATCAAGCAAGACCCCCTGACCATTGAAGATCTTAAAGTTGAAGCTACCATTCCTGACATTGACAACATCACCGGATCAAGTAAGGTGACCAGAACCGGAAGAGTATTCTCTCCAGAAATCTCTCCTCCAAAAGACACTGGCTCCGGCTCGCATTCCGGCTATTCAACCAGTTCCGAGACTAGAGGAAAAACCGGTAACTCATCACCCTCGGCCGGAAGTACCAAAGGAAGTTCTTGAAGACACCTCAAGCGAAATGGAGGAAATTCGAAGATTATCAAAAGAGTGACTACAATGTTGTGGAACAATTGGGACTGGTCAAGATCTCCATGCTTGTTACGCTCTTGTGCTCGAGGCTCATGCTAACGCCTTGGTGAAGTTTACGAAGAATGCTCACGTGCCGCAAGACACTACTACTGATCAATTTGAAGTTTGTATTGCTAGCTGGCTGCAACGGCCTAGGCTTCCGATCTTGATCGACTCTGCCAAAAGAACACAACAAAGCCTTGCACATCTGTTGAATGCAAGGGCATTACCTTGTCTCATGTTTTGGTGGATACCGGTTCTGCTCTGAATATCCTTCCGAAGACTGTTTTTGATCGACTTGATATTGAAGGATTGGTTCTGAAGCCCAGTGACATAATTGTGAGAGCTTTTGATGGTTCTAGCGAGCAGTGCTTGGAGCTCATCACTTTGTAAAGTCGGTTCCCGAATTTCGATTCTACTTTCTTTGTCATGGACATCCGTCCACTCTTACTACTTGGGCCTACTTGGATACATGGGGCGGTTATTACTTCTACCTTGCATCAGAAACTGAAGTACCCGGTGAAAGGGAAGGTTCTCACAGTATGTGGTGAAGAAGAATATATGGTCAGTCATCTACAGTCATTCCGATACCTCGAGGTAGAGGGTGAATTCTTCGAGACTTCCTGTCAAGCTTTTGAAACAATCCCCAGAGTCATGCCTGTTGACTCTCCTGTCACTCCTGAAGTTGCTAAAGCTCGGCCTAGGATGCCCTCGTTGAAAGATGCTCAAGCTGCTGTTGAAAAAGGAGGAGTACTATTTGGGGACGGCTCCCTGATCTTCCTTTCAAATCTGACAAGACTGGTTTAGGCTTCACCATTAGAGGTCAGAAGATCATACACCGGGAATGTGCCGGCCAACTTCCTTTCCGCATCAGCCAGAGTGGAATCCATGCTATAGAAGACGACGACAACGACTTCGACATCAGCAAGTGGATCTTCCCAACTCCCGACAACGGACTGAGAAATTGGAAGACTGAAGACGTCATACCAATCTCCTTTAGACAGGAGTAATTGCTCTTGTTTTTGTTTTGCTTTTCGTATTTTCTTTGTTTTGAACAATAAACTGTAAAGCCTAGTGCCTTGCCCGGGGCATCATGGTTCGTTTATGAGGGTTATTATCTGTCATTTGCATATTTTCATTCAATAAAATTGTTGGACTTTTGCATTATTTGTTGCTTTCTTTATCACCCCTTCAAAAAGTTATGTGTTTCTTACACACACCCGTGATAGAATCACTCGAATCTCGTTGATAACTATGCTATTGCTAAATATGACTTGATAATCCGATCTACCAAGCCGAAGCGAAGGTGAGGAAGATTGTGAAGTGCTAGGAGAACTTGTCGGGCTACAGCAAGAAGAAGCGATTATCTGACCACACGAAGTCGATTGAGGTTGTGAATTTGAGTGCTGATGAAGATAGAAAAGAGATCAAGATAGGAGCGGGTCTTGAGAACAGTGTTAAAGAAAGATTGATCTAGATGCTACGAGACTATATTGAGGTTTTGCTTGGTTATGAAGACATGCGGGTTTAGACATTGATATTGTGGTACATCGGTTCCGACAAAGAAGGTTTTCTCGGTGAAACGAAGGATCGTCGCATCGTCTGAGATGTCGAGAAAAATCAAAGCCGAAGTTATGAAAGCAGTTCAACGCCGGTTTCTTAGCTGTTACTTCCTATCCAGTGGGTATCTAATGTGGTGCTGTGCCAAGAAGGATGGCAAGACACGAATGTGTGTGGATTCGAGAGATCTGAACAAAGCGAGTCCGAAAGACGATTTTCCACTCCGTCATATTGATGTTCTGGTTGACAACACCGCTCAGCATAAGGTTTTCTCCTTCATGGATGGTTTCTCCGGTTACAATCAGATTAAAATGGCTCCTGAAGACATGGAGAAGACTACTTTCGTTACGGTGGGGCACTACGCTACAAGGTTATGCCGTTCGGACTGAAGAACGCGGGCGCCACTTATCAGCGTGCCATGGTGACATTGTTTCATGACATGATTCATCACGAGATAGAGGTCTACGTCGACGACATGAAAGCTCGGTCACAGACTGAAGAAGAACATCTTGATCATCTACGTAAATTGTTTGAAAGGTTGAAGAAATATAGGCTGAGGCTTAATCCCAACAAGTGCACATTTGGAGTCAGATCCGGTAAACTCTTAGGATTTGTGGTCAGTTGAAAAGGTATTGAAGTTGACCCCGCCAAGGTTAAAGCTATTCAAGAAATGCCATCTCCCCGCACCGAGAAGGAAGTCAGAGGTTTCTTGGGCCGTTTGAATTACATTGCCAAATTCATTGCACATTTAACTACTACTTGTGAACCAATCTTCAAGTTACTAAAGAAAGATCAAGTGGTAGAATGGAATGACGATTGCCAGATCGCTTTTGACAAAATCAAGGGTACCTCTGAATCCTCTATCCGATGCCGCCTTTGAAGGAAGACCTCTTATCATGTACTTGACCGTGTTAGAGAACTCAATGGGTGTGTGTTGGGGCAACATGGCGAGTGCAGTCGAAAAAGCGCAATATACTACCTTAGCAAAAGTTTACCATTGTGAAACAAGATACTCATGACTCGAGAAAACTTGCAACGCTAGGCTGCTCGCCGACTAAGGCAGTATATGTTGACTCACACTACCTTGTTGATTTCCGGGATGGATCCGATAAAATACATATTTGAGAAACCAGCTCTCTCGGAAGAATAGCAAGATGGCAAATGATCTTGACCGAATCGACATCGGTACACTCCTCAGCGATCAAAGGAAGTGTAGTAGCGATCATTTGGCTCATCAAGCCGTAGATGACTATCGATCTATGCGATTCGAGTTTCACGGCGAAGATGTTTTACTATTCTTGATTGCGAAGAACCAGGCCCGGACGAAGGACTGAACAAGGATCGATGGACCATGGTTTTGATGGAGCCTCAACCGCTTTCAATGGCATTGGCACCATCATTACATCTCCTACGGCGGACACGCCTTTCACCGCGGATTATGTTTGGTTGCGAACAACATGGCGAATAGCGTGCATTATGGGTATCAAAGCTGCTATTGACTTAAGAATCAAGTTCTTACAAGTGTATGGAGACTCAACTTTGGTGATCAGTCAGATTAAAGGCGAGTGGGATACAAAGCATCCGAATCTCATTCCATATCGAGAGCATGTTCTGAGTTTGATCCCTTAGTTTGAAGAGATCACTTTCAATCACATTCCACGAGAAGAGAATCAGTTGGCAGACGCATTGGCTACTATGTCGTCTATGTTCAAGGTTAGATGGGACAACGAGGCTCCCCAGATCATCATTGAGAAGTTTGACGAACCATCATATTGTTATGAGCTTGATGCAGAAGAGAAACCTTGGTACTATGACGTAAAGAGGTATTTTGAGACTCAGGAATATCCGCGGGCATCATCAACGATAAGAAGTTTTGAGAAGGTTCGCATCAAATTATTCCTCGACAACGGCATCTTATACAAGCGCAACCACGACTTGTGCTTACTCCGTGTAGACCGGAGAAAGCAGACGTATCATGGAAGAGTTACGAGGCGCATTTGGTACCCACTCCGGTGGTCATACGATGGCTAAGAAGATTTTGAGACGAGTTACTATTGGTCCACCATGGAAGCGATTGTCACCGCTTACGCTCGATCTTGTCACAAATGCCAGGTTTATGCAGATAAAGTGCACGTACCTCCAGTGCCTCTGAATGTTCTAATAGCTCCTTGGCCTTTTGCAATGTGGGGCATTGACATGATTGGGGAAATCAAGCCCACAGCCTCCAACGGACATCGTTTCATCCTTGTGGCAATTGACTATTTCACCAAGTGGGTAGAAGAAGCCTCGTTCGCATCAATTACCAAGAATGTTGTGGCTCGATTCATCAAGCATAATCTTATCTGTCGGTATGGCACTCCCGAAAGGATTATCACAGATAACAGCTCTAATCTCAACAACAAAATGATCACCGAACTCTGCACGCAGTTCAAGATCAAGCATCACAACTCTTTTCCTTACCGGCCTAAGATGAATGGCGTAGTGGAAGCCGCCAACAAGAACATTAAGAAGATCATACAGAAGATGACAGTGACTTACAAAGATTGGCATGAGATGTTACCATTCGCTCTTCATGGTTATCGCTTTCTGATCGAACATCAGCGGGCAACCCCTTCTCTTGTATCGATATGGGCAGTCCTACCAATCGAGGTTCACATACCCTCAACCAGAGTCCTCCAGGACGCAGAGTTAGGTGAAGACGATTGGATCCAGACTCGCCTTGACCAGATCAACTTGATTGACGAGAAACGACTCGCGTCCATTTGCCATGGATAGATCTATCAGAAATGAATGATCAGAGCATTTAACAAGAAGGTCAAGCACCGAGTTTACCAAGTCGGTGATCTAGTAGTCAAGCGCATCATTCTTCCACAAGGTGATCCAGGGGCAAATGGACTCCCATATGAGGACCATTTGTAGTCAACACGATTTTCCGTGGAGCTATGATACTTAGCACCATGGATGGTGAAGACTTCCACACACAATGAGCGAGACATAGTCAAAAATACTACGCATAAAGAGACCCGTTAGGTCGGTGGCCTAGGCAAAAATAAGGGCATCTGGCGAACCAAAAGGTTCGGGCAAAGTTAAGGATATATACAAAACATGTACACGGCAAGTCGAAAACACGAAAAGGCGGCTTGAGCAAAAGGTATCCGGTGGTGAAAACCGAAAGGCGGTCTAGGCAAAAGTTAGGGATTTAAGCGTACGACTATGTCTTGTCTAGATCACCTATCTACTTCCAGACTACTATCAGCATTCAAGATTCAAATGGCGAAGATCAGTCTACTCACTTTCTACTGACAGCAACGAGATGAGATAGTCGAAATATATAGTAGCATAGTTGGAACTTAACGAGATTGTTTCCATAGCTTTTACCTTTCTTGTGTACAAATTTCTTGGCCATACACCACATTTCAAATAAATACGAGTTCTTTCTCTTTACAATTTTGCTGTTGTCGTTTGCATAAAGTCCAACGTTTTTCTTTGAATGATTATATGCATCTGACAATAAATATCTATTCACAAACATGTGAAAAGTGAATATACAAAAGTAATTACTACAGCCTCCAGGAATTGAGATGACGGAAAGTCACAAAACACATTCCCCATGAGCATGATCCTCACGAGTGTCGCTCACTATAAACCTTCCCAGTGGTATCGTTAGTCCCCGGCGGTGATTCCACTCAACTAAACCATGTGACAGCAGTTTCCAAGCGATATGATTCATCACAGAGAATGTCTCGTAATCATCATTTCCCGTACGATATCGGACACGAGACTTGGTCGAGATAGTGCATCGGAGGAAACCTACATCTTTTATTCCCCAGCCATAGATTTCGACGGGCTCCAGATCCTTCTAACCCGGTCTCCCAACAACTATCAAATACTCTCCGTAAGATTTATGCATAGATCCCGGTAGAGTACCTCACAGATTCTCCCCAAAAGGGTCTATGCACAAGATCCTCAGCATCGTGTCTCTCGATCTCTACCATCCTCAACAATATCTAGGCTCAAGACCTGGTCAGATAGTGCATCAGAGGAATCAAGGTTATCTTTCTTAGGGTTTTCAATCCGTGTCACCCCAAGCAGAAGTCAGAAATCTCCAAGCAGAACACCCACATCTTCTTCAAGATGGATATGTTTTGAAATACCACAACATATATCATTCATACATTATTCATAAAAAGTCATAGTTTGTGCATATGTCATTCATACACATTGTCATGCATCATACCTTGCATAAGACTAACGATATTCTATCAAAGTTTCTTTTGTTTTTTCCCAAAACAGGTGAAAATCATTTCTAAAAACAAACAGGTCCAGGATTAATGCGAAAGCAGACGGAAAACTATCGAGCAGCGCCTAGTTGTCCTCCGATGCGGTCCAGGATTAATGCGAAGCAGACGGAAAACTATCGAACGACCGCCCTAGTTGTCCTCGACAACGGTCCAGATTAATGAGCAGAGGGAAAATATACGAGCGACCGCCCTAGTTGTCCTCCGACAACGATCTAGGATTAATACCGGAGCGGAAAAAATCGAATGATCACAAGTTATCCTCCGATAACAGGCATTGGACCAATACCTGAAGCACAACAGGGAAGCTGTCCATATTTTGCCAACTACTATCCCCTCAGAGTAATTAGCACGAAGATGTATGCTGACTTTCTCTTACTATCAACAGCAACTACAGAGTCTAGCGTACGACTCAGTTGCCTTGGATGGCATCTTAAGCCCATCTCCGACTACTTGTCAACATTTCTCCACTTTCAGAATGCTGCATATTTGGTTAAAAACCAATACAAACCAATAACTTCATTCAAAGATGAGCACGAAGTCTAGTGTATGACTCCCTCCGGATGGCATCTTAAGCCCATCTCCATGCTCCTTCCACTTTCAGAAACGTCTACAGAGCTTAGCGTACGGCTCACTCCCCGGCATCAATCTTTTCAGATGGCATCTTAAGCCCATCTCCGACAATTCTCCTATTCAGGCGACGTCTCGAGTCTAGCGTACGACTCATTCCCCAGCGAAGTCTCCAACTTCTCCAAATGGCATCTGTAAGCCCATTCCCGCATCATCAGCCAGCAGCGAGTGCAAATTTCAAGTGTACTCAAGTGTTCAATCATCTTCTACCTCCCGGTCACGAAAGGCGAACATGCCAATCTAACCCTTCCGGTACAAGAAGATTGAACAGGGGCAGCTGTCATACCCCAAAATTTGCCCTCCTACTTCTCAAGACATTTCATACATCCATGCTCAAGGATTCCTCAAGGGTTGATCAGACAAACCCTCTCCTAGACAATCAACCCAAACTAGGGTTTGGCAATTCTCAGGTCTAGATGGACTTCCAACATCTCCAATGGTCATCATGCCTCCTCATATGCTTCAAAGATTCTCCATGTCAAGTTTCAAGCCCCACAGGTCAAAATTCCTCAGATAATTGCTCAGATGGTTGAAAATCAGTTGTATTGGACAAAAAGTCAACTGTGGTCAACATACAGTCAAACTTCATGATTTTTGGTCAACATCCTCATTTTGAAGTTAAATTCATCATTTGATCAAGGGTTGATCATGATTCATCAAGAAAACTCAAGATTTGCTCAAAAGTCAAACTTTCCAAATTAGGGTTTCTTGGGGAAAAGTCAACTGAACTTTGACTGAGCATAACTTCTTCATACTTTCTCAGAAATTTTACCACCACCTCTCATTTTGAAGGAAATTCAATTCTCTACAACAACATGTCTCACAAGAATGTTCAAAAAATGCTTCATTTGGAAGGTATGGATCAAAACATTACAGGTCCTTTTCAAAGTCAACAAAAAGTCAACTTTTTTGTTTTGACGATTTATTGAGCATGGAAACTCCAATTGAGATGAAACCAAAGATTTTGGTTAGAGGACACCTAGAGCTTTCTAAAAAGTCCAAGAACATTCAAAAATGTGGAAAATTGAGCAAGATACACCATTCAGAAGTTGGGCATTTTTGGACAATTGCACAAAAGGAGGTATTTGTCAAAATCAATTTTTCCAAATGGGCCTATAATTTTATGATCCAAACTTGATCATGATATTATTTGTGACCTATTGATGCCTTGCCATGACCACATTCTATTTTATTGATTTATTTTTGAATTTAAAACCATTTAATTCAAATTTAAATTATATAAAATATGAAAATAAGATATATTTTCAAGAGGATTGAATTTTTATCAAACTTGAGGTCCAAGATAGCCCACAATACTTGCCAATTTCGTGCTAGCTTACATATGGAAGAGAAAATCAAATTTTCTCCCAAAATTTGATTTTATTTGAAAAAAATTAATATCACATTGAATACCATATCTTTTTTCACTCTCTTTGCACTCATTCCTCACTCTATAAATACCAAGCATGCTGCACAAGCCAAGGAAGAAACCCTAGCCCCTACAACAACCCTTGCTTTGCTCAAATTTTTCTCAAAATTGTCAAAATCGTGTTCCATTCTCCAGCCACTTTCAGCCATCCAAAACCATTCCATTGTGTTCCTGAGGTAATTTGGAGTAAGTATACATCATTGCTCATGGTTGAAACAGCCTGAATCGTGCCCTACATGTTCATACATATTCATATTTTTCTTGATTTTGCATTTTTATTATCTGTGTGTTTTAATCGAATCTAACCGTTCTAATGTGTTCATGAGGTTCCATATGAATGATCTGGGCCATCGTTTTGAAGCTTGCAGGTAAAAATCATGATTTGCCATAGTTAGGGTTTTTCAAATGTCTTCTTGATGGCTTATGCAGGTCGATTCAGCGAAAACCAACACCACCATTGAACTCGGAATGGTCGATTTAGGGGGATAGGACACTTTTTTGCCATTTATTTTTGTTATTTTGCAGGTTTGAGTTTTGTTTGATCGGAGAAGACAATAGGGCTAGGATGTCCGCGAGGCGTGGCACAATTTGATTCGCTCCTTCAACCGAGGTCCACTCTTGTAACCTTGTTTACCTTTAAAAAACCATTGGTTCTAGTTTCCAAAAAAGACACGTTGGCTCAGTGGTTAAGGCGTTGGGAAGTGAAGATGCTCTCCAAGGTCCCGAGTTCGAACACAGTCGGGACCATGTTATTTTCTCTTTTGCAAAACTAACTCTTTTTTCATATTTTCTATTTTTCTTTAATATTTTCTATCTAATTTATTTTATCTTTAATATTTTTTATCAGGCATCTAAAAAACACCAAAAATATTTATTTTTTGCATAATCATCAGAAAAATACTTATTTAATTTTTAAAATTAAAATTATTATTTTTGCATGCATATTTAATTTAATTTCTAATTAATCATTTAAATGACTTTTAATTGTTTTTAAATTATCAAATCAATTCCAAAAATTACCAAAAAATTATTTTATCATATTAATATCATTATTAACACAAAAACTTCTTCTCATTCAAAAATACTTATTTTTACTAACATTTTCCTCTTATGCAATTTTCTTCCGTTTTCCGATTTTGCATCATTCACAGTTATCTGTTTGGACGATTTTATTGCTTTTTCTTTTCCAATTATGTAATTGCCTATGGGATGTAATAGTTTAATTAGGACTTTTATTTTCCGCACTTTCAATTATGTATCTGCCCCAAAGCCATGTAATAGCGTAGGACTTTATCTTTCCGCACTTTACTTTCCGCAATTTAATTTCCGCACCCTATAAACTGCTAGTAATTAGGCGTGTATGGAAAGATAAAATTGGACATAGATCACTCATAACTCCAAGATAAAATATCTGAATTTGACACACTTTTTTCACACATGCACCCCTTAGGGTAATTCTCTTTCGTTGCCTTTACGAATACAAATGGTCAAGTCCCTCGAACGTAGAGGTATTCTAGCACCGTTGCCTTCAAAATAAATGATCATAGTCCCTTAGATACAAATATCATAGACCCACCATGTCGCCTATGAATACATGATCTTGACCCTCGATTGTCGCCTACGAAAAATGATGATAGTCCCTTCGAATGTGCTAGGATACTTTCTACAAGTTGCATTCTATGACCATCCGATGTCCCTTCGAATGTCCCTCTTACATCTAACGAATAGGGTTACCTACCAACTAATGGTATGGATAGCGCTATTCTAAAGGAATGTAAAACAACACGAAAACGACCATTCTGAGTAGGTAATAAGACTTTTAGTTGCTTGCTCAATCTAATACTTTTCACACCTCACACTTTTTGTCAAAGTTCAAACTCTTTTCAAAACGAAACATTTCCAAACACTTTGTATACATTCCTACATGAATCATTACAAATTCAAAGCGAAATGCCTTTTCAAAACATTTTTGTCAAACACACAGAAAGCAATTTTTAAAGTGAGCTAAAAAGAAACTAAGAGCCCGTAGATAACTACGGATGGAAAGGGGTGCTAATACCTTCCCTTTTCATAACCTTCTCCCTTACTCAGAATCTAACGAAGGTCTTTTTCTGTACTTTTTAACTTCCCTTAATTGGATAAAAGAAAAGTCAGTGGCGACTCTTGCTATCCGCACATTTGCGATACAAAAATCTCAAAGTCAATTCACCGTATTACACAAGGCACTAGGCTTTAGAGTTTATTGTTCAAAACACAGAAAATACGAAAAGCAAAGCAAAACAAGAGCAATTACTCCTGTTTAAAGGAGATTGGTATGACGTCTTTAGTCTTCCAATTGCTGAGTCCGTTGTCGGGAGTTGGGAAGATCCAATTGCTGATGTCGAACTCGTTGTCGTCGTCTTCTATAGCATGAACTCCATCTTTGTTGATGCGGAAAGGAAGTTGGCCGGGACGTTCGCGGCGTATCATCCTCTGACCTCTGATGGTGAAGCCTAAACCAGTCTTGTTAGATTTGAAAGGAAGATCAGGGAGCTAACCCCAAATAGTACTATTTCCTTCTTCCACTGCAGCTTGAGCATCTTTCAGCGAGGCCATCCTAGGCGGAACTTTAGCAACTTCAGGAGTGACGGGAGAGTCAACAGACACGACTCTGGGTATTGTTTCAAAAGCATGGCCGGGAGTCTCGAAGAATTCACCTTCCATCTCAAGGTATCGGAATGACTGTAGATGACTGACCATGTATTCTTCTTCACCACATACTGTAACAACCTTCCCTTTCAGGGTATTTGACCGATCGGGGTAGAGTAACGCCTTTGCCCCATGTATCCAAGGGCGTCCAAGTAGGCAAGAGTAAGCTGGGCGAATGTCCATGACGAAGAAAGTGGAATCAAAAGTCTGGGAACCGACTTTAACTGGCAGAATGAGCTCTCCAAGTACTGTTCGTTTAGAACCATCAAAAGCTCTCACAATTATGTCACTGGGTTTCAGGACCAATCCTTCAACATCAAGTCGATCAAAATCAGTCTTCGGTAGGATGTTCAGAGCAGAACCGGTGTCCACCAAAACATGAGATAATGTAACGCCCTTGCATTCAACAGAGATGTTCAAGGCTTTGTTGTGTTTCCTTCCGGCAGGAGTCAAATCAGCATCAGAGAAGCCTAGGCCGTTGTTGGCAGCTAGGCTAGCAATACACACTTCAAATTGATCAGTAGTAGTGTCTTGCGGTACGTGAGCATTCTTCAGAAACCTCACCAAGGCTTTGGCATGAGCCTCAGAGCATAAGAGCAGAGCAAGCATAGAGATCTTGGACGGAGTCTGTCCTAACTGTTCCACAATATTATAGTCAGTCTTCTTGATAATCTTCAGAATTTCCTCCATTTCTTGTTTGGAGGTGCCTTCAGTAACTTCCTTTGGTGCTTCTGGTTGAGCAGGATGAGCTACTGGTTCTTTCCTCTAGTCTCGGGGCTGGTTGGATAGCTAGAATCGAGTTGGAGTCATGATGTCTTTTGGAGGTGAGATATGGAGAATACCCTTCTGATTACGGTCACCTTACTTGATTAGGTGATGTTGTCAATGTCGAGGAATGGTTGCTTCAAGCTGTAAGATCTTCAATGGTCGGAGGTCTTGCTTGGCCATGATAGTAAACCTCGGATCCATAGTCCCAAGGATAGCTTTGTCGGAGGAATATGGGCTGAGTGCAGGAGAAGTAATGATGAGAGGTGCCACTCTAGGCACGGATCCATGAGAGGAAATTCTTATTGTGTTAACATCGGCATAGTCTTAAATCGTCACCCCATCCGGTTCGCTAATCTTGATAGGAATCTTGTAGCTTCCAGGAACAGTGTATTTCACCATGTAATCAAACTTTCCACTTGGCTGTCCCAAGGTATCCCATGCAGACGGTACAGTTTCATTCACATCTTCGATCTTCAGTTTCTTAGACATGTTTTCACACAGGCTCTCCACAGGTGGTTTCAGGAATAGTATTTCACGATTATCCATCATGCATTGAACACGTCTTCTCAACCAAGCACAACCATCAGGTGCAGATGAGCACCAACGACAATTCTCTGGGCATCCTGGATTGACACCGGCTTGCAGCAAATTCTTCTTAACAGTCATCAGAGGAATGGTCAAGTCATCTATGTTGAAAACATAAGAGTTCTAACCAATAGCATTGGAACGTTTGTCATGGTTAGGCATAGGCGTGTTGATCACATTCGGAGTCTCAACAGGAGGGTAAAACTCAATCTGCTTAGCTTCAATCATATCTTGAATCTTGTTCTTGAGCCATGTTGTCGATGTCGTGCTCTAGGCTGTTGGAGTAGTAAGCACACTTAGCATTAGGATTGTATCTCGGAGAGGAAGTGTTGACACTCTGAGGAGGATCCTTCAAAGTAATCAGCTCTTCTTTCAACATGTGTTGCAAGGCTTGCGACAACGGCATGTTGATCTTAGTAAGCTTCTTCGGTGGCGTTAAGCTCTGTGCGTTGTCTCGCTAAGGTTGTCTTGATGTAGGATTGGAGATCTGCGCCCCCAGTTGGTAGCGGTCGGTCTTGGCTCGACTTTTCGACCATACACATTGGCTTCTTTCTTACCACCAAAGATCTCTTGTGCATTTGAAGATGACTCTACATGAATCTTCCCTCTTGATACCGAAGCGATCGCTCTCCTGTCAATATCATTCGGTGAATCCTGCTGAAGAGTTTCCAATCGGATGATTGAAGAATGGGCTGTCGGTGTTCCCATAAACATATCAACCAACTCCTATTGGACAAGGGTGGTTGAACTCACTGCTAGATCTCTCCATTTCGAGCATACTCTTTGAACTTCTCGTCACGACCCATATACATGCTCTGTAGTTGCATGCGAGTGGGTGTCAATTGACATTGTACTCATCTTGTGAAAGCATCGCGCTAAGTCACTCCAATACGGATACGGTCATTCTCTGGTGATAATACCACTCCAATTGAGTTCGGACAAACTCTCTTGAAAATAGTGCATCCACAACTTTCATCATCGATGTGGGGTTGATCTTCTGAACATAGGACTTCAAATGCAGCTTTGGACAAGACATGCCATCATACTTGGCAAAAGTTGGGACTTTGAATTTGGGAGGAATCACCACACCAGGAACAAGACTCAGATCATCAAAATTCAGCCCAGACATCTTCGGGTTTTCCACAGCATTCAGACGGTCTTCAAGTTGTTTGTACTTGTCATCTTCATCAGAGTACTGGTCATTATCATATTGATCTTCTCTGTCCTTCTCGGGCTCTGATAACACGAAATCGTATCGTTTATTTTCCAGGAAATTAACCCGTTTTGTATTATTTTGACCCGATTAACTCCCGAATATTTCGAGTTTGTCATTACTTTTTGCAGGTATTACATAACTTAGCTCAAAACAGAAGAAAACATGAAACAATGCAAGAAAGCATCAAAGAACAGGAGAGAACATGAATCTGTCAAAGAAATGCAGATTTTGTGTATTTGCATCGTAAGCGTAAGCCACGACCGTAAGGCATCCATGAGCGTGTTACGACCGTAACACACCGCCCGCGTAACACGGAAAACACCAAAGCTGCTCGTAACACATCGATGAAGCGTAGCATATCGGTTTGTAAAGCGTGCGGGGCGTGGGAAAGCTCAACGAAGGTTTTAAAACTCCACGATTTCTCTCAACCTCACAGCCACGTTCAACCTCAACTCAACCATGTTCCTATATTTTTGGAGAAGTTCAAGTGAAGCTACGTGTGAAAATCTTCTCCAACTGCCAATTCCATTTTCCTATAAATACCTCAACTTTCAATGTTAGAAACACAGAGCAATTTTCAGTTTACTTATGCGGAAGCTCTGCCGAAATCGAACCCAGTTTATTTCAGTTTATATTTTCTCTGCATTCGTTGATTTCAATTATTTAATTTCACTGCCCAAATAATAATTTCCAACATTAGGAAATTATTATTCTAGTTTAGGATTTTTATTCAAGCTTCAGAATTCGTTGTATTTCCGATACCAAGTCCAAGTTTCCGATCTGTGGAAGAAGGATTAAAGTATTGGCTTTATTTTCAGGTTCTTTAATTTTCATTTGTATTACAGTACTCCTGATTTAATTAATTTAAGTTCAATTTATTATTTATAATGTCTGTTTTATATTTGTTTGTTTTTATTTCCTGTGAGTTTATTTTGATTTCTATGGCTAGCTAAACCTTTAGTGTCGGTATGGAATAGTTAGAGACAATAGGCATCTGATCAAACTTAGGCTAAAACCTTAATCAACTTAACTCTGGTTATAACTTTTTATGCTTAAAAATAAAACCTTTTCGTTGCGAAAGTAAGAAAAGTAAATAGGTTAGATCGAGACCACGAAAGTGTGAGGTTTTAACCGGATAGCTAAAGTTAGGCATTTGATTTAAATACAGTGAAAGCACTTTAAAACAGATTAGAATTAATTAAGTTTCCAAAAAGTATTTCTAAACACTTATAGGCTAGCGAAAGCAGGTATAGGGCTTTAGACGTATAATCCGAGATAAGACCATGAAAGTGTGAATTGAGGGTTTTTAAACTGATGAATTCTACAGATAAACTAAGTTGACCATCCTTATATGCTTAAGTTCGATTAGATCCTTTAGGTCGACTCTATTGTATACCGACCATTTCATTTCATAATTAATTTAAAATCAATTAGTTTACCTTCCTTAACCTTCCAAAAACCAAACGTGACAATTTCCGCCTTAGCTAAACTAGCATTACTTTCCCGCACTAGAGTGATTACAAAGTCCCTGTGGATTCGACAATCTTTTATTACTACCGCGATAGGCTGTGCGCTTGCAGTTAAGATACCGTTAGACAAATTAGGTTTATCGCACATCAAGTTTTTGGCGCCGTTGTCGGGGACTTTGATCTAGTCACTAGTGCACTCTTAAAGTAGCACTGTCTAGACTAAGACAACTATTTATTTTCCCTTTTGTGTATGCCAAATACTCGCTCTCAAGGCGGTCCTTTGCATATACCCATATACGATATCGAGCGTTATCTTCGATTAAGAAGACGAATTCAAGAGTACCGTGAACTCAACAATCTTCCTCCGTCTATTCTTCCAGATCTCGACGAATTACGAAGAATGGCTGATCCACCTCCTCCTCCTTGTCCTCTTAAGGATTACGCAGTTCCTTCTCAAGCAGAGCCTCATAATAGTATTGCAGCTCCTGCTATCGCTCGAAATGATTTCGAGCTGAAACCTTCGCTTCTTTCCGCCGTTTAGCAGAACCAGTTCTCTAGAGCTCCCACTGACGACCCAAATTTACATCTGTCAGTGTTTGTGCAGTACGCAGACACTGTGAAAGCGAATGGAGTAAACCCCGAGGCAATACGATTGCGCCTATTTCCTTTTTCTTTAAGAGACAGAGCTCGCGCTTGGCTCCAATCTCTTCCTTCCATCTCAATCACCACTTGGGATGAGTTGAAGAAAGTCTTCTTAGCTAGATATTTTCCTCCAAGCAAAACTGCTATGCTCAGAGCCAACATCAATGGTTTCAGACAGAAAGATAATGAATCTTTATTCGAAGCATGGGAACGATACAAGGATATGCTAAGACTCTGCCCTCATCATGGTTTAGAAGAATGGTTGATTATTCACACATTCTATAACGGTCTCTTGTACAATACAAGATTAACTATAGACGCTGCTGCTGGTGGCGCACTGATGGATAAACCATATGCCGATGCGAACCAACTTATCGAAAGCATGGCTCAGAACCATTACCAATGGGGAAGCGAGAGAGCTAATGTAGAGAAATCTCAAATAAAGGGTAACAAGGTTGAAGTGAACAGCCTGGATCAAGTTAATGCTAAAGTGGAAGCTCTTACCCAAAAACTAGAATCTTTCCATCACTCCCATGACTACGTAGCTGCGGTGATCCCAACTTGCGATCTATGTGGTATTCAATCACATCACTGCTCCGAATGCCCACTTTTGACCGGATACCAGCCAAACAAGCTAACTACATTAGAAATCCCTACGATGTCGTATAACCCGGGTTTGAAGAATCATCCAAATTTCTCGTACAAAAGCAACAATGCGTTGTATGCTCTGGAAAGCTCTGCTACACCACAGTTATCAAAGCTATCCGAATCATCCTAATAACGGACCCAATACTTCCAACATTCCTAGGAAATCTAACCTCGAAATTATGATAGAACACTTCATTGCTTCTCAATCCCAGACCAATAAGGATGTTTTAAATCAGAATTTACATACCAATGAGCAAATTAAGCAATTATCTAGCAAGGTCGATGCTTTAGCTACCCATAACAAGATGCTTGAAACTCAGATTTCACAAGTAGCTCAACAGCAAGCACCTACTGCTGCTCCTACTGGAATATTTCTGGGTCAACCACAGCCTAACCCAAAAGGACACGCTAATGCCGTGATACTAAGGAGTGGAAAAGAACTTGACATACCTATTGATCCAAGACTAGAAAACCCATCAATGTATCAGAAGCAAGACAAGCCGAGTGAAAACGAGAGCGAACCAAAAGAAAAGGAAAACGAAACCCAAGAGGCTGTGGAAAAAGAAGAACCTTATGTGCCTCCACCGCCCTATAAACCACAAATTCTGTATCCTCGGAGATTAACCAATTCTAAATCGATGAGCCAATTTAAGAAATTCGTGGAACTTCTGAAACAACTAAATATCACAATACCATTCACAGAAGCCATCACCCAGATGCCATCGTATGCTAAATTTCTTAAGGAAATCCTATCTAACAAGAAAAGTTAGAAGATAGCGGACAGTTACCCACTTCGAATGTAGTGCCATCATTCGAGAATAACATGCCTCTAAGCTAAAAGACCCGGTAGTTTCTCTATACCTTGTAACATTGGAAAATTCGTCATAGACAAAGCTCTGCGACTTAGGAGCAATATCGATGTCATGCCTATCTATTTGCAAAAATGGAAATGGGAGAACTTACACCTACAAAAATATACATTCAATTAGTGACCGATCGATTAAGTATCACAGGGTATATTGGAAAATGTTCCGTTAGAATAGGTCAATTCTATATCGACCGATTTCATAATTATGGACATTACCGAAGATTGATTACCCTATCATATTAGGAAGACCATTCCTAGCTACAGTTGGAGCTATAATTGATGTAAAGAAGGGCAGATTAACATTCGAAGTCGGAGAGGAAAAAGTGGAATTCATCCTCACTCAATTTCTACAAGCACCCGCCATGAATGACACATGTTATTTACTCGATATTATAGACGAGTGCGTAAGGGAGATGGAAGCTGAACAAACCACATATTCCGAAATAATGAAGATTCAAACCCCTCTGATATTCGAAGACGACAATTGGCGAGAACCATATAGAGATGACGGTCTAAGCGAAAGTCTAGCACTTACACCTAATCATATGCCATGTCCCAAGAAACCAAAGCTAGAATTGAAAGTTTTACCTAACAATCTACGATACGAATTCCTTGATACTGAACAAACTCGACCTGTTATAGTAAATTCCAGTTTAGGGAAGCTCGAAACTCAGAAACTTTTAGACGTTCTAAGGAAATACCCTACTGCGTTAGGTTATAACATATCGGACTTAAAAGGAATTTGTCCTTCAATTTGTATGCACCGTATTCTATTAGAAGAGGATTGCAAACCCTCTCGAGAACCTCAAAGAAGAATCAATCCAATCCTCAGCACTGTAGTCAGAGATGAAATCAAAAAGCTAATGGAAGCTGGAATTATATACCCTATCTCCGACAGTAAGTGGGTTAGCCCAGTACATGTCGTACCTAAGAAAGGAGGTGTCACTGTCGTGAAAAACGCACAAGGCGAATCGATAACACAAAGAGTAGTAGTTAGTGGACACAGAGTGTGCATTGATTATAGAAAACTGAACAAAGCTACTCGAAAGGACCATTTTCCTTTACCCTTTATTGATCAAATGTTAGAACGATTAGCCAAACACTCCTATTTCTGCTATTTAGACGGTTATTCCGGATTTTTCCGAATTCCGATTCACCCTGATGATCAAGAGAAGACTACATTCACGTGTCCCTATGGAACGTTCGCGTACAGACGGATGCCTTTTGGATTATGTAATGCTCCCGCAACCTTTCAACGATGTATGATGGCTATCTTCGCAGATTTCATTGACAACATCATGGAAGTGTTTATGGACGACTTCTCTGTGTGTGGACAAAGCTTTGAAGGATGTCTATCTAATTTAGAGAGTGTTTTAGAACGATGTGTGAAAGTAAACCTTGTGCTCAACTGGGAAAAATGCCATTTCATGGTCAGAGAAGGAATCGTACTTGGACATGTTATTTCCAATAAAGGAATTGAAGTTGATAAAGCTAAGATAGAAGTGATTAAAGAACTCTAACCACCCAAGACCGTTCGGGAGATACGAAGTTTTCTAGGACACACCGGTTTTTACCGACGCTTTATTAACGATTTCTCGAATATTACCAAACCACTTACCGGTATATTAATGAAGGATGCCGAGTTCATATTCGATGACGATTGTCTCAAAGCTTTTGAAACCCTTAAAGCCGCACTTATTTATGCACCAATCATGCAACCGCCCGATTGGAGATTACCTTTCGAAATCATGTGCGATGCAAGTGATTACGCTGTAGGCGCAGTTCTTGGGCAAAGAAAAGAAAAGAAACTTCACGCAATTTACTACGCCAGCAGAACGCTAGACTCAGCTCAGATGAACTACGCCACAACTGAAAAAGAACTCTTAGCCGTGGTCTTCGCGCTTGACAAATTTCGTTCTTACCTTGCAAGAGCAAAAATCATCAGTTATACGGACCACGCTGCTATCCGATATTTACTTGCCAAGAAAGATGCAAAACCCAGACTCCTCCGATCGATCTTACTTTTACAAGAATTTGACTTGGAAATTAAAGATAAGAAAGGAACAGAAAACATCGTAGCGGATCATTTATCCAGTTTAGAAGGTGTAAAACCCGAACAAGTGCCAATTAATGACGATTTTCCGTATGAACATCTGATAGCACATATGATAAGTGACCTAGCTCAATTGGATTTAAATAAACCAGAAGCTAAGGAAGTCGTGGAAGCCATTGACATAACCATAGGATTGCCATGGTATGCTGACATCGTTAATTATTTAGCTGCCGGTGCACTTCCACCTGATTTAACTTACCAACAGAAAAAGAAATTCTTCCATGATCTCAAGAGTTACTATTGGGATGAGCCACTTTTATTCAAACGAGGACCTGATGGAATTTTCCACCGTTGTATACCTGACGAAGAAATAGAAGTCGTCATTTCCCATTGTCATTCATCCCCTTATGGCGGACATGCTAGCACCTCTAAAACGTGTGCCAAAATTCTCCAAGCCGGCCTTTTCTGGCCTAACCTGTGGAAGGATGTCGACATCGCCGTTAAAAACTGTGATCGCTGCCAACGCACCGATAATATCTCAAGACGCGATGAAATGCCTCAGAAAGGAATACTCGAAGTTGAAGTCTTTGATGTTTGGGGAATAGATTTCATGGGACCTTTCCCATCTTCTTTTGGAAACAAGTTTATACTCGTAGCTGTCGTTTATGTTTCAAAATGGATCGAGGCAATAGCTTCTCCTACAAATGACACACGAGTAGTGATAAAGCTTTTTAAGAACATAATTTTCCCGCGTTTTGGTGTTCCTCGACTTGTTATTAGTGACGGTGGATCTCATTTTATTTCGAAGATATTTGATAAATTACTATCTAAATATGGAGTGAAACACCGCGTAGCAACACCTTATCACCGTAAACTAGCGGACAAGTCGAAGTTTGAGCGAGCTTAAACAAATATTAGAAAAACTGTCGCTATATCTCGGAAGATTGGTCATCCAAGCTTAACGAAGCTTTATGGGCTTATAGGACAGCCTACAAGACTCCTATCGGAACTACACCTTTCAAACTTGTTTACGGAAAATCCTGTCATCTCCCGGTAGAATTAGAACATAAAGCTTATTGGGCGATAAAGACACTCAATATTAATTACTGCTGGCGGCGAAAGCATCCTCGACTTACAGCTGGAAGAATTAAGACTAGACGCTTACGAAAATGCTAAAATATACAAAGAACGAACTAAAAATTGGCACGATAAGCGTTTATCTCGGAAAGAATTTAGTGTGGGAGATGTCGTACTTTTATTTAATTCTAGACTTAGACTATTCCCTGGAAAACTTAAATCTAGATGGTCCGGTCCTTTCGATATTACAAAAGTATTTCCTAGCGGAGCGGTAGAAATTAAGGATAGAAATAGTGCCCCGTTTATTGTAAACGGGCAGCGGTTAAAACAATATCATCATATAGATAATAAGGATTATACAAATAAGCTAAAACTCGTAGAACTGCCACCTATTTCTCCCGAATAATCTTTCACTAGGTATTTCGTCAGGCTTACGACGTTAAAAACAACGCTTCATGGGAGGCAACCCATTTTATTTGTTTTTGCTTGCTATTTTGTTTGTATTCTCTGTTTTATTTCTTTTACAATTTGCTATTTTTTCATTTTTAAAACTTTTATAACACTGCTGCTGATTTCAAAACAATTTTACTTGCCACAGGATTTCTGAAAAGTCTTTTTCTCTTTACTTTCTCCTCTACTTTGTTTCCCCGCTTTACTTTTGCTATGGATCCTCCACAGAACTTTATGGAAACCACCTTTAGAGGTAGAAACCAAAGAAGAAGATTTGAGGCTTTGTCTCAGCGAGACATCAGTTTGACCCTGTATCATGATGAACCCACTATGGACACTTTCGGCTTAACTGACAGTGTTTACTACATGTTTAACCAATTGGGATGGGAGAAAGCACACCTTAAATCTAGGTTTATCACTTACCGAGAGCTTACCCTTGAATTCTTGAGTTCTTTAGTTTACATCCCTGAACACGGTGTCGGGCCGAAAGGAATCATCGCCTTCAGACTTTTTGGTATTGAGTTCACCTATAACCATAAGGACTTAGCTGCTTTATTAGGATTCCCTAGTGGACCCTTAGCTTTTACTACTCCTGAGGCGGATTTATTGGATTTTGAGCTGGATTACTTATGGGGTACTTTAACCGGAAACTATCATCCTGACCCAGAGAGTATGGATACCAATGAGATACATAACCCAGCTATCTGTTATTTCCATAGGATTCTTGCCCACACTCTGTTTGGAAAAGAACAAAACCAAAATGCCGTATCCAGGATGAGTTATCTACTTTATTGTATGAACCTAGGGCCACATCAATGCTGTCCGCTCTGATGAAGACCTTTACCCATTAGTGAGGACACTAATGTTCTGTCGATGTGGGAGGATTAGTTACAATGATTGCAAATGCTTTTGGACTTCGTTACCAACTAAATAACTGTGCACCATTTGGATCAATTAGGCCTATGAACATTGATTTCTGTTTCAATAACCAGATAATAGGAAATTTAGGCCCTGCACCTTATGATTACCTAATAAGAAACGAAGTTGTTACTCTTTTTACCCTTCCGAACCATGCCCGAGTAAGTGTCCATAACCGTGATAATTGGTTGTATGAATTGAATCCACCTGACCACCCTTCAACACCAGAAACACCACAATCATATTTTGTTCTTGATAATTTCATGTCTAAAACGAAGCAGATCTGAAACTCCTCAGTTACCATGATTTTACAAATATGGCTGAAGCACAAGCAGCCCCTGACATAAACCAAGGAGAATACACTACACAGTTAAACACCATTCTGACCACTTTGGATTCTTATAAGACTGACATTGATGGAATAAAGAATGAATTGAAGACTATGCGTTTGGATCTCATTAGTTTAACTGACATCACAGTGGAGCAATTCTATAACATCACCCAAGCTTTAGAGATATTGAAAGCAAAGATTGGATGAAGCGGTTCTTAGTTCTTAGTTTCTTAGTTTTTCGGTTTCAGTTTTCAATTCTTAGTTTTAGAATTTTCCCATTACATTTTGTTTCTAGGTAGTTTCAATTCTTTATTAAACTACTACATTTCAATTCTGATCATTTACTTTACATCAAAGAACAAGTTACTCAATTTGAATTAATGCAATTGTTTGTTTTCGATTTTAAACTTACATTCATTATTCTGTTTACAACATTTTATGGTTTTCTACTCTATTGCGAATTATATATTGGATTATATGTTGAATGAATTAATGTTGTGTTCATGTTGGAATGCCTGAGATGTTCTGCTTTCTATAAAAATATTACTCTGTGCAATTGTGTTCTGTGTTGTTAAAAATTACAAAATTTGTAGCTGCCACGATTGTCACTCAACCCCCCACGACCGTCACATGCCTTTCGGTAGCGTTCGCTCGTCGACTAGGTGTTCGACCGTAACACGGGTTACATCGATAACCATTGGCGAAACATTCCTTTCTTCTTCCCTCAACCTTTCTCTCTTCTTTCTCCACAACTCCCCAACCGTCCCACTTCCTCCATTAACTACCCATTAACCCCATTCAACCCACCACTTATCCCTCTCAAATTTCAAACTTCCTACTATCTCCTTTCACTATATATACTACCATTACCCGTATCATCCTCTCATTCACTCATTCACAAACCACACCCATTCTCACTCAAACACTCTTGCATGCAAATGGCGAACAATCTCTAACCTATTCCTGGCATTACCCTACGTGATGGTGAATAAGGCGAGACTCAACGTGTTAAGTTCTTGAAATTCCAACGTCGAGGACTACACCCCACTAGGTATGTCGACACTGACTGCCTGAGAGACCTTGGTTTGCTTGAAGGTGTTCAACGCCTTCTTCAGAGTGTCAACTTGTGGAACCTATGTAGCCAGCCCCAGCCCACGTACGAGAACCTCACTCTCGAGTTCCTCAGCTTCTTTTGCTATATCAATCCACCTGGTTCAACAAACCAACTTTCTGGTGTTGCGAGGTTTTGCATTTTCGGTACCGAGTACGAGTTCTCTCAGAACGCGTTCGGACAATTGCTTGATTTCTGCACCGATGAAGGTTCCCACCTCCGTGTGCCCGACACCTTTGGAGAAGAGTCTTTCAACCTTTGGCATAGCCTCACCAACAACCGTGCACACTCTTATGATCACCTCAATGCCACACAAATCCATAATCCGACCATACGCTACTTCCACCGTATCCTGTGTAACACGATCTTCGCAAGAGATAGCAACCACAAGCTCAACTCCAAGGAGCTATTTTTCATGCATTGTGCATTTACGGTGAGAAAATCAGCGCACCTTCCTCTGGCCCATATTCATTCCATCGCACTAGGGCAAACCTTTCTATTTCGGACTTGTCACTTCTCTTGCTTTGCTGAATCATGGTGACACCCTGCTCATCTACCATCCGAGCACCGGTTACGCTTACCTTGGATCATTGCAAATCAGCCCACCTCATCCACGAGCGGGACGACGGAAAGTTCCATCCAGTGATACAGAACAAAGTTTACACTAACATTGTTTTGCCTTACAGGGACCGAATCGATCCTCAGAACCGAGCCAATTGGCTATTTAACCTTGAAGCCCCTGAAGACCATGCTACTGCTCAAGAAGAACCTCATGTCGGCCCCGCTGATGAGATGCAGGAAGAATTGGATTGAGCTGTTCCCGTGCTGACATCCCTGAGTCTTCCTCTGCTCCACCACCTCCCAATTTTGCAGAGATTCTCCAAGCCATTCATCATCAGAACCTTATGAGTGCCATGTCTGAGCCTGTCCTATAATAGTAACCGGGTTCTAGGAATCTCATATCATTGATCTTTCTCGTAGGCGTTTATTTCAATATGACTACCAAGTGGTCGACCGAAAATATCCCAAAATTCTGATCTCAATGAGCGTAGCATCGGTATCGACCAACCTCGGTCTACACCAAAGCCGGCCATCTCACTACCTTCTAATGGCCAAGATGGGTCAATTAAGGTTCTAAAAGTTTTGTTAGTGCTGATGACACCACGCAGAAGCCAAATACTATCCTCAACTTGGAAATGAAGAGTATCAAGACATCCAAAGTGTCACACTAACGTAGCCATCATGTTGACCGTTTTGATATCGTCTAACAGTCGCGACGATTATTACTACTTACCTAAAGGAAACCGGATCGGTGTAGGATCCCCAACAATATAATACCCAGCAACCCTTAAAGATAAAGCAAGCAAGTCAAACAAAAAGCAATAAAGGTGATTTAGAAATCCTTAAGGCATTCTCTCTTTTAGGGTGTCTCCCGTGAGTCATGATTACGTAACACGGTGAACTGACTTTGTAGGATTTTGTATCGCAAATGTGCGGATAGCAAAGTCGCCACCGACTTTTCTTTTATCAATTAAGGGAAGGTAAAAATACGAAAAAGACCTTCGTTAGATTCTGAGTAAGGGAGAAGGTTATGAAAAGGGAAGGTATTAGCACCCCTTTCCATCCGTAGTTATTTACGGGCTCTTAGTTGCTTCTTAGATCACCTATAAATTGTGCTTTCTGTGTGTTTGACAAAAAATGTTTTGAAAAAAAGGCATTTCGCTTTGACCTTGTAATGATTCATGTAGGAATGTATACAAAGTGTTCGGAAATGTTTCGTTTTTGAAAAGAGTTTGAACTTTGACAAAAGTGTAAGGTGTGAAAAGCATTTTGATAGAGCAAGCAACTAAAAGTCTTATTACCTACTCAGAATTGGTCGTTTTCGTGTTATTTTACGTTCCTTTAGAATAGCGCTATCCATACCATTAGTTGGTAGGTAACTCTATTCGTTGGATGTAAGCGGGACATTCGAAGGGACATCAGATGGTCATAAGCAACTTGGGAAGTATCCTAGCACATTCGAAGGGACTATCATCATTTTCGTGGGCGACAATCGAGGTCAAGATCATGTATTCGGAGGCGACATCGTGGGTCTTATGATCTTTGTATCGAAGGGACTATGATGATTTGTTTGAAACAGCGGTGCTAGAATACCTCTACGTTCGAGGACATGACCATTTGTATTTGTAAAGGCAACGGAGAATTACCTAAGGAGTGCATGTGTGAAAAGAGTGTGTTAAATTCGGATATTTTATCTTTGAAATTAGAGTGAGCTATGTTCAATTTTATCTTGCCATACACGCCTAATTACTAGCATATAATAGGGTGCAGAAATAAAATGCGGAAGTATAAAGTGCGGAAAGATAAATCCTACGCTATTACATGGCTTTGGGGATACATAACTTAAATGCGGAAAATAAAAGCCCTAATTATACTATTACATCCCATAAGCAATTACATAATTTGAAAAAGCGGTAAAAAGAAATCAAACGAGATAACTTTGTGAAAAGGAGAAATCGGAGAAATCTGAAATCGAATAAGAGAAAATGTTAGCAAAAATAATGATTTTTAAATGAGAAAAATATTTCATGCTGAAAATAACATTAATATGCTAAAATAATTTTTTAGGATTTTTTGGAGATAATTTAATAATTAAAAACTAATTAAAAGTGATTTAAATGATAAATTAGCAATTAAATTAAATATGCATGCAAAATAATATTTTTAATTTTATAAATTAAATAAACATTTTAAAATAATGCAAAAGAAAAATATTTTTGGTGTTTTTAAATGCATGATAAAAATTATTGAAATTAAATTAAAATGCATGAAAATATTAAATAAAATATGAAAATAATTGAAAAATGTTAGAGTTTGTAAAAGAGAAGAAACAAGTGGTCTGGTGAGAATCGAACAGGTGACCTTCTCCTAAACCAAAGCCATGACCAAGCTGAGTAGCGTTAATGTTTGAAGCCGGAGCGAGTGGATTGTAAGCAAGTGTCACTTCTGGTTGCATCTTCCGCGAAACTTCATCTTCTTCGTTTCAAAATTTGAAAATTCTCGTCTTTGGTTCGGCCTATAGCTTCTAACATCAAAATCATGTACAAGCAATATAAATGAAATCTAAAACCATGGTTCGATTCGTCTTGGTCCATTGATGATCACTCACGGGGCATCGGTTTGTTCAATTTATCCTATTAAAAGCCTAAATCGTGGCGAAACCTAGCTATGGTGATTCGTGTTCGAGCCATAGAAACTCAATTAAAGCGCGGAAGCTTGTAAACTTGATCTACAAAAACAACAACAAATCATGTTAAAAATGCATGAATAATGGAAATCGATTTTGAGAAAAACATGAACAAACCAAATTCGGATTTCGTGATTCTTGATGCTTTTGGGCAATGTGAAGGTCTGGATCGATTCAGGAGGTATCAAGGAATGTGTTTGGATGCTTGGAATCAATTGAATCGAGCTAGAACTGTGGCTGCTAGTAGCTTGTATAGCACGGATTTTTTGAGTTTGAATAGGGTTTCTCCAGCCAATTTTTCTACCCTAATTCGTGTGGCATGTACTGTATATATATATATATATATATATATAGTAGATGGAATTGGAGCTGATTTGAGAAAGAATTAATCATCAATCAATGCAAAATATATTTGATTTTGTACCAAATCAAATTTTCTCTTTTTTGATCAATTTCAATCAAATTCTTGCCATATCCAATCAAATTTCGAAATTTACTGGCTTTATTGGGTTGCTTGGATCTCAAGGAAGAGAGAAAAATCAAATTTGCAATTAATTTTGATTTTATACTTTATTTTTGAATTTAATTTGTATTTAAATGAATAAAATACAAATTAAATAGAAAAATAAAATAAAAATTCGTGGCATTGGGCTTGGATATTCCTAATTGTATAAGGAACATGTTTGGATGAAGAAAAAGTAAGCCCATTTGCAAAAATTTTGATTTTTAGAAGTATCTTTCTTTGTGCATCTCTTCAAAATTGCCCAACTTGTGAATGGTGTATCTTGCTCAATTTTCCACATTTTTTAGTGTTCTTGGACTTTTTGGAAATCTCTAAGAGTCCTTTAACCAACATATTTGGTTTCATATCAATTGGAGTTTCCATGCTCAATATATCTTCAAAACAAAATGTTGACTTTTTGTTGACTTTGAAAAGGACCTGTAATGTTTTGATCCATACCATCCAAATGAAGCATTTTTTGAACATTCTTGTGAGACATGAAGTTGTAGAGAATGGAATTTCCTTTAAAACAAGAGGTGGTGGAAAAATTTCTAAGAAAGTATGAAGAAGTTATGCTCAGTCAAAGTTTGGTTGACTTTTCACTAAGAAACCCTAATTTAGAAAGTTTGACTTTTGGGCAAATCTTGAGTTTTCTTGATGAATCATGATCAACTCTTGATCAAATGATGAATGTAACTTCAAAATGAGGATGTTGACCAAAAAATATGAAGTTTGACTGTATGTTGACCACAATTGACTTTTAGTCAATCTGTTGATTTTCAACCATCTGAGCAATTGTCTGAGGAAATTTGACTTGTGAGGCTTGAAACTTGACATGGAGAATCTTTGAAGCATATGAGGAGGCATGAAGACCATAGGAGATGTTGGAAGTCCATCTTGATCTGAGAATTGTCAAACCCTAGTTTGGGTTGATTGTCTAGGAGAGGGTTTGTCTGATCAACCCTTGAAGAATCCTTGAGCATGGATGTATGGAATATCTTGAGAAGATGGAGGGAAAATTTTGGGGTATGACAGACCTGTTTAATCTTCTTGTCTGGAAGGTTAGATTGGCATGTTAGCCTTTCGTGACACAGGTAGAAGATGATTGCACACTCGAGTACACCTGAAAATTTGCACTCGCGGTTGGTTGATGATGCGGGAATGGGCTTACAGATGCCATTTGGAGAAGTTGGAGACTTCGCTGGTGAATGAGTCGCACGCTAGACTCGAGATTGTTGTTTGAATAGGAGAGCTGACGGAGATGGGCTTAAGATGCCATCTGGAAAGATCAATGCTGGGGAGTGAGCCGTACACTAGGCTCTGTAGATGTTTCTGCAAGTGGAAGGAGCATGGAGATGGGCTTAAGATGCCATCCGGAGGGAGTCGTACGTTAGACTTCGTGCTTATCTTTGAATGAAGTTATTGGTTTGTATTGGTTTTAACCAAATATGCGCGATACGAAGGTGGAGCTATTGACAAGTAGTCGGAGATGGGCTTAAGATGCCATCCAAGGCAACTGAGTCGTACGCCAGACTTTGTAGTTGTTGTTGATAATAAGAATGAGTCAGAATAGTTCTTCGTGCTTACTACTACGGGGAGTAGTATTGACAAAGTGTGGATAGCTTCCCATTGTGCATCGGTATTGATCCACTGTTATCGAAAGATAACTTGTGATCGTTCGAGATAGTTTTCCGTCGGATTCGGGTATTAATCTGGATATCGGAGGAGGACAACAAGGGCGATCGTTCGGATAGTTTTCGTGCATTCGGGTCTTAATCAAGGCCGATTGTCGGAGGATAACTAGGGCGGTCTTCAGATAGTTCTCCGTCGGCGGGCATTAATCTGGACCGGTTGTCGGAGGACAACTAGAGTGATCGTTCGAGATAGTTTTCCGTCGGCGGGCATTAATCTGGACTGTTTGTTTGAAGTGATTTTCACCTGTTTTGGAAAAAACAAGAGAAACTTTGATAGAATATTTGTTAGTCTTATGCAAAGTATGATGCATGACAATGTGTATGAATGACATATGTATGTATGAATGATAGATGTTGTGGTATTTCAAAACATATCCATCTTGAAGAAGATGCGGATGTTTGAAGGATTCGACTTGTTTGGGGACGGAAACCCTGAGAAGAAAGAAAACTTTGATTCCTCCGGTGCACTATCTGACCAAGTCTTGGGCCTAGATATTGTTGAGGATGGTAGAGATCGAGAAACACGTTGTTGAGGATCTCATACATAACCTCTTGGGGAGAGTCAGGAGGTACTACGTGGGGATCTTCTGTAAATCCTGCTGGAGAGTGTTTGATAGTTGTTGAGAGACCGGGTTAGAAGGATCTGGGGGCCCGTTGTGATCTCTAGCTGGGGGAAAAAGGATGCAGGTTTCCTCCGGTGCACTATCTGGTCAAGTTTCAAGTCTGGATACTACTGCTGGAGAAAAAAAGGGAAATTGTTGAGAGATATTCTGTTGGGGATAAATACCTCGGCCGGGGGATGAAATTTTATTGCTCGAAGATGGGTGTGGTCCGATTAAGTTGAGTGAAATCACTGCTTGGGGGTCCTCCTCTTCTTTGCTGGGGAAGGTTTTGTGGTGAGTGACGTCTCTGTGGGGGTCATGCTCTGTGGGGGGAAATGCATTGGTGACTTTCGTCGTCATCTCAACTCCTAGAGCCTGTAGCAATTACTTTCATATGTTCACTTTTCGCATGTTTGTGAATAGATTTTTATTAGATGCATATAATCATTCAAAGCAAGCGTTGGACTTTATGCAAACAACAATAGCAAAAATTGTAAAGAAAGAACTTGTATTTATTTGAAAGGTGGTATGGCCGGGTAGTGTATACAAGAAAAGTAAAAAGCTATCGGAAACAATCTAGTTAAGTTCCAACAATGCTAGTACTCATATATTTCAACTATCTCATCTCCTTGTTGTCGATAGAAAGTGAGTAGGCGATTGTCGCCATTTGAATCTTGAATCTTGATAGTAGTGTGATAGGTGATCGGGCGAGACATAGTCGTGCAAATCCTAACTTTTGCCTAGACCGCCCTTCGGGTTTCGATCTCTGGGATACCCTTTTTGCCCGCCTTTTCGGGTTTTCGACTTGCGGGTGTACATGTTTTGTATATATCCTTAACTTTTGCCCGAACCCTTTTGGTTCATGGTTCCTTATATTTGCCTAGGTCGGTCGACCTAGCGGGTCTCTTTCATCGTAGTATTTTTGACTATGTCTGCGTTCACGGGGTGTGGGAAGTCTTCACCATCCATGGTGCTAAGTATCATAGCTCCGCGGAAAATCTTGTCTTGATTACAAATGGTCCCTCGTGGGTGGGAGTCCATTTCCCCAGGATCACCTTGTGGAAGAATGATGCTTGACTACTAGATCACCGACTTGGTAGACTCGGTGCTTGACCTTCTTATTAAGCATACGGTCATTCGCCCGATAGATCTGTCCATGGCGGATGGACGGTCGTTTCTCATCAATCAAGTTAATCGGTCAAGGCGAGTGCGAATCCATCGTCTTCGCTAACTTGCGTCTGGAGGACTCGGTTGAGGTATCGAACCTCGATGGGTAGGACTGCTTCCATACCGTACACAAGAGAGAAGGGGGTTGCCCATGTTGTTGTTCGTACTGTAGTGCGATAACCATGAAGAGCGAATGGTAACATCTCATGCCAATCTTTGTAAGTCACTGTCATCTTACGTATAATCTTCTTAATATTCTTGTTGGCGGCTTCCACTGCGCCATTCATCTTAGGCCGATAAGGAGAAGAGTTGTGATGCTTGATCTTGAACTGCGTGCAGAGTTCGGTGATCATCTTATTGTTGAGATAAGAGCCATTATCTGTGATAATCCTTTCAGGAGTGCCATACAAGCGGATAAGATTATGTGATGAATCGAGCCACGGCATTCTTGGTAACAGATCGACGGTACTTCCACCCACTTGGTGAAATAGTCAATTGCCACAAGGATGAAGCGATGTCCGTTGGAAGGCATGGGCTTGATTTCTCGATCATATCAATGCCCCATTGCAAAAGGCCAAGGGCTGTTAGAACATTCGGATGTCTTGGAGGTACGTGCACTTTATGCATATATCGGCATTTGTGACAAGATCGAGCATAGCGGTGACAATCGGCTTCCATGGTGGACCAATAGTAACCTGTTCTCAGTATCTTCTTAGCCATGGTATGTCCACTGGAATGGGTACCAAATGCACCTTCGTGTAACTCTTCCATGATACGTTCTGCTATTTTCCGGTCTACACAGCGGAGTAAGCACAAGTCGTGGTTGCGCTTGTATAAGATGCCGTTTCTGAGGAAGAATTTAGATGCAAATCTTCTCAAGAACTTCTTATCGTTGTGGATGCCCTGCGGATATTCCTGAGTCTCAAGATACCTCTTCACGTCGTAGTACCAAGGTTTCTCGTCTGTATCGAGCTCATGACAATACGCTGGTTCGTCGAACTTTTCAATGATGATCTGGGGAGCCTCATTGTCCCATCTAACCTTGAACATAGATGACATAGTAGCTAATGCGTCTGCCAACTGATTCTCTTCTCGCGGAATGTGACTGAAAGTAATCTCTTCGATACGGAATAAGATTCGGATGCTTCGTATCCCATTCGCCCTTAATCTGACTGATCACCAAAGCTGAGTCTCCATACACTTGCAAGAACTTGATTCTTAAGTCAATAGACTTTGATACCCATGATGCTGCGCTTCGTATCGGCCATGTTATTAGTGCGGTGGCAGTGCTGCGGTGAAAGGCGTATGTCCGCTGCGGGGATGTAATGATGGTGCCAATGCCATTGCCAAGTGCGTTTGAGGCTCCATCAAAGACCATGGTCCATCGGGATCCTCGTTCGGGTCCTTCGTCGGGCAGGTTCTTATAATCGATAACTAGTAGAACATCTTCGTGGAAATTCGAGCGCATAGGCGATAGTCATCTATGACGATGAGCCAAATGATCGCTACTACACTTCCTTTGATCGCTTTACAAGTGTACTTGATATTGTACTCGGTCAAGATCATTTGCCATCTTGCTATTCTTAGGAAAGTGGTTTCTCAAATATGTATTTTATCGGATCCATCTTGAAATCAACAAAGTAGTGTGAGTCAACATATATTGTCTTAGTCGTCAGCGCTAAGCCAAAAGTGTTGCAAGTTTTCTCAGTTGTGAGTATCTTGTTTCACGGTCGGTAAACTTTTACTAAGGTAGTATATTGCATACTCTTTTCGACCAGACTCGTCATGTTGCCCCATCACACACCCCATTGAGTTCTCTAACACTGTCAAGTACATGATAAGAGGTCTTCCTTCGGTGGGCGGCATCAGGATAGGAGGATTCTGTAGGTACTCCTTGATTTTGTCAAAAGCAATCTAGACATCGTCATTCCATTCTACCACTTGATCTTTCTTTAGCAACTTGAAGATTGGCTCACAAGTAGCAGTTAAATGTGCAATGAATCTGGCAATGTAGTTTAATCGGCCAAAGAAACCTCTGACTTCCTTCTTGGTGCGGGGAGATGGCATTTCCTGAATAGCTTTAACCTTGGCGGGGTCAACCTCAATTCCTTTACCACTGACAACAAACCCTAGGAGTTTTTCGGATCTGACTCCAAAGGTACACTTGTTAGGATTAAGTCTCAACCTGTATTTCTTCAATCTATCAAACAGTTTCTGCAAATGATCAAGATGTTCTTCTTCAGTCTGTGATCGAGCTATCATGTCGTCGACGTAGACCTCTATCTCGTGATGAATCATGTCATGGAATAATGTCACCATAGTGAAGCAACTCGATTTTCAAAAATCATTTAAATGAATTTTCAAAAACAATGAAATCGCCACCTAATTTTATTTGTTCTAAAAGAACGAGAAAATATAGATAAAACCCCCACAAATGCGGATAAGGCGGTCTACAAGACCAAAAAGCATGGATTCGGGAGTCGGTTACGCAAGAGGAAGGTATTAGCACCCCTTACGTCCATCGTACTCGATGGGACCCATTTAGCTCGCGCGTGTTCGTGTGTTTAAAGTAAAAAATGCTATCTTCTAATTAATGATCAAGAAATAAGAAAAGAATTGAACAGGGTTTGTTTATTATTATTTTGAGTTTGACACGGTTTCGAAACCGCGTGCCTACGTATTCCCTAGTGCAATGGGAAAGTCAAAACTCCGTAGTTCTTGTTGAAAATGTCTTGGATTGGTTGTGTTGATTTTAGAAGAAAATGTTTTTTTGATGACCGCGTATGAGCGGAAAAGGAATTTGAATGGGTTGAATTGATTTTAATTGTAGATGACAAGTACCAAAACGTTGGGCTATCCTCTAACGATTCAATACTCGAGATTGGTGATTAAGGTCAACCGATCATCTCTCATCCAAAATCTTTATTATGAAAAGAGTGAGGTGAAACAAAGTTCACTTTTATTAAGTGTATGGAATAAAGTATTTAAGTCATTGGGTTACCCTCTAATGGCCCAAATACTTTACATTTTAATTAAATTGTCGGGCTATCCTCTAACGATTTACTTAAATACCATAACACCATGTTTTTTTGTTTTGTAGAAAAATTGATTTTTGAAAGAATAAGTTCAATTAATTGTTTTGACTTGAAAGTGTTTTGAAAAATTCGGCATTTGGATAGAATAATTCAATTAGGAAAACAAGCGAGCCCATACAAAGTGGCTTTATGTATGCTCCTAAAAGTGGGACTAGCGTGACACTAGTATTCTAAACGACCAATTGGAACAAATCGATCGAATAGTTGTCGCTGTAGAAAAGCCCAGGACCAAACTATAAATGTGTGCAAGTGTGCATTGTGTATGTTTACCTGCTTCTTGATGAGGAGCCCAAGAGGAGGCTATGTGTTCTAATATGATAAACGCATAATTAAACGGTAATCAGAACACACAAGGAATGAGGGTACATGTTCATGAACAGGGATATATACAACCAAATTGAATGAGTTTGAATAAATAAATAGCTTCTATGCGGTGAAAGAAATGAGCTCCAAGTAGTCTTCAAGATCGGATGAGGCTTGACGCATCAGATGAATACCAAATGAAGATTCCTACATCACTCAAGATACAAACAAAAACTATGCGAAGAATAGATATATTTACATTCAAATTCATTCGAAGGTTGAATTAGATTCCAAATCCGAAATTGCAACACAAAAATCATTACAATGTAATTGAATTTATTTACAAATGGATATGAATAAAGTTATAAGAATAAAAATAATATATATATTTACATACTAAATATAATAACAAAAATATTATGTATTTTATATTTACAAAAAATAAAAATGACATTACTAGATATTAATAATGGAACAACAATAATAAGAATGTAATTGGAAGAAGAAAAGTATATATGCTAAGAGGAAATGATGATCGGACTTTTCTTGAATGCCTTCACAACAAACAAATTGGTTAGTAGCATAAGTGTGATAAAATAAGATGAAATTGCAATAAATCGGAACATGGTTAGTAAACAAGGTATGAAGTTGGAATGAAATTAAATGAATGTACATGAACAAAACGAAGAACTAAGCAATTGATTATTCAAGCATTTCGATTTACAAACGAAACAAAACCAAAGCGGTTCAAGCTAAACTTCATTTCGAGTTCAAAAAGAGAAAAGCGATTACGAAGCACGTTATAATCGATGAAACCAAAAAAAACGGGCAGCAACTACTATCTTAAGAAAGCAATCGAAATATTGATAAAAAATTGCATAAACTCAAAGGTAAACACAAACAAATGTCAAAATAAACTCAATCAACCACAAATCATCAACTAACTTGCGCATTTCAACCACTTACCAAAACGGGCAGCAACTACGCGACCATACCAATGCTTGATAAAATCAATCTCCATAAGTGTACAACACACATGGAAAACACAAAGATCATAACCGAATTTTCTTCCAAAATTAAGACTCAAAACGCAACTGAAATTCCGTATAAATTCCCTCCGATCTTGATTCAAACAAACATGACACGGCCCTAAACTTATTCAACTAATAGACCACACGATTATTACTATATCACATTCTTCAATCAAGAATTAAAGTGATATCTACACTTTACTTAAACATGGAACAAATCCTCACAACTTCAATCGAATTCAAAAACACATATTACAAACCCTTTCATCACACAAACATAATATTAGTAGGCACGGTAAACTCAACATGTTCTCATACTAAGAGCGAAATCGGCATTAGCATAAACACTAGCCGAATTCAATTCACAAACAACATAACACCGTCATAAATTCAACACAAGATTAACAACATTTCAACGTTTGACCATAATCCACAACATATTTCAAGGTAAGTTGGAATCATAGTATCACAATTTAGCAGATCTGACGAGCGAAATCTTACAAGAAGCAGTGCGAGAGTTGTCGAATGGAGCAACCGAGAGGGCTTAGATTCTTGTTCTTCGTTCAATATGTCGAGCGCTACGAGATATCGTTGTTGATGCTTTAACTTGCCTAGAGACCTCTTACTCAACTCTTTATACTACACCAACATTCCTTCGTGATGATGACTTTGGAAGATGGAGGAATCACGACTTGACACTTTCCTCTTTTCTCGACATGGTACATGCTTTTAAGAGCATCGTTCAACACATTGATTCTCACTATGGTTACAAGCGAAGAATCACAACCGATGGTGGAGCGGTGAAGAAGAAGACAGTTGGAGGCGGTTGAAGGGTTTAACGAAGGAGCGAGGGTGAATAAGCGAGTTTGTGGTTCGGCGGAAGTTGGAGGCATGTTGAAGAAGTTGGCCGGATGTTGTTGGTTATGGTGATGATGGTTGGAGGTGATGGAGGAGAATGTTCGGAGGTTTGAAGAGAAGAAGTGTAACGATTGTCGATGGTGTGAGGTTGAGGTGAGAAGAGGTGTTCTGGCGGAGAGAAAGGGGTTCGTGGAGATTACAATGAGGGTAAGTTGAGATGAGTGGAAGGTGGAAGGATTGTGAGAGAGACAGAGGTTTTTGTTATAATTTTACGGGTCATGATTTTGGTTCCATCCGAATGTGTTCCAATTTGGCTCTCCCTTCTTGTAACATTAACACATATATATAGCAAAGAAAATAGGGTTTAGCAATTTTTAAGTAATACCAAAAATGCCCCTCATGATAAATTGGGCTACAAAGCCCAAAAGAACAAAAATTAACTTATTGTCATACCCCAAAATTTGCCCTCCATCTACTCAAGAGATTTCATACATCTATACTCAAGGATTCCTCAAGAGTTGATCAGACAAACTCTCTCCTAGACAATAAACCCAAACTAGGGTTTGGTATCTCTCAAGTCCAGATGAATTTCCAACATCTCCAATGGCCTTCATTCCTCCTCATATGCTTCAAAGATTCTCCATGTCAAGTTTCAAGCTTTACAAGTCAAGTTTCCTCAGGCAATTGCTCAGATGGTTGAAAATCGGGTGTATTGGATAAAAAGTCAACTATGGTCAACACACAGTCAAACTTCATAATTTTTGGTCAACATCCTCATTTTGAAGTTACATTCATCATTTGATCAAGGGTTGATCATGATTCATCAAGAAAACTCAAGATTTGCTCAAAAAGTCAAACTTTCTAAATTAGGGTTTCATGTGAAAAGTCCATGAACTTTGGTGATCATAACTTTCTCATACTTTCTAAATTTTTCCCACCAAAGCTCATTTTGAAGGAAATTCAATTCTCTACAACTTCATGTCTCACAAGAATGTCAAAAAATGCTTCATTTGAGAGGTATAGCTCAAAACATTACGAGTCATTTTCAAAGTCAACAAAAGTCAACTTTTGTTTGAAGATATATTGAGCATGGTAACTCCAATTGAGATGAAACCAAAGACATTGTTTAGGGGACTCTTAGAGCTTTCCAAAAAGTCCAAGAACACTCAAAAATGTGAAAAATTGAGCAAGATGCACCATTCAGAAGTTGGGCAATTTTGGACAATTGCACAAAAGGACATTTTGGTCAAAATGCAAAATTTTCCAAATGGGCCTATAATCTTTTGATCCAAACTTGTTCATGACATGATTTTTGACCCATAAATGCTTGACATTGGTAATTTTCTATTTTCATGATTTATATTTGAATTTTATAACATTTAATTCAAAAATAAATTATGTAAAATATGAAAATTAAGTTTCTTTTTCAAATAAGTTGGATTTATATCTTTCTTAATGACCAAGAAAGCCCACCACTCTTGCCAAATCGTGATAGCTTGCATATGGAAAGAAAAAATCAAGTTTTTAAAGAAATTTGATTTTATTTATTGGAAAATATTTGCACATTGATGAATGGATCTTTTTGCTTGCTTTTGCCATCCAATTTCTCCTATAAATATCAACAATACACACAAGCCAATGGACGAAACCCTAACCCTAAAACTATCCAAAACTCTTGCAAATTTTTCCAAGAAAATTGAAATTAATTTTATTTTCCACCCTTTCCATCACTTCCGACCATCCAAACGTGTTCATGAGGTAATTTAGAGTAGTATGCATTATTATTCATACCAAAGCCTTTGGATCGAGCAATATACATTCATTCATATTCAAAACTTTTTGATTTCGCATTTTTAATATCCGTGTGTTTTAATTGATTCTAACCATTCTAATGTGTTCATGAGGTTCCATATAGTTGATCTGGGCAATCGTTTCGAAGCTTGCACGTGGAAATAAGGATTTGCCATAGTTAGGGTTTTTGAACTGTCTTCTGAACGAAGGCACATGCCAGTAGGTCCGATACCAAATGCCACCATTAGATTCAGGAGGCTCGATTTAGGGGGGTAGGGTCCTCCTTTCCTATTTATTCCTCGTATTTTTCTTGTTTCAATTTCAGGCTAGCCGGAGAAGATGGCCAAGACTAGCTCGTATTCAATGAAGGCCGTGAGAGGGTTAGCTGGCGTTCTCGGGCTTCCCGATTCGTCCATCCATCTTGACTGGAGTCCACGCGTGTTGACTTGTTTCAAACCATCCATGACACGTGGTAGCTTATATTCAAATGTTTCCGCTTTTCCAACACAAAAACATTTGGCCCGGTGGTTAAGGCATTGTTTTGAAGAGATTCTCCAGGAGGTCATGAGTTCGATCCAGCCTGGGACCGGTTCTTTTTTTTTTCTTTTCCAAACTTCCAACTTTTCCTATTTTCCTATTTTTTATATTATTTAATATTTTGCATCTATTTTAATTTCTTTTCATATTTTATTACGCATTAAAAATCATCAAAATTAATTTTCTTTGCATTTATTTACGAAAATCTTTATTTAATTTAATAAATTAAAAAATACCTTTTTGCATGCATATTTATTTTTATTTGTAATTTTGCATTTAAATCATTATAAATTCATTTTAAATTACTAAATTGCATTTAAAAAATCCCAAAAAATTATTTTAGCTTATTTATCTTATTCCGGCATATATTAATTTTCTCATATAAAAATTGCATTTTTCTAACATTTTTCTCTTATTCGATTTCATCATATTTCCCGTTTTCTTATTCTTTCCGCGGGTTGCTCAGATTCGATTTTCTTTTTGTCGTTTATTTTTTCAATTATATGTTGTATATGGGATGTAATATGGTTTAATTTAGGATTTTATTTCCGCATTTTAAATTATGTATACGCCCCAAGCCTTGTAATAGCGTAGGACATTTACCTTTCCGCACCTTTACATTTCACTTTTATTCACATTTTACTTTCCGCACCCTTATCAATTGCTAGTAACTGGCGTGTATGGTAAGATAATAATGAACATAGCCACTAATCTTCAAGATAAAATATAAATCAACATACTTTCACACACCCTTAGGGTAATTCTCTCGATGCCTTCGATTCAAAATGGTCATGTCCCTCGAACGTAGAGGTATTCTAGCACCGTTGCCTTCAAAACAAATCATCATAGTCCCTTCGATACAAGATCATAAGACCCGCGATGTCGCCTCCGAATACATGATCTTGACCCTCGATTGTCGCCTCTGAAAATGATGATAGTCCGCAGATATGACTAGGATACTTCCTACAAGTTGCCTTCTATGACCATCCGATGTCCCTTGAATGTCCGCTTACATCCAGATGGAGCTACCCTCTTCTAATGGTATGGCTAGCGTATTCTAAAGATGTAGAAGTACAACAACGACCAATTAAAGAGTGGGTAAATAAGTCTTTTAGTTGCTTGCTCTATCAAATGCTTTTCACACCACACTTTTTCAAAGTTCAAATTCTTTTCAAAACAAAACATTTCCGAACACTTTGTATACACTCCTACATGAGTCATTACAAAGTCAAAGTGAAATGCCTCTTTTCAAAACATTTTCCAAACACAGAAAGCAATTTTAAAAGTTATCTAGAGCAACTAAGAGCGTAGAATAACTGCGGATGGAAAAGGGTGCTAATACCTTCCCTTTTCATAACCATTCTCCGAACAGAATCTAACGAAGGTCTTTTACATTACTTTTACCTTCCCTTAATTGATAAAATAAAAGTCGGTTGGCGACTCTTGCTATCCGCACATTTGGATACAAAAATCCTACAAGTCGGTTCACGTATTCTGAGTATGACTACTAGCTGAGGACACACCTAAAGAGAGAATTGCCTTAGGGATTTCTAGATAACTTGCTTTTTTGTTTGACTTGTATGCTTTATCTTTAAGGGTTGCTTGGGTATTATATTGTTGGGGGATCCTACACCGGATCCGGGTTCCTTTTAGGTAAGTGGCATTAGATCATTGCGACCGTTAGATTATAACTAAATGGTCAACATGATGGCTATGTTAGCGTGACACTTTGGTTGTCCGATACTCTTCATTCCCAAGTTGAAGATAGTATTTGGCTTCTGCATTGGTGTCATCGGCTAACTAAACTTTTAGAACCTTAATTATTGTCTTAGCCATTAG
>CM038796.1:32064401-32094670 GCA_021764765.1 Vicia sativa | reverse complement strand
CTATTTCTCCCGAATAATCTTTCACTAGGTATTTAAATCGGGGCTTCTGACGTTAAAAACAACGCTTCATGGGAGGCAACCCATTTTATTTGTTTTGCTTGCTATTTTGTTTGTATTCTCTTTTTATTTCTTTTTACAATTTGCTATTTTTTCATTTTAAAACTTTTATAACTGCTTTCTGATTTCAAAACAATTTTACTTGCACGAGTTTACGAAAAGTCTTTTCTCTTTACTTTCTCCTCTACTTTGTTTCCCGCTTTTTGCTATGGATCCTCCACAGAACTTTATGGAAACCACCTTTAGAGTAGAAACCAAGAAGAAGATTTGAGGCTTTGTCTCAGCGAGACATCAGTTTGACCCTGTATCATGATGAACCCACTATGGACACTTTCGGCTTAACTGACAGTGTTTACTACATGTTTAACCAATTGGGATGGGAGAAAGCACACCTTAAATCTAGGTTTATCACTTACGAGAGCTTTGAATTCTTGAGTTCTTTAGTTTACATCCACTGAACACGATTAGCCGGGCCGAAGGAATCATCGCCTTCAGACTTTTTGGTATTGAGTTCACCTATAACCATAAGGACTTAGCTGCTTTATTAGGATTCCCTAGTGGACCCTTAGCTTTTACTACTCCTGAGGCGGATTTATTGGATTTTGAGCTGGATTACTTATGGGGTACTTTAACCGGAAACTATCATCCTGACCCAGAGAGTATGGATACCAATGAGATACATAACCCAGCTATCTGTTATTTCCATAGGATTCTTGCCCACACTCTGTTTGGAAAAGAACAAAACCAAAATGCCGTATCCAAGGATGAGTTATCTCTGCTTTATTGTATGAACCTAGGACGCCCTGTCAATGCTGTCCCGCTCCTGATGAAGACCTTTACCCACATTAGTGAGGACACTAATGTTCCTGTCAGTGTGGGAGGATTAGTTACAATGATTGCAAATGCTTTTGGACTTCGTTACCAACTAAATAACTGTGCACCATTTGGATCAATTAGGCCTATGAACATTGATTTCTGTTTCAATAACCAGATAATAGGAAATTTAGGCCCTGCACCTTATGATTACCTAATAAGAAACGAAGTTGTTACTCTTTTTACCTTCAGACCATGCCGAGTAAGTGTCCATAACCGTGATAATTGGTTGTATGAATTGAATCCACCTGACCACCCTTCAACACCAGAAACACCACAATCATATTTTGTTGCTGATAATTTCATGTCTAAAAACGAAACAGATCCTGAAACTCCTCCTGGTTACCATGATTTTACAAATATGGCTGAAGCACAAGCAGCCCCTGACATAAACCAAGGAGAATACACTACACAGTTAAACACCATTCTGACCACTTTGGATTCTTATAAGACTGACATTGATGGAATAAAGAATGAATTGAAGACTATGCGTTTGGATCTCATTAGTTTAACTGACATCACAGTGGAGCAATTCTATAACATCACCCAAGCTTTAGAGATATTGAAAGCAAAGATTGGATGAAGCAGTTCTTAGTTCTTAGTTTCTTAGTTTTTCAGTTTTCAGTTTTTCAATTCTTAGTTTTTAGAATTTTCCCATTCTGTTTTGTTTCTAGGTAGTTTCAATTCTTTATTAAACTACTACATTTCAATTTACAGTCATTTACTTTCTGTCAAAAGAACAAGTTACTCAATTTGAATTAATGCAATTGTTTGTTTTCGATTTTAAACTTACATTCATTATTCTGTTTACAACATTTTATGGTTTTCTACTCTATTGCGAATTATATATTGGATTATATGTTGAATGAATTAATGTTGTGTTCATGTTGGAATGCCTGAGATGTTCTGCTTTCTATAAAAATATTACTCTGTGCAATTGTGTTCTGTGCTGTTAAAAATTACAAAATTTGTAGCTGCCACGATTGTCACTCAACCCCCCACGACCGTCACATGCCTTTCAGCGCGTTACGCTCGTCAGCTAGGTGTTACGACCGTAACACGGGTTACATCAGTAACCCTGTTAGCAGAACATTCCCTTTCTTCTTCCCTCAACCTTTCTCTCTTCTTTCTCCACAACTCCCCAACCGTCCCACTTCCTCCATTAACTACCCATTAACCCCATTCAACCCACCACTTATCCCTCTCAAATTTCAAACTTCCTACTATCTCCTTTCACTATATATACTACCATTACCCGTATCATCCTCTCATTCACTCATTCACAAACCACACCCATTCTCACTCAAACACTCTTGCATGCAAATGGCGAACAATCTCTAACCTATTCCTGGCATTACCCTACGTGATGGTGAATAAGGCGAGACTCAACGTGTTAAGTTCTTGAAATTCCAACGTCGAGGACTACACCCCACTAGGTATGTAAACCTTGACTGAGAGACCTTGGTTTGCTTGAAGGTGTTCAACGCCTTCTTGGTGTCAACTTGTGGAACCTATGTGACCCAGTACGTCACGAGAACCTCACTCTCGGGTTCCTCGGCTTCTTTTGCTATATCAATCCACCTGGTTCAACAAACCAACTTTCTGGTGTTGCGAGGTTTTGCATTTTCGGTACCGAGTACGAGTTCTCTCAGAACGCGTTCGGACAATTGCTTGATTTCTGCACCGATGAAGGTTCCCACCTCCGTGTGCCCGACACCTTTGGAAAGAGTCTTTCAACCTTTGGCATAGCCTCACCAACAACCGTGCACACTCTTATGTCACCTCGATACCACAAATCCATAATCCGACCATACGCTACTTCCACCGTATCACCTTGTAACGATCTTCAAGAAGATAGCAACCACAAGCTCAACTCAAGGAGCTATTTTCATGCATTGTGCATTTTACGGTGAAAATCAACGCCACCCTTCCTCTGGCCCATATTCATTCCATCTCGCACTAAGTAAACCTTTCTATTTCGGAGGCTTGTCACTTCTCTTGCTTTGCACTGAATCATGGTGACACCTTGCTCATCTACCATCCGAGCACCGGTTACTTACCTTGGATCATTGCAAATCAGCCCACCTCATCCACGGCGGGGCGACGGAAAGTTCCATCCGGTGATGAACAAAGTTTACACTAACATTGTTTTGCCTTACGGGACCGAATCGATCCTCGAGAACCGAGCCAATTGGCTATTTAACCTTGAAGCCCCAAAGACCGTACTCACTCTCGAAGAACCTCATGTCGTGATGAGATGAGGAAGAATTGGATTGAGCTGTTCCGTGCGACATCCCAGGTCTTCCTCCACCACCTCCCCAATTTTGGAGATTCTCCAAGCCATTCATCATCAGAACCTTATGAGTGCCATATGCGAGCTGTCCTATAATAGTAGCAGGGTTCTAGGAATCTCATATCATTGATCTTTCTCGGTAGGCGTTTATTTCAATATGACTACCAAGTGGTCGACCGAAAATATCCCAAAATTCTGATCTCAATGGTAGCATCGGTATCGACCACCTCGGTCTACACAAAGCCGGCCATCTCACTACCTTCTAATGGCCAAGATGGGTCAATTAAGGTTCTAAAAGTTTTGTTAGTCTTGATGACACCACGAGCCAAATACTATCCTCAACTTGGAAATGAAAGTATCAAGACATCAAAGTGTCACACTAACGTAGCCATCATGTTGACCGTTTTGATATCGTCTAGCAGTGTGACGATTTATTACTACTTACCTAAAGGAAACCGGATCCGTGTAGGATCCCCAACAATATAATACCCAGCAACCCTTAAAGATAAAGCAAGCAAGTCAAACAAAAAGCAATAAAGGTGATTTAGAAATCCTTAAGGCATTCTCTCTTTTTAGGGTGTCTCCCCGTGGTCATGGATTACGTAACACGGTGAGCTGACTTTGTAGGATTTTGTATCAAATGTGTGCGGATAGCAGAGTCGCCACCGACTTTTCTTTTATCCAATTAAGGGAAGGTAAAAAGTACAGAAAAAGACCTTCGTTAGATTCTGAGTAAGGGAGAAGGTTATGAAAAGGGAAGGTATTAGCACCCCTTTCCATCCGTAGTTATTTACGGGCTCTTAGTTGCTTCTTAGATCACCTATAAATTGTGCTTTCTGTGTGTTTGACAAAAAATGTTTTGAAAAAAAGGCATTTCGCTTTGACCTTGTAATGATTCATGTAGGAATGTATACAAAGTGTTGGAAATGTTTCGTTTTGAAAAGAGTTTGAACTTTGACAAAAGTGTAAGGTGTGAACATTTTGATAGAGCAAGCAACTAAAGTCTTATTACCTACTTTCGGTGGTCGTTTCGTGTTTTACGTTCCTTTAGAATAGCGCTATCCATACCATTAGTTGGTAGGTAACTCTATTCGTTGGATGTAAGCGGGACATTCGAAGGGACATCAGGATGGTCAAAGCAACTTAGGAAGTATCCTAGCACATTCGAAGGGACTATCATCATTTTCGTAGGCGACAATCGGTCAAGATCATGTATTGGGACGACATCGTGGGTCTTATGATCTTTGTATCGAAGGGACTATGATGATTTGTTTTGAAGACAGCGGTGCTAGAATACCTCTACGTTAGAGGGACATGACCATTTGTATTTGTAAAGGCAACGGGAGAGAATTACCCTAAGGAGTGCATGTGTGAAAAGAGTGTGTTAAATTCAGATATTTTATCTTTGAAATTAGAGTGAGCTATGTTCAATTTTATCTTGCCATACACGCCTAATTACTAGCATATAATAGGGTGCAGAAATAAAAATGCGGAAGTATAAAGTGCGGAAAGATAAATCCTACGCTATTACATGGCTTTGGGGCAGATACATAACTTACAATGCGGAAAATAAAAGCCCTAATTATACTATTACATCCCATAAGCAGTTACATAATTTGAAAAAAGAAAACGGTAAAAGAAATAAATAAAACGAGATAACTTTGTGAAAAGGCGAAATCGAAATCTGAGAAATCGAATAAGAGAAAAATGTTATAAAAATAATGATTTTTAAATGAGAAAATATTTCATGCTGAAATAACATTAATATGCTAAAATAATTTTTTAGGATTTTTTGGAGATAATTTAATAATTAAAAACTAATTAAAAGTGATTTAAATGATAAATTAGCAATTAAATTAAATATGCATGCAAAATAATATTTTTAATTTTATAAATTAAATAAACATTTTCTGGAAATAATGCAAAAGAAAAATATTTTTTGTTTTTAAATGCATGATAAAATTATTGAAATTAAATTAAAATGCATGAAAATATTAAATAAAATATGAAAATAATTGAAAAATGTTAGAGTTTGTAAAAGAAACAAGTGGTCTGGTGAGAATCAGACCAGTGACCTTCTTTCTAAACCAAACCATGACCAACTGAACCCGGTAGCGTTAATGTTTAGGCAAGATAGTGGATTGTAAGCAAGTGTCACTTCTGGTTGCATCTTCCGCGTAAACTTCATCTTCTTCGTTTCAAAATTTGAAAAATTCGTGTCTTTGGTTCGAGCTATGGCTAACTAACATCAAAATCATGTACAAGCAATATAAATGAAATCTAAAACCATGGTTCGATTATCTTGGTCGATCACTCACGGGGCATCGGTTTGTTCAATTTATCCTATTAAGAAACCCTAAATCGTGGCGGAAACCTAGCTATGGTGATTAGTGTTCGAGGCCATAAACTCAATTAAACTGCGAGCTTGTAAACTTGATCTAATCACAAAAACAACAACAAATCATGTTAAAAATGCATGAATAATGGAAATCGATTTTGAAAAACATGAACAAACCAAATTCGGTTTCGTGATTCTTGATGCTTTTGGGCAATGTGAAGGTCTGGATCGATTAGGAGGTATCAAGGAATGTGTTTGGATGCTTGGAATCAATTGAATCGAGCTAGAGCGTAATTTGCTAGTAGCTTATATATGGATTTTTGAGTTTGAATAGGGTTTCTCGAGCAATTTTCTACCCTAATTCGTGTGGCATGTACTGTATATATATATATATATATATATATAGTAGATGGAATTGGAGCTGATTTGAGAAAGAATTAATCATCAATCAATGCAAAATATATTTGATTTTGTACCAAATCAAATTTTCTCTTTTTTGATCAATTTCAATCAAATTCTTGCCATATCCAATCAAATTTCGAAATTTACTGGCTTTATTGGGTTGCTTGGATCTCAAGGAAGAGAGAAAAATCAAATTTGCAATTAATTTTGATTTTATACTTTATTTTTGAATTTAATTTGTATTTAAATGAATAAAATACAAATTAAATAGAAAAATAAAATAAAAATTCGTGGCATTGGGCTTGGATATTCCTAATTGTATAAGGAACATGTTTGGATGAAGAAAAAGTAAGCCCATTTGCAAAAATTTTGATTTTTAGAAGTATCTTTCTTTGTGCATCTCTTCAAAATTGCCCAACTTGAATGGTGTATCTTGCTCAATTTTCCACATTTTTAGTGTTCTTGGACTTTTTGGAAATCTCTAAGAGTCCTTTAACCAACATATTTGGTTTCATATCAATTGGAGTTTCCATGCTCAATATATCTTCAAAACAAAATGTTGACTTTTTGTTGACTTTGAAAAGGACCTGTAATGTTTTGATCCATACCATCCAAATGAAGCATTTTTTGAACATTCTTGTGAGACATGAAGTTGTAGAGAATGGAATTTCCTTTAAAACAAGAGGTGGTGGAAAAATTTCTAAGAAAGTATGAAGAAGTTATGCTCAGTCAAAGTTTGGTTGACTTTTCACTAAAACCTAATTTAGAAAGTTTGACTTTTGGGCAAATCTTGAGTTTTCTTGATGAATCATGATCAACTCTTGATCAAATGATGAATGTAACTTCAAAATGAGGATGTTGACCAAAAAATATGAAGTTTGACTGTATGTTGACCACAATTGACTTTTAGTCCAATACAACTGATTTTCAACCATCTGAGCAATTGTCTGAGGAAATTTGACTTGTGAGGCTTGAAACTTGACATGGAGAATCTTTGAAGCATATGAGGAGGCATGAAGACCATAGGGATGTTGGAGTCCATCTTGATCGAGAATTGTCAAACCCTAGTTTGGGTTGATTGTCTAGGAGAGGTTTGTCTGATCAACCCTTGAAGAATCCTTGAGCATGGATGTATGGAATATCTTGAGAAGATGGAGGAAAATTTTGGGGTATAATTGACCATTTAATCTTCTTGTGCGGAAGGGTTAGATTGGCATGTTCGCCTTCGTGACACAGGGTAGAAGATGATTGCACACTCAGTACACGAAAATTTGCACTCGCGGTTGGTTGATGATGCGGGAATGGGCTTCACGGATGCCATTTGGAGAGTTGGAACTTATTTGGTGAGAGTCATGCGCTAGACTCGAGTTGTTGTTTGAATAGGAGGAGGCGGAGATGGGCTTAAGATGCCATCTGGAAAGATCAATGCTGGGGAGTGAGCCGTACACTAGGCTCTGTAGATGTTTCTGCAAGTGGAAGGAGCATGGAGATGGGCTTAAGATGCCATCCGGAGGGAGTCGTACGTTAGACTTCGTGCTTATCTTTGAATGAAGTTATTGGTTTGTATTGGTTTTTAACCAAATATGCAGCATTCTGAAGGTGGAGAGCTATTGACAAGTAGTCGGAGATGGGCTTAAGATGCCATCCAAGGCAACTGAGTCGTACGCCAGACTTTGTAGTTGTTGTTGATAATAAGAATGAGTCAGAATAGTTCTTCGTGCTTACTACTCTGGGGGGTAGCAGTTGACAAAGTGTGGATAGCTTCCCCATTGTGCATCGGGTATTGATCCACTGCCTGTTATCGAAAGATAACTTGTGATCGTTCAGATAGTTTTCCCGTCTGGATTCGGGTATTAATCCTGGATATGCTGTCGGAGGACAACAAGGGCGGTCGTTCGGATAGTTTTCCCGTCTGTATTCGGGTCTTAATCCTGGAGCAGTTGTCGGAGGATAACTAGGGCGGTCTTTCAGATAGTTCTCCCGTCTGGCTTCGGGCATTAATCCTGGACCAGTTGTCGGAGGACAACTAGGGCGGTCGTTCAGATAGTTTTCCCGTCTGGCTTCGGGCATTAATCCTGGACCTGTTTGTTTCAGAAGTGATTTTCACCTGTTTTGGAAAAAACAAGAGAAACTTTGATAGAATATTTGTTAGTCTTATGCAAAGTATGATGCATGACAATGTGTATGAATGACATATGTATGTATGAATGATAGATGTTGTGGTATTTCAAAACATATCCATCTTGAAGAAGATGCGGATGTTCTGTTTGAAGGATTTCTGACTTCTGTTTGGGGACGGAAACCCTGAGAAGAAAGAAAACTTTGATTCCTCCGGTGCACTATCTGACCAAGTCTTGGGCCTAGATATTGTTGAGGATGGTAGAGATCGAGAAACACGTTGTTGAGGATCTCATACATAAACCCTTCTGGGGAGAGTCTGGGAGGTACTCTGTCGGGGATCTTACGCGTAAATCCTGCTGGAGAGTGTTTGATAGTTGTTGAGAGACCGGGTTAGAAGGATCTGGGGGCCCGTTGTGATCTCTAGTTGGGGGAAAAAGGATGCAGGTTTCCTCCGGTTTTCTCGGTCAAGTTTCAGAATCTGGATACTCTGCTTTGGAGAAAAAAGTGTTGAGAGATATTCTGTTGGGGATAAATACCTCGGCCGGGGGATGAAATTTTATTGCTCGAAGATGGGTGTGGTCCGATTAAGTTGAGTGAAATCACTGCTTGGGGGTCCTCCTCTTCTTTGCTGGGGAAGGTTTTGTGGTGAGTGACGTCTCTGTGGGGGTCATGCTCTGTGGGGGGAAATGCATTGGTGACTTTCGTCGTCATCTCAACTCCTAGAGCCTGTAGCAATTACTTTCATATGTTCACTTTTCGCATGTTTGTGAATAGATTTTTATTGTTAGATGCATATAATCATTCAAAGCAAACGTTGGACTTTATGCAAACAACAATAGCAAAAATTGTAAAGAAAGAACTTGTATTTATTTGAAAGGTGGCGTATGGCGGGTAGTGCATATACAAGAAAAGTAAAAAGCTATCTGGAAACAATCTCGTTAAGTTCCAACAATGCTAGTACTCATATATTTCAACTATCTCATCTCCTTGTTGTCGATAGAAAGTGAGTAGGCGATTGTAGCCATTTGAATCTTGAATCTTGGTAGTGCAGTAGATAGGTGATCGGGCGAGACATAGTCGTGCGCTTAAATCTAACTTTTGCCTAGACCGCCCTTTGGGTTTCGGTCTACTGGGATACCCTTTTTGCCCAATAGCCTTTTCGGGTTTTCGACTTGCGGGTGTACATGTTTTGTATATATCCTTAACTTTTGCCGAACCCTTTTGGTTCATCGAGTTCCCTTATATTTGCCTAGGTCGGTCGACCTAGCGGGTCTCTTTCATCGTAGTATTTTTGACTATGTCTGCGTTCACGGGGTGTGGAAGTCTTCACCATCCATGGTGCTAAGTATCATAGCTCCGCAGGAAAATCTTGTCTTGATTACAAATGGTCCCTCGTGGGTGGGAGTCCATTTTCCCAGGATCACCTTGTGGAAGAATGATCGCTTGACTACTAGATCACCGCTTGGTAGACTCGGTGCTTGACCTTATTAAGCATACGGTCATTAAACCCGATAGATCATCCATGGCGGATGGGCCGAGAGTCGTTTCTCATCAATCAATTAATCGGTCAAGGCGATGCGAATCAATCGTCTTCGCCTAACTGCGTCTGGAGGACTACGGTTGAGGTATCGAACCTCGATGGGTAGGGCCTTCCATACCGTACACAAGAGAAGGGGTTGCCCATGTTGTTGTTAAATGTAGTCGCGATAACCATGAAAGCGAATGGTAACATCTCATGCCAATCTTTGTAAGTCACTGTCATCTTACGTATAATCTTCTTAATATTCTTGTTGGCGGCTTCCTGCGCCATTCATCTTAGGCCGATAAGGAGAAGAGTTGTGATGCTTGATCTTGAGCTGCGTGCGAGTTCGGTGATCATCTTATTGAGATAAGAGCCATTATCTCGATAATCCTTTCGGGAGTGCCATACCGGCGGATAAGATTATGCTTGATGAATCGAGCCACGGCATTCTTAGTAGCAGTCTGACGGTACTTCCACCACTAGTGAAATAGTCAATTGCCACAAGGATGAAGCGATGTCCGTTGGAGGCGTGGGCTTGATTTCTCGATCATATCAATGCCCCACATTGCAAAGGCCAAGGGTATTAGAACATTCGGATGTCTTGGAGAGTACGTGCACTTTGTCTGCATATATCGGCATTTGTGACAAGATCGAGCATAGCGGTGACAATCGGCTTCCATGGTGGACCATAGTAACTTTGTTCTCGATCTTCTTAGCCATGGTATGTCCCTTGGAATGGGTACCAAATGCACCTTGTGCTCTTCCATGATCGTTACGCTATTTTCCGGTCTACGGTGAGTAAGCCAAGTCGTGGTTGCGCTTGTATAAGATGCCGTTTCGAGGAATTTAGATGCAAATCTTCTCAAGAACTTCTTATCGTTGTGATGCCAGGATATTCACGAGTCTCAAGATACCTCTTCACGTCGTAGTACCAAGGTTTCTCGTGCATATCGAGCTCATGACAATCTGTTGGTTCGTCGAACTTTCAATGATGATGCGGGGGCCTCATTGTCCCATCTAACCTTGAACATAGATGACATAGTAGCTAATCAAATGCCTTAGTGATTCTCTTCTCATGGAATGTGATGAAAGTAATCTCTTGATCTGGAATAAGATTCGGATGCTTCGTATCCCATTCGCCCATGTCGGTGATCACCAATGAGTCTCCATACACTTGCAAGAACTTGATTCTTAAGTCAATATGACTTTGATACCCATGATGCGCTTCGTATTCGGCCATGTTATTAGTGCGGTGGCAGTCATACGGTGAAAGGCGTATGTCCGCTGCAGGAGGATGTAATGATGGTGCCAATGCCATTGCCAAGTGCGTTTGAGGCTCCATCAAAGACCATAGTCCATCGGGATCCTCGTTGGGTCCTTACGTCGGGCACAGTTCTTCCATAATCGATAACTAGTAGAACATCTTAATGCGGAAATTAGGGCACATGGTGATAGTCATCTGCAAGCTTGATGAGGCCAAATGATCGCTACTACACTTCCTTTGATCGCTTTCACGAAGTGTACTTGATATTGTACTCGGTCAAGATCATTTGCCATCTTGCTATTCTTAGGAGAAGTGGTTTCTCAAATATGTATTTTATCGGATCCATCTTGAAATCAACAAAGTAGTGTGAGTCAACATATATTGTCTTAGTCGTGAGCAGCTAAGCCAAAAGTGTTGCAAGTTTTCTCATTGTGGTATCTTGTTTCACGGTCGGTAAACTTTATAGATGAGTATATTGCATACTCTTCGACCGGACTCGTCATGTTGCCCATCACACCCATTGAGTTCTCTAACAACATCAAGTACATGATAAGAGGTCTTCCTTGGTGGGCGGCATCGGGATAGGAGGATTGTGGGGTACTCCTTGATTTTGTCAAAAGCAATCTAGACATCGTCATTCCATTCTACCACTTGATCTTTCTTTAGCAACTTGAAGATTGGCTCACAGTAGCGGTTAAATGTGCAATGAATGCGCAATGTAGTTTAATCGGCCAAAGAAACCTCGACTTCCTTCTTGGTGCGGGGAGATGGCATTTCCTGAATAGCTTTAACCTTGGCGGGGTCAACCTCAATTCCTTTACCACTGACAACAAACCCTAGGAGTTTTTCGGATCTGACTCCAAAGGTACACTTGTTAGGATTAAGTCTCAACTGTATTTCTTCAATCTATCAAGCAGTTTACAGATCAAGATGTTCTTCTTGATGCAGTGATCGAGCTATCATGTCGTCGGCGTAGACCTCTATCTCGTGATGAATCATGTCATGGAATAATGTCACCATAGTGAAGCAACTCGATTTTCAAAAATCATTTAAATGAATTTTCAAAAACAATGAAATCGCCACCTAATTTTATTTGTTCTAAAAGAACGAGAAAATATAGATAAAACCCCACAAATGCGGATAAGGCGGTCTACAAGACCAAAAAGCATGGATTAAGAGTCGGTTACCAAGAAGGTATTAGCTTTGCCGTCCATCGTACTCGATGGGACCCATTTAGCTTCGCGCGTGTTCGTGTGTTTAAAGTAAAATGCTATCTTCTAATTAATGATCAAGAAATAAGAAAGAAGACGGGTTTGTTTATTATTATTTTGAGTTTGACACGGTTTGAAACCGCGTGCCTACGTATTCCCTAGTGCAATGGGAAAGTCAAAACTCCGTAGTTCTTGTTGAAAATGTCTTGGATTGGTTGTGTTGATTTTAGAAGAAAATGTTTTTTTGATGACCGCGTATGAGCGGAAAGGAATTGAATGGGTTGAATTGATTTTAATTGTAGATGACAAGTACCAAAGCGTGGGCTATCCTCTAACGATTCAATACAAAGATTGGTGATTAAGGTCAACCGATCATCTCTCATCCAAAATCTTTATTATGAAAAGTGAGGTGAAACAAAGTTCACTTTTATTAAGTGTATGGAATAAAGTATTTAAGTCATTGGGTTACCCTCTAATGGCCCAAATACTTTACATTTTAATTAAATTGTCGGGCTATCCTCTAACGATTTACTTAAATACCATAACACCATGTTTTTTTGTTTTGTAGAAAAATTGATTTTTGAAAGAATAAGTTCAATTAATTGTTTTGACTTGAAAGTGTTTTGAAAAATTCGGCATTTGGATAGAATAATTCAATTAGGAAAACAAGCGAGCCCATACAAAGTGGCTTTATGTATGCTCCTAAAAGTGGGACTAGCGTGACACTAGTATTCTAAACGACCAATTGGAACAATCGATCGAATAGTTATCATTGTAGAAAAGCCGAGACCAAACTATAAATGTGTGCAAGTGTGCATTGTGTATGTTTACCTTCTTGATGAGGAGCAGAGGGAGGCTATGTGTTCTAATATGATAAGCATAATTAAGCAGTATTCAGACACACAAGGAATGAGGTACATGTTCATGAGCAGGGATATATACAACAAAATTGAATGAGTTTGAATAAATAAATAGCTTCTATGCGGTGAAAATGAGCTCAAGTAGTCTTCAAGATCGGATGAGGCTTGGCGCATCAGATGAATACCAAATGAAGATTCCTACATCTCAAGATACAAACAAAAACTATCACGAAGAATAGATATATTTACATTCAAATTCATTGAAGGTTGAATTAGATTCCAAATCCGAAATTGCAACACAAAAATCATTACAATGTAATTGAATTTATTTACAAATGGATATGAATAAAGTTATAAGAATAAAAATAATATATATATTTACATACTAAATATAATAACAAAAATATTATGTATTTTATATTTACAAAAATAAAAATGACATTACTAGATATTAATAATGGAACAACAATAATAAGAATGTAATTGGAAGAAGAAAAGTATATATGCTAAGAGGAAATGATGATCGGACTTTTCTTGAATGCCTTCACAACAAACAAATTGGTTAGTAGCATAAGTGTGATAAAATAAGATGAAATTGCAATAAATCGGAACATGGTTAGTAAACAAGGTATGAAGTTGGAATGAAATTAAATGAATGTACATGAACAAAACGAAGAACTAAGCAATTGATTATTCAAGCATTTCGATTTACAAACGAAACAAAACCAAAGCGGTTCAAGCTAAACTTCATTCGAGTTCAAAAGCGATTCCGAAGCGTTATAATCGATGAAACCAAAAAAAACGGGCAGCAACTACTATCTTAAGAAAGCAATCGAAATATTGATAAAAAATTGCATAAACTCAAAGGTAAACACAAACAAATGTCAAAATAAACTCAATCAACCACAAATCATCAACTAACTTGCGCATTTCAACCACTTACCAAAACGGGCAGCAACTACGCGACCATACCAATGCTTGATAAAATCAATCTCCATAAGTGTACAACACACATGGAAAACACAAAGATCATAACCGAATTTTCTTCCAAAATTAAGACTCAAAACGCAACTGAAATTCGTATATAAATTCCCTCGATCTTGATTCAAACAAACATGACACGGCCTAAACTTATTCAACTAATAGACCACGATTATTACTATATCACATTCTTGAATCAATTTGAAACATTAAAATTAAAGTGATATCTACACTTTACTTAAACATGGAACAAATCCTCACCTTCAATCGAATTCAAAACACATATACAAACCCTTTCATCACACAAACATAATATTAGTAGCACGGTAAACTCAACATGTTCTCATACTAAGGCGAAATCGGCATTAGCATAAACACTAGCCGAATTCAATTCACAAACAACATAACACCGTCATAAATTCAACACAAGATTAACAACATTTCAACGTTTGACCATAATCCACAACATATTTCAAGGTAAGCTGGAATCATAGTATCACAATTTAGCAGATCTGAAGCAGAGCGAAATCTTACCAGCAGTGCGAGTTGTCGAATGGGCAAGAAAGGCAGAATTTCTTTGTTCTTCGTTCAATATGTCAAAGCGCTACGAGATATGGTTGTTGATGCTAACGCCGAGACACTTTTCTGCAACTCTTTATACTACACCAACATTCCTTCCGCTGATGATGACTTTGGAAGATGGAGGAATCACGACTTTTCCTCTTTTCTCGACATGGTACATGCTTTTAAACATCGTTCAACACATTGATTCTCACTATGGTTACAGCGAAGAATCACAGCCGATGAGTGGAGAGCGGTGAAGAGAAGACAGTTGGGCGGCGGTTGAAGGGTTTATGGAAGGAACGAGGGGTGAATAGAAGGCGAGTTTGTGGTTCTGTGGAAGTTGGAGTGAAAGTTGGCTTCGGGATGTTGTTGGTTATGGGTGATGATGGTTGGAGGTGATGGAGAATGTTGGAGGTTTGAAGAAGAAGAGTGTAAGTTAGGAACAGAGGAATCGATGGTGTGAGGTTGAGGTGAGAGTGAGGTGTTCAGGAGGAGACAAAGGGAGTTCGTGGAATTACAATGAGGGTACTTGAGTTGAGATGAGTGGAAGGAATGGAAAGGCCGGGTTGTGAGAGAGAGCAGAGGAGTTTTTGTTATAATACTAGATGCATGATTTTTGGTTCACGCCTCAGAATGTTTCCAATTTGGCTCTCCCCCTTCTTGTAACATTAACACATATATATAGCAAAGAAAATAGGGTTTGTAATTTTTAAGTAATACCAAAATGCCCCTCTCATGATAAATTGGGCTACAAAGCTTGAGCAAAATTAACTTATTGTCATACCCCAAATTTGCCCTCCATCTACTCAAGAGATTTCATACATCATACTCAAAGTTCCTCGAGAGTTGATCGGACAAACTCTCTCTAGACAATCAACCCAAACTAGGGTTTGGTATCTCTCAAGTCAAGATGGATTTCCAACATCTCCAATGGCCTTCATGCCTCCTCATATGCTTCAAAGATTCTCCATGTCAAGTTTCAAGCTTCAAGTCAAGTTTCCTCGAGACAATTGCTCGGATGGTTGAAAATCGGGTTGTATTGGACAAAAGTCAACTATGGTCAACTACGGTCAAACTTCATAATTTTTGGTCAACATCCTCATTTTGAAGTTACATTCATCATTTGATCAAGGGTTGATCATGATTCATCAAAAAACTCAAGATTTGCTCAAAGTCGAACTTTCTAAATTAGGGTTTCTAGGTGAAAAGTCAATGAACTTTGGTGATCATAACTTTCTCATACTTTCTCAAATTTTACAAAGCTCATTTTGAAGGAAATTCAATTCTCTACAACTTCATGTCTCACAAGAATGTCAAAAATGCTTCATTTGAGAGGTATAGCTCAAAACATTCTGGTCATTTTCAAAGTCAACAAAAGTCAACTTTTTGTTTGAAGATATATTGAGCATGGTAACTCAATTGAGATGAGACCAAAGACATTGTTTAGAGGACTCTTAGAGCTTTCCAAAAGTCCAAGAACACTCAAAAATGTGGAAAATTGAGCAAGATACACATTAGGAAGTTGGGCGATTTTGAAATTGCACAAAAGGACATTTGGTCAAAATGCAAAATTTTCCAAATGGGCCTATAATCTTCATCAAACTTGTTCATGACATATTTTGACCCATAAATGCTTGACATTGGTAATTTTCTATTTTCATGATTTATATTTGAATTTTATAACATTTAATTCAAAATAAATTATATAAAATATAATTAAGTTCTTTCAAATAAGTTGGATTTATATCTTCTTAATGACCAAGAAAGCCCACCACTCTTGCCAAATCGTGATAGCTTGTATGGAAAGAAAAATCAAGATTTTTTAAAAGAAATTTGATTTTATTTATTAGAAAATATTTGCACATTGATGAATGGATCTTTTTGCTTGCTTTTGCCATCCAATTTTCTCCTATAAATATCAAACAATGCACACAAGCAATGGGCAAAACCTAACCCTAAAACTATCCAAAACTCTTGCAAATTTTTCCAGAAACTTGAAATTCAATTTTATTTTCGACCTTTTCTCAATCACTTCGACCATCCAACGTGTTCATGGGGTAATTTAGAGTGGTATGCATTATTATTCATAGTAAGCCCTTTGGATCGAGCAATATACATTCATTCATATTCAAAACTTTTTGATTCGCATTTTCTGTGTCAAGTGTGTTTTAATTGATTCTTCATTCTAATGTGTCATGAGGTTCCATATAGTTGATCACAGGCAATCGTTTGAGCTTGCGTGGAAATAAGGATTTGCCATAGTTAGGGTTTTGACTGTCTTCTTTGAGCCAGAAGCACATGCGGGCCGGTGATAAAGCAAATGCCACCATTAGATTGAGGAGGCTCGATTTAGGGGTAGGGTCCTCCTTTCCCTGTTATTCCTAATATTTTCTTGTTTCCAATTTAGGCTAGCGGATAAGATTTCCAAGGCCCTAGCTCGTTTCCAACTCATTCCATTAAATTCTTTAGGTCATTTCGATCATTTTCTATTAATCAATATATTCATTTTTATTTTTAATTTTGCATTTAAATCATTATAAATTCATTTTAAATTATAAATTGCATTTAAAAATCCCAAAAATTATTTTAGCTTATTTATCTTATTTCCGCATATATTAATTTTCTCATATTAAAAATTGCATTTTTTCTCTTTTATTTTTTCTCTTATTCGATTTCATCATATTTCCGATTTTCTTATTCTTTCACGGGTTGCTCGATTCGGACGTTTTCTTTTTATCATTTTATTTTCAATAATGTAATTGTATATAGGATGTAATAGTTTAATTTAGGATTTTATTTTCCATTTTAAATTATGTATACGCCCCAAGCCTTGTAATAGCGTAGGTTATTTACCTTTCCACTTCTTTACATTTCCGCTTTTACATTCCATTTTACTTTCCGCACCCTTATCAATTGCTAGTAATTAGGCGTGTATGGCAAGATAATAATGAACATAGCCCACTAATCTTCAAGATAAAATATAAAATCAACACACTTCTTTCACGCACCCTAGGGTAATTCTCTCGATGCCTTTCGATTCAAATGGTCATGTCCCTCGAGCGTAGAGGTATTCTAGCACCGTTGCCTTCAAACAAATCATCATAGTCCCTTCGATACAAAGATCATAAGACCCACGATGTCGCCTCCGATACATGATCTTGACCCTCGATTGTCGCCTGAAAATGATGATAGTCCCTTGATGTGCTAGGATACTTCCTACAAGTTGCCTTCTATGACCATCCGATGTCCCTTGAATGTCCGCTTACATCCAGAATGGAGCTACCTACTAACTAATGGTATGGCTAGCGCTATTCTAAAGGAATGTAGAAGTACAACAAAGCGACCAATTACGGTGGGTAAATAAGTCTTTTAGTTGCTTGCTCTATCAAATGCTTTTCACACCACACACTTTTTCAAAGTTCAAATTCTTTTCAAAACAAAAACATTTCGAACACTTTGTATACACTCCTACATGAGTCATTACAAAGTCAAAGCGAAATGCCTCTTTCAAAACATTTTCAAACACCAGAAAGCAATTTTAAAAGTGATCTAGAGCAACTAAGAGCCGTAGATAACTACGGATGGAAAGGGTGCTAATACCTTCCCTTTTCATAACCATTCTCCAACTCGGAATCTAACGAAGGTCTTTTACTGTTACTTTTACCTTCCCTTAATTGGATAAAAATAAAAGGGTGTTGGCGACTCTTGCTATCCGCACATTTGGATACAAAAATCCTACAAAGTCGAGTTCAAGTATTACAGGCTGGCGACTGCTGAGGGAACACACCTAAAAGAGAATTGCCTTGGGTTTCTAGATAACTTTATTGCTTTTGTTTTTGACTTGTATGCTTTATCTTTAAGGGTTGCTTGGGTATTATATTGTTGGGGATCCACGGATCCGGGTTCCTTTTAGGTAAGTAGCATTAGATCATCGCGGTAGCTTAGGCGTATAACTAAGCGGTCAACATGATGGCTACGTTAGCGTGACACTTTGGTTGTCGATACTCTTCATTCCCAAGTTGAAGATAGTATTTGGCTTCTGCGTGGTGTCATCGCGCTAACTAAACTTTTAGAACCTTAATTGACCGTCTTGGCCATTAGAAGGTAGTGAGATGGCCGACTTTGGTGTGAACCGAGGTTGGTTGATACTCGATGCTACGCTCATTGAGATTAGACTTTTGGGACATTTTCGATCGACCACTTGGCGTCGTATTGAAATAGCGCCTACGAGAAAGATCTATGATATGAGATTCCTAGAACCGGTTACTATTATAGGACAGGATGAACCAACTCAAACTTTTGGTGGGTAATCACCTATACCTCATACAACCTTAACCCTAGGCTCATTGTGTGAATTGTTTGTGTGTGCTAAACATGACATCATGACATCATGCATTGCATATCATTTCTAACTATTTCAAGGACCTAGGGATTTATCTTTGCTGTTTTGTAGGGATTATGGCTTCTAGAAAGACTATCGAATCAACTTCATGGGTATCCCTTCTCAACTCAAAGAATGGTTTGAAATTCCGACCATGCTCGATTCATCAAAGACATGGTTATCTACTTGATTTGGTTATCTCGGTTTTGAAGAAGATATGATGCATGTCTATTCCGGTTCTTTGATCCGAAACACCATTGCTTTACATTTCAGTTATCGATTGGTTCCTACCTTGAAGAGTTCTCTAAGCTACTTGGGATACCTATTCTTGACCAAATGCCATTCAGGTTTAGAAAAGGTTCCTAAGTATGAAGACATTGCATCGCCTTACATCTTAAGCGTTCGGACATTGAAGCCAATTGGGAAACTAGTGGAGTTAAGGGTTTACTTTCAAGTTCTTAATAAGAAAGCGAGAATTCCTCAAAGTTATGAGTTTCCATGCATTTGAAAACATTGTGGCCTTGCTAATTTATGGTTTGGTTCTATTCCTAACTCGGATCAATTCATAGATATCAATGCCATCAAGTTGTTTCCTTACCATGATCCGATGCCTACCTTACTTGGAGACATCCTACATTCTCTCCACATTACTACTAAAGACAAGGAACTCTCATGTGTTGTGTACGTTACTTTCAAGGTGGTTTATTTACCTTCCTCCATCGATTTTGAAGAATGAACAAAGGTTGAGATGGTCTCAAATTGATGTCACTCTCTCATTCGGATATCCGTTGGAATCTTTTCTCTCAAAGGACTTCACATTCATTGGCGTTGTGGAGAATTCCCTAATGTACCACTACTTGGTATAAGGGGTATGCCTATTCTCTAGCTCTCGTCGGTTTGGTTTTGCTCGAAAGATGGTCCACATGATATGCTTCTCCAAGATATTGTGTTCGACTTACAATCACGATCTCGAATTCAAGCGAAGTTTATACATGCTTGGGGCATGGTAAAGAAGGCGATACCAAGACTTTGGGGCACCGAACTCCATTCCTTGGGAACCTTACCTCAAATGGGTGCGAGCTCGAGCTCAAAACCTCATGATGCCATTCACGCTGTTACGGTAATTATGGAACTGTTGCTATAGGTGTACCCTATCTTATTCTCCATCTGACATGCCTCTGATTTTGAAGACTTGAAGAGATCACGGATTCAACTAAAGAAGAGGATACCTTTGAAGCTCGATTGCTATGCAAGTGAGAAGAAAGTGTTAGAGTTGACAAACTACTTCACGAGGGCAAACATCATTTACATCGGCACAAGAGGCATGTGGGAGACTTAGAGCTTTAGGATGTTTATGTTTTCTTTTTTATTGTTTGAACTATCTCTTGTACTTAAAAGAAAAAGAATAATAAAAGTACTAATAAATGTTTGTTCATTGCTTGTTTAACAAATTTAAATCTCTAAGGTCCTTGAAAACATTGCATTGCATTCGCATAAACATAGCATAGCATAACATACACATCACGGTACATTGGAGATTGGTTTTCTCATTTGCTCGCTATTTATTTTAGCGAAATGGCTCTTGAGCAATTGTCAAAGATCTCGAGGCTCGAGAATGCTCGGTTTATTGGATGTTCACTGACTTGGTCCAAGGCGAAGATTTGAAGAAGCTCATCAACAAGAAGAAGAAGGTTGTTGGTCTCCTCAACATGGGTGGGGCGTTTCAAAGGTGGTCTAAAGTGGTCGGTCGGATTGAGCTCTCGAAGGAAGTGTCCATCTGAGGGGTAACAAGGGTGAGGAAGAAGGCAGCCAGAAGGCTTGAAAAGACTATGATTATGGCCATACTCGGGGAAGATGACAAGTACAAGCAACTTGAAGGCCGATCGAATCTTTGTGGAAAACACGAAGATGTATGGTTGAATTTTGATGATAAGTCTTGTTCTGGTGTTGTGATTCCTCCCAAGTTCAAAGTTCCTACTTTTGCTAAGTATGATGGCATGTCTTGCCCTAATTGCATTTGAAGTCCTATGTCCGGATCAATCCCAGCTTTGATGACGAAAGTTGTGGATGCACTATTTTCAAGAGTTTGAGGAACTCGGTTGGAATGGTATTATCGACTAGAGAATGACCGTATCCGTACTTGGGTGACTTAGTGATGCTTTCTACAGACGGTATGAGTACAATTTGAATTGACACCCACTTGCATGCAACTACAAGCATGTCTATGGGTCGTGTGAGAAGTTCAAAGTATGCTCGAGAAGTGGAGAGATCTAGAGGAGTTCAACCACCCTTGTCCATAGGAGTTGGTTGATATGTTTATGAACATTGACAGGCCCATTCTTGATCATCGATTGGAAATTCTTCATCCGGATTCAGATGATACTTGAGGCGTATTGAAGCTGGTATCAAGAGTGGGAAAGATCCATGTAGAATCATCTTGAATCTGCGAAGAGATCTTTTGGTGGTAAGAAAGAAGCTAATCTGTGTATGGTCAAAAGCCAGGCAAGACCGACCGCGCTCAATCTGTAGGGGCGGTTGTGATCTCGATCCTACATCGGCACAACCTCGGTGAGACAGCGTGGCAGGCAGCGCCCGAAGGCGGTTACGAAGATCAACACCTTTGTAGACCTTGCAACACATGTTGAAGCGAGTACATTACCTTGAGGGATCCTCCTCGAAATGTCAACACTTCCTCTCAGAAGTACAATCCTAATGCTAAGTGTGCTTACCATTCCAATAGCCCGGACACGAACGTGATTGTTGGGCTCGAAGAACAAGATTCAAGATATGATTGAAGCTAAGCAGTTGAGTTTGATCCTCGTTGAGACTCAAGATGTGATCGCGCCTATGCCTAACCATGACAAGAGTTCCAATCTGTTGGTGGCGATACTTATGTTTTCAACATAGATGACTTGACCATTCCTCGATGGTTGTTAAGAAGAATTTGTTGCAAGCGGTGTCAATCCAGGATGCCAGGAATGTTGGTGCCCATCGCACGATGGTTGTGCTTGGTTGAGAAGGCGTGTTCGATGCATGATGGATAACCGTGAGATACTATTTACGAAACCACCTGCGAAGAGTGAAGAAATGTCTAAGTTGAAGATTGACAATGCGAAGGTATTTACCATCATGTGGGATACCTTGGGGCAGCAGTGGAAATATGATTACATGGTGAAGTACGCATCACAGTAGTTACAAGATTCCTATTGAAGATGTTAAAGCGACCGGATGGGGTGACGATTTCCAGAAGACTATCTTTGATGTTAACACTATAAGGATTTCCTCTGATCCACATTGCCTAGAGTGGCACCTCTCATTCATCCTTCTCAAGACCCTTCCATATTCCTCGACAAGGCTATCCCTTGGAATTATGGGTGATGTTTACTATCATGGCGTCAAGCAAGACCCTCGACCATTGAAGATCTTACGTTGAAGCTACCATTCCGACATTGACAACATCACGGATCAAGCAAGGTGACCAGGCAAAGGTATTCTCTCCAGATCTCTCCTCCAAAGACAACTGCGACTCCAGCTCGCATTCGAGTCTACTCAACCAATATCCCGACTAGAGGAAAGAACCCGTGACTCATCCGCTCAACGGAAGTACCAAAGTTCTGAAGACACCTCAAACAAGAAATGGAGAATTCGAAGATCATCAAGAAGAGTGACTACAATGTTGTGGAGCAGTTAGGACAGACTCAGTCAAAATCTCCATGCTTGCTTTGCTCTTGTGCTCGAGGCTCATGCTAGCCTTGGTGAAGTTTCGAAGAATGCTCACGTGCATTAGACACTACCGACCAGTTTGAAGTTTGTATTGCTAGCACAGCTGCCAACAACGGCCTGACTACGATCTTGATTTGACTCCTGTAGGAAGAAACACAACAAAGCCTTGCACATCTACGTTGAATGCAAGGGCACTACATTGTCTCATGTTTTGGTGGATCAGGTTACGCTCACGAATATCCTACAAAAACTACTTTTGATCGGCTTGATGTCGAAGGGTTGGTTGAGACCAGTGACATTATTGTGAGAGCTTTTGATGGTTCTAAGCGAGCGGTGCTTGGAAAGCTCACTGCACTGTTAAAGTCGGTTCCCAGACTTTTGATTCTACTTTCTTTGTCATGGACATCCGTCCACTTACTCTTGCCTACTTGGGCCCTTGGATACATGGGGCAGGTATTACTCTACCTTGCATGAAATACCGGTGAAAGGGAAGGTTGTTGATGTGTGGTGAAGAAGTATGGTCGATCATCTCGATCATTCCGCTATCTCGAGATGGAGGGTGAATTCTTGAGACTCCTGTCAAGCTTTTGAAACAATACCAGTCATGCACTGTGACTCTCCACCCTCTGAAGTTACAAAAGCTCCGCCTAGGATGGCCTCGAAGAAAGATCAAGGCTGCTGTTGAAGAAGGTAGTTCTATTTGGGGTTGACTCCTAATCTTCCTTTCAAATTTGACAAGGCGGTTTAGGCTTCACCATCAAAGTCGGAAGATGATACACATGAGCGTCTTGGCCAACTTCCTTCCGCATCGGCCAGTGGAATCCATGCTATAGAAGGCAGCGACAAGCGGCTTGACATCGACAGTGGATCTTCCAACTCGATCAAAGGCTCGACAATTGGAAGGCGAAGGCGTCACCAATCTCCTTTAGTCGGGAGTAATTGCTCTTGTTTTGTTTTGCTTTTACATTTCTTTATGTTTTGAACAATAAACTTTGAAAGCCTAGTGCCTTGCAGGGGCATCATGGCTCGTTCTTGAGGTTATTATCACATCGTTTGCGTATTTTCATTCAATAAATCGTTGGACTTTTGCATTCAATTGTTGTTTTTTTCTTTACTTTATCACCCTTCAAAAGCTATGTGTTTCTTACACACACCCCGTGATACTTAGAATCACTCGAATCTAGTTAATATGACTATGCTAGTGCTAAATATGACTTGATAATCCGATCTACCAAGCGAAGACGAAAGTGAGGAAGATTGTGAAGTGCCGGAGAACTTGCGGTTTGCTACTGCAAGAAAGCGAGTTATCTGACCACCGCGAAGAGCAGTTGAGGTTGTGAATTTGGAGTCTTGACGAAGGCAGAAAAGAGATCAAGATAGGAGCGGGTCTTGAAGCGGTGTTAAAGAAAGGTTGGTTCAGATGCTACGAGACTATATTGAGTTTTGCTTGGTCATACGAACATGCACAGGTTGAACATTGATATTGTGGTACAGATTGCTTGACAAAGAGGTTTTCTCGGTGAAAACGGAAGGTTAAATCGCATGCGTCTGAGATGTCGAGGAAAATCAAAGCGAAGTTATGAAGCAGTTCAATGCGAGGTTTCTTAATTGTTACTTCTTATCCCAGTGGGTTGCAAATGTGGTACCGTGCCTAAGAAGGATGGTAAAGATGCGAATGTGTGTGGATTCTGAGAGATCGAACAAAGCGAGTCAGAAGGCGATTTTCCACTTCCTCATATTGATGTTACGGTTGACAACACTGCTCGGCATAAGGTTTTCTCCTTCATGGATGGTTTCTCGGTTACAATCGATCAAAATGGCTCCGAAGACATGGAAGACTACTTTGTTACCTGATGGGGCACTTTTGCTACAAAGTTATGCCGTTGAGATGAAGAGCGAGGCCACTTATCGGTATGCTATGGTGACATTATTTCATGACATGATTCATCACGAGATAGAGGTCTCGTCGGCGACATGATAGCTCGATCTGGTGAAGAAGAACATCTTGATCATTTCTGACTATTCGTGATTGAAGAAATGCAGGTTGAGACTTAATCTAACAAGTGCACCTTTGGAGTCGGATCCGGAAAACTCCTAGGGTTTGTTGTCGATTGGTAAAGGTATTGAGGTTGACCCTTGAAGGTTAAAGCCATTCAAGAGATGCGGTAGCCACCGAGAAAGAAGTCGAGAGGTTTCTTGGGCCGATTGAACTACATTGCAGTTCATTGCACATCACTTACTTGTGACCAATCTTCAAGTTACTTAAGAAAGATCAAGTAGTGGAATGGAGCAACGATTGCGGATCGCTTTTGACAAAATCAAGGTACCTACAGAATCCTCTATCCACATGCCACTGCCGAAGGAAGACCTCTTATCATGTACTTGGCAGTGTTAGAGAACTCAATGGGGTGTGTTGGGGCAACATGTGATCTCGGTCGAAAAGAGCATGCAATATACTACCTTAGCAAAAGTTTACCGTGAAACAAGATACTCACGACTCGAGAAAACTTTAGCGCTTTGGCTTGGGCTGCTCGCGACTAAGGCAGTATATGTTGACTCACACTACTTTGTTGATTTCAAATGGATGGATAAAATACATATTTGAGAAACCGACTCTCTCGGAAGAATAGCAAGATGGCAAATGATCTTGACCGTATGACATCGTTACACTTCTCGGAAAGCGATCAAAGGTGTAGTAGCCGATCATTTGGCTCATCAAGCCGTAGATGACTCGATCTATGAGTTAATTTCGAGATGAAGATGTTTACTAATTCTGATTGTGAACCGAGGCCAGACGAAGGACTGAACAAGGATCCCGATGGACTATGGTCTTTGATGGAGCCTCAAGCGCTTGCAATGGCATTGGCGCCATCATTACATCCCCACGGTGGCCTCCTTTCACCGAGATTATGTTTCATTGCACTAACAACATGGCGAATCTGACGTGCATCATGGGTATTAAGCTGCTATTGACTTAGAATCAAGTTCTTGCAAGTGTATGGAGACTCGACTTTGGTGATCGATCGAATTAAGGCGAGTGGGATACGAAGCATCCGAATCTCATTCCGTATCGAGAACATGTTAAGTTTGATCCCTACTTGAAGATCACTTTCAATCACATTCCACGAGAAGAGAATCGGTTAGCGGGGCATTGGCTACTATGTCATCTATGTTCAAGGTTAGATGGGACAACGAGGCTCCCCGGATCATCATTGAGAAGTTTGGCGAACGGCGTATTGTTATGAGCTTGACACAGAAGAAAACCTTGGTACTACGCGTGAAGAGGTATCTTGAGACTCGGGAATATCCAGCGAGGCATCATCAATGATAAGAAGTTCATGAGAAGATTTGCATCAAATTCTTCCGTAGCGACATCTTATACAAGCGCAACCACGATGTGCTTACTCCCATGTAGACGAGAGAAAACAGCAATCGTATCATGGAAGAGTTACAGAAGGCGCATTTGGTACCTCCGGTGGACACACATGGCTAAGAAGATTTTGAGAACGAGGTTACTATTGGTCCACCATGGAAGGTGATTGTCACGCTATACTCGATCTTGTCACAAATGCGGTTATGCGACAAAGTACACGTACCTCGTACCTCTGAATGTTTTAACTTCTTGGCCTTTGCAATGTGGGGCATTGACATGATTGGAGAAATCAAGCCCACGACTTCCAGGACATCGTTTCATCCTTGTGGCAATTGATTACTTACCAAGTGGGTAGAAGCGACCTCGTTCGCATCTGTTACCAAGAATGTTGTGGCTCGATTCATCAAACATAATCTTATCATCGGTATGGCACTCCAGAAAGGATTATCACGGATAACGGTTCTAATCTCAACAACAAGATGATCATGAACTACGCATGAGTTCAAGATCAAACATCACAATTCTTCTCCATATCGGCCTAAGATGAAGGCGGTGGAAGCCGCCAACAAAAACATTAAGAAGATTATCTGATAGCGGTGACTTACAAGGATTGGCATGAGATGTTACCATTTGCTCTTCATGGTTATCGCACTTATACGGAACATCCCGAGGGGACAACCCCTTCTCTCTGTATCACGGTATGGAAGCCGTCTTACCCATCGAGTTGGATACCCTCGACGAGTCCTCCGGGAGGTTAGCGAGGCGATTGGGTCGGACTCGCCTTGACGGATTAATTGATTGATGAGCGACTCGCGTCCATACGCCATGGACGATTTATCGAGCGAATGATCGGCATTTAACAAGAGTCAAGCACCAGTCTACCAAGTCGGTGATCTAGTAGTCAAGCGCATCATTCTTCCACAAGGTGATCGAGGGAAAATGGACTCCACCTATGAGGGACCATTTGTAGTCAAGGCGGTATTTTCGGCGGACTATGATGCTGCACCATGGATGGTGAAGACTTCCCACAACTGAAGAGCAGACATAGTCAAAATACTACGCATAAAAAGAGACCCGCTAGGTGTTGGCCTAAACAAAAATAAGGGCATCTGGCGAACCAAAAGTTCGGGCAAAGTTAAGGATATATACAAAACATGTACACCCCGTCGAAAACACGAAAAAGCGGCTTGGGCAAAAAGGTATCGATGGTAGAAAACCGAAAAGCGGTCTAGGCAAAGTTAGGGATTTAAGCGTGCGACTATGTCTCTTCGGATCACCAACTTCAGGACTACTATCGGCATTCAAGATTCAAATGGAGAGATCGATTCCCTCACTTTCTCTGCAGCGGCAAGGAGATGAGATAGTTGAAATATATGAGTACTAGCATTTGGAACTTAACGAGATTGTTTCCGCAGCTTTTTACCTTTCTTGTGTACAAACTACTTGGCCATACGCCACACTTTCAAATAAATGCATAATTTCTTTCTCTTTACAATTTTCATTGTATTTGTTTGCAATAAGTCCAACGTTTGCTTTGAATGACTATCGCATTTGACAATAAGAATCTAATCACAAACATACGAAAAGTGAACATGCAAAAGTACTTACTACGGGCTCCGGGGGTTGGGATGGCGAAAGTCATAAAACAGTTCCCCACGGAGCATGATCCCCACAAAGGTGTCACTCAACACACTTCCCAATGAGTCGTTAAATCCCCGGCGGTAATTCCACTCAACGAGCAATGTTACATCGGTCTCAGCGGTACCATCCAGTCAAAGACTTCATCCCAGTGAGGATATTTCTCAATCCTCCCCTTCTCCGGCGGTATCCGGACACAAGACTTGGTCGGATAGTGCATCGGAGGTCACCTTTATTCCCGGGGGAGCAGCGGGCTCGAGACTCTTCTTGGTCTCGGCAACCATCAAATACTCTCGATGAGATCTACCTCGGAATCCCGATGGGCGCCTCTAAAATCCTCTCATGGGATCTACATACAAGGTCCCCAGCGGATCGCCTCCCGGACTCTCCTCGGTGAGGTCTAGGATCTCCAACAACGAGTTTCTCAATCTCTACCTTCCTCAACAATATCTAGGCCCAAGACTTGGTCGAGATAGTGCATCGGAGGAATCAGGATATCTTTCTTCTCCTTCAGCGGGTTCTCACCTACTCGATTCCCAAACGAGTCGAGAAATCTTCAAAGCAGAACCGCATCTTCTTCAAGATGGATATGTTTTGAAATACCACAACATCTATCATTCATATTTACTCATAAAGTCATAATTCATGCATATGTCATTCATATACACTATCATGCATCATACTTTGCATAAAACTAACGAATATTCTATCAAAGTTTCTCTTGTTTTCTCCAACAGTGGAGTCACTCGTATAGACGGGTCCGGGATTAAGCCCGAACGGCGGGAAACTTCTACGAAGACCGCCTTGGTTGTCCTCCGACGGTAGTCGAGGATTAAGCCCGAACCGTGGAAAACTATCCGGAGACCACCGTGTCCTCGATAGCAGGCAATGGATCAACACCGATGCTGCGGGAAGCTATCCACATTTTGCCAACTCTGATCTCCCTCGGAGTAATCGTACAATTTATTGATTCCTTGTCAACGGCAACTACGGAGTCTGGCGTGCGACTCGGTTGCCTTGGATGGCATCTTAAGCCCATCTCCGACTACTTATCAACGATTGCTTCACTTTGAGAATCTTGCATATGGTTAAAAATCAATGCGGACCAATAACTTCATTCAAAGTGAACACAGTCTAACGTATGACTCCTCGGATGGCATCTGGCCGTCTCATGCTCCTTCGGGCGACTACGAGCCTAGCGTGGCTCACTCCCAGCCCGATCTTTCCGGATGGCATCTTAAGCCCATCTCGGTCAATTCTCTATCAACATTCTCGAGTCTAGCGTCGGCTCATCCTCCAGTGATATCCAAATGGCATAAGCCCGTTCCCTCATCCACCAGCAGTAGTGCAAATTTTGAGTGTACTCGGTGTTGATCATCTTCTACCTCCGGTCACGAAGACAAGCATGTCAATCTAACCTTCCGTACAAGAAGATTGAGCAGGGCGGTATCATACCCAAAATTTGCCTCCAGTCTACTCAGAGATTTCATACATCCATACTCAAGGATTCCTCAGAGTTGATCAGACAAACTCTCTCCTAGACAATCAACCAAACTAGGGTTTGGTATCTCTCAAGTCAAGATGGATTTCCAACATCTCAATGGTCTTCATGCCTCCTCATATGCTTCAAAGATTCTCATATCAGTTTGAACCTCACAAGTCAAGTTTCCTCGAGACAATTGCTCGGATGGTTTGAAAATGGGTGTATTGGACAAAAAAGTCAACTTTGGTCAACATCCTCATTTTGGTTACATTCATCATTTGATCAAGGTTGATCATGATTCATCAAGAAAACTCAAGATTTGCTCAAAAGTCGAACTTTCTAAATTAGGGTTTCTAGGTGAAAAGTCAATGAACTTTGGTGATCATAACTTTCTCATACTTTCTCGGAAATTTTCCACAAAGCTCATTTTGAAGGAAATTCAATTCTCTACAACTTCATGTCTCACAAGAATGTCCAAAAATGCTTCATTTGAGGAAGGTATAGCTCGAAACATTCTGGTCATTTTCAAAGTCAACAAAAGTCAACTTTTGTTTGAAGATATATATGAGCATGGTAACTCAATTGAGATGAAACCAAAGACATTGTTTAGGGACTCTTAGAGCTTTCCAAAGTCCAAGAACACTCAAAAATGTGGAAAATTGAGCAAGATGCACCATTCAGAAGTTTGGCGATTTGAATGATTACACAAAAGGACATTTGGTCAAAATGCAAAATTTTCCAAGTGGGCTTAATCTTTTGTCAAACTTGTTCATGATGATTCTTGACCCATAAATGCTTGGCATTGGTAATTTTCTATTTTCATGATTTATATTTGAATTTTATAACATTTAATTCAAAAATAAATTATATAAAATATGAAAATTAAGTTTCTTTCAAATAAGTTGGATTTATATCTTTCTTAATGACCAAGAAAGCCCACCCTCTTGCCAAATCGTGATAGCTTGCATATGGAAAGAAAAAATCAAGTTTTTAAAGAAATTTGATTTTATTTATTGGAAAATATTTGCACATTGATGAATGGATCTTTTTGCTTGCTTTTGCCATCCAATTTTCTCACATAAATATCAAACAATACACGGCCAATGGGCAGAAACTAACCTAAGCTATCCAAAACTCTTGCAAATTTTTCCAAGAAACTTGAAAATTCGAATTTTATTTTCCCAG
>CM038796.1:32008107-32064301 GCA_021764765.1 Vicia sativa | reverse complement strand
ATCAACTTCATGGGTATACCTTCTCGGCTCAAATATTTGGTTTTGAAATTCCGGCCATCTCGGTTCATCAAAAGACATGGTTATCTACTTGAGTTGGTTATCTCCGGTTTGAAGAAGATATGATGCATGTCCTATTCCGGTTCTTTGATCCGAAACACCATTGCTTTACGTTCCCAGTTATCGGTTGGTTCCTACCTTGGAAGAGTTCTCAAGCTTGGGGTACCTATTCTTGACCAAATGCCATTCACCGGTTTAGAAAAGGTTCCTAGAGTACGAAGACATCACATCGACATTACACCTAAAGCTCAGGACATTGAAGCTAATTGGGAAACTAAAAGCGGAGTTAAGGGTTTACTTGCCAAGTTCTTAATTAAGAAAGCCGAGAATTCCTCAAAGTTATGAGTTTCCATGCATTCGAAGACATTGTGGCCTTGCTAATCTATGGTTTGGTTCTATTCCCAACTCGGATCAATTCATAGATGTCAGCGCCATCAAATTGTTTCTTACCCGCAATCTGTGCCTACTTTACTTGGAGACATCCTACATTCTCTCCACTCGTACTACTAAGAGACAAGGAACTCCCATGTGTTGTATCTGTTACTTTCCGGTGGTTTATTTAGCACCTTCCTCCATCGAGTTTGAAGAGCGAGCAAAGGATGAAGTGGTCTCAAAGACTAATGTCACTCTCTCATTCGAGATATCCGTTGGTGTCTTTTCTCTCAAAGGACTTCACATTCATTGAGCATTATGGAGAATTCCTAATGTACCACTACTTGGTATAAGGGAGGTATTACTTATAACCCTTCTAGCTCTACGTCGATTTCGTTTGCTCGAAGAGATGGTCCTCATGATATGCTTCTCCAGATATTGTGTTCGATTACAACCACGATCTCGAATTACCGGCGAGTTCATACGCTTGGGGCATGGTAAAGGCGATACCAAGACTTTGGGGCACCAAAACTCTATTCCTTGGGAACCTTACCTCAAATGGGTGCGAGCTCGAGCTCAAAACCTTATGATGCCATTCACCTCTTTTTAGGTAATTATGGAACCTCTTGCTATGGGTGGCGTACCTATCTTGTTCTCCATCCTGACATGCCTACTGATTTCGAAGACTTGAAGAGATCCTGGATTCAGCTTAAAGAAGAAAGGGATACATTCGAAGCTTAGTGCTATGCAAGTGAGAAGAAAGTACAAGAGTTGACCAACTACTTATTGCAAAAATTTGCCCTCCTATCTTGATTTTATTTGGCTTAGGCTTCGCATTCATTTGCATACATGTCCATTAGATCATTGACATTAAACAGTCATTCATTGCATATGCATCATTTAGTTGTATTTAAATTGACCAAAAGTCAGTTTAAATTAACATTTGCATCGTTTTATAATTAAAATAGCCGATATTCCACTTCATTCATTTTTATCTCCTTACCTATTTCTTGTATCGTTTTAAGTTGATTATGTGTCGATAATAACAATATTTCGGTTTTATAAACAGACTGTTAAAGACGATTCGACACTGTGCGGAAAATTAGCGGGAAAATATTTCAAACTCTCGTCTCTAACTCACTGCTTTATGAATCTACGTGTCGCGTAGATCATGAAAATGTGCTCTCCCTAATTTTTCGATACATTTCGAAGTCTCGTTTTTAATCGTAAGTGTTTTAAAATCAGGTATTCTTTATTATCGTTGTATTTCGATTTTAATTATTTCAATAATTTTTCTTTAATCTTTGAAACCCGTAGTTTATTTTAATGTGCTCATTTTATTTTTTCGGATAATTTATTGTTCGAATTTATGTCATTTTTAACAATTTTAGGTGTCTAATTTTTATCTCCAAAAAATCAAAAGAAAAAATGTTATTGGATAAGTTAATTTTTGCTCTTTTGGGCTTTATAGCCCAATTTATAACTAAGGGTATTATTGGCATTTTAAAAAAATAACCTAAACCTAATTTTTGTGTATAAATACATGTTATATTTTGTTGCTTAAAGGGAGGCCAAAAAATTGAAAATGGAAACAGTGAGGCAACGGATAGAAAATAGAGTCATCTTGCGATCTCGTCTCTCTCAACACCACCTTCCTTTTTCCATCTGCTACCTCACTTTATCCCCAACACCCAAACCGTAAGCCTCTCTCTCAACTAATCAACACTCCTCCGTCCCCGCGGCCACCTCCATACAAACAGCCACCGCACTCTGCTACTCCAAACTCCCCGCGGCCACCTCCATCATTGTTGTTATCCCACCGTTCCCTCCGTCTATCCTCCAACCTTCACTGTAGCTTACAAACTTTCACCTTCTTCACCGTCTCCTCCCAGCTGCTTCATCCCTCAACGAAAACCCCCTTCCTTTACTTTATCTTCAGCACTCATCCGTCCCTCTAGGCCTTCATTTTCCAGAACAGCACCATCTTCACTTCCTTTCAACTCTCCTCCGCCTCTCCATCTGTACCCCTCCAAAACCCTCGTGTGAATCTCTCCGCATCCTCTGTTCCGATCACTATAAGCTTCACACCTCTCCTTATCCCCAAAACCGCATCCCTGTCATCTTCTTCGTTCAAACTTCCGCCGTTTCAGTCCATCTTCTCCATCGCTGATACTTCGTCCCTTCCATCACCCTTTCAACCTCCATTCATCTCCAGCATTCCCAAATCGGAGCCTACCTCACTTCATCGTCACCCTTACCCAACTTTCGACCACCTCCTTCCGTTTCAACATCAAAACAACATCTCCCTTCATCTTCTTTGTAACCCCATCGTCCATACTCCCTTACGTCCTCCCGCCGATACCATTTTCCTTCCAACCGCGACCTTGCTACCTACGAACCTCGCCTCACTTCCATTCCGCCGTACCACCATACAAACAACCACATAACCATTGACCCTCTCAAACTCGCCTCCTTCGTCCCTCGTTCATCTCGCCTTGCTCCTCCAACACCATCGCCAAAACCTCTCAACCGTCGTTGTTCTCTCTCAACTCACTGGTCGACATCAACTCATACTCAGCAGCAACTCTCTGCATCTCGGTTCTTCACATTGCCACTATCCAGCTACAACAAGCCGATTTTCAACATCTCATGCTCACGATTCGTTGACTCGATATGATTCGGTAAAATTTCGATTTCCTTTCTTCTATGGACTGATTTTGTTTAAACTGTATTCTTGTTGTTTGGTCTGATTGAAACTAGTCTATTATGCTATTTGGGTTTGATATTTCCGGCGAGAAATTTGTTACAATTTTAGTGGATAGTTTATTTGTATGACAAGGAATGTGTTGTTGTACTACATTCGAGCGTTGCATTACCATTCATCTTGTTTTTAGTTTGAAATCGGAAAAACTCGATATGATAATTCTTTTTGAAATCGTTATGTTGGAATTGATAATGAAGTTTTAGTTTGTTAACGTGTGGGTGGTCTCGTATTGCAAAGTTTCGTATGTTTTAAATTGGAATGAGATGTTGTTCATCAACAACATGTTTACTTGATTTTAATTTGGTTGAAGTATAAATGTCCTTACCATGTTAATAGTGTTAATGCTCGGTTTTGAATTTGTGTTGGCAACACTTTTGTTGGTACTTGGATTTTGAATACTTGGATGTTGTATCATCTGATCGAGTCTTAGTCGTGAGATTTTGGGACATGATTGATTAGGCGTAATTGTCCGGTTTTCTTCTAATTAATTTTGACTTAATTCTAAAATTGGTTCATGCTTTGCAATTGATTTTAATCGTAACATGAATGTATGATAATTGACTCCGATTTCTAATGATTGAGAATTTGCTTGAGTTTGTGTTTGAGACTTTAAGTTCTTGAAAACCTCTTTATACTTCACATTGTTGATTCAAGTTTGATTTCAATTTCCATGTTCGGCTCATGTTCTTACTTGTTTACATGTATAATGATCTTGAATGCAAAATTTGGTTATTAACACATGACAATTCTATCTCATTCATTTTATCCCATTTATGATACTAACATGGTTGCTATTTGTGAAGACATCAAGGATCGATCAAGGCATTCAATTTCTTTGCATATCTACACTCTCATTAGCATTTTATTTTATTTTGAATTACTATTTCTATTTAATATTTAGTTAATGTATTTTTAAATGTACAAAATACTTATTATTTTATTGTTAAATTTAGTATTAGGATATAATTATCTAGTATTTCTATTTTATATTTAATATTGTAGATATAGTTATATAATATTTCTATTTCATATTTAGTATTGTAAATACAATTATACTATTTCTATTCTTATAACTTTATTTATATCCATTTGTAAATAAATTCAATTACATTTTAATGATCTTTGTGTTGCAATTTTGAATTTGGAATTTAATTCAACCTTCGAATGAATTTGGATGCAAATATATCTATTCTTCGCATAGTTTTTGTTTGTATCTTGAGTGATGTAGGAACCTTCATTTGGTATTCATCTGATGCGTCAAGCCTTATCCGATCTTGAAGACTACTTGGAGCTCAATTCTTTCACCGCATAGAAGCTATTTAATTATTCAAACTATTTCGATTTGGTTGTATATATCCCCGTTCATGAACATGTACCCTCATTCCTTGTGTGTTCTAATTACCGTTTAATTATGCGTTTATCATATTAGAACACATAGTCTCCCCTTGGGCTCCTCATCAAGAAGCAGGTAAACATACACAATGCACACTTGCACACATTTATAGTTTGGTCCTGGGCTTTTCTACAGCGACAACTATTCGATCGATTGTTCCAATCGATCGTTTAGAATACTAGTGTCACGCTAGTCCCACTTTTAGGAGCATACACAAAGCCACTTTGTATGGGCTCGCTTGTTTTCCTAATTGGATTATTCTATCCACACCAAACCCCTAAAACACTTTCAAATCAAAAATAATTAATTGAATTTGTTTTTCCTTAAATCAATTTTTCTACAAAAGAGAACATTTGGATAAGATTTGTTTTAATAGTTAGATGTTAGCCTAACGATTAAAGCAATCGAAAATTTCTAATTGATTAGATGATAGCCTAATAAATTAAAAACTTCAATCCATGTTCTAAACAAAAAAAAATCTAGTGCTATGGTATTTAATTAAATTGTTGGATGATAGCCCGACGATTTAATTAAATTTAAAATATTGGGCCGTTAGATGATAGCCTAATGACTTAAATACTTTTATTCCATACACTTAATAAAAGTGAAGTTTGTTTCACCTCACCTTTTCATAATAAAGATTTTGGATGAAAGATGATTGGCCGAGTCCCCTCACCAATCTCGAGTATTGAATCGTTAGATGATAGTGTCATACCCCAAAATTTGCCCTCCATATTCTCAAGATATTCCATACATCCATGCTCGAGGATTCTTCAGGGTTGATCGGACAAACCCTCTCCTAGACAATCAACCCAAACTAGGGTTTGACAATTCTCAGATCAAGATGGACTTCCAACATCTCCTATGGTCTTCATGCCTCCTCATATGCTTCAAAGATTCTCCATGTCAAGTTTCAAGCCTCACAAGTCAAATTTCCTCAAACAATTGCTCAGATGGTTGAAAATCGGTTGTATTGGACAAAAGTCAAGCGTGGTCAACATACATCAAACTTCATATTTTTGGTCAACATCCTCATTTTGAAGTTACATTAATCATTTGATCAAGGGTTGATCATGATTCATCAAGAAAACTCAAGATTTGCCCAAAAGTCAAACTTTCTAAATTAGGGTTTCGGTGAAAAGTCAACCAAACTTTGACTGAGCATAACTTCTTCATACTTTCTCAGAAATTTTTCCACCACCTCTTGTTTTGAAGGAAATTCCATTCTCTACAACTTCATATGTCACAAGAATGTTCAAAAAATGCTTCATTTGGAAGGTATGGATCAAAACATTACAGGTCCTTTTCAAAGTCAACAAAAAGTTAACATTTTGTTTTGAAGATATATTGAGAATGGAAACTCCAATTGAGATGAAACCAAAGATTTTGGTTAAAGGACTCTTAGAGCTTTCCAAAAAGTCTAAGAACACTCAAAAATGTGGAAAATTGAGCAAGATACACCATTCACAAGTTGGACAATTTTGAAGAGATGCACAAAGAGAGATACTTCTAAAAATCAAAAAGTTTGCAAATGGGCTTACTTTTTATTCATCCAAACTTGTTCCTTATACAATTAGGAATATTCAAGCCCAATGCCACGAATTTTTATTTTATTTTTCTATTTAATTTGTATTTTATTCATTTAAATACAAATTAAATTCAAAAATAAAGTATAAAATCAAAATTAATTGCAAATTTGATTTTTCTCTTCCTTGAGATCCAAGCAACCAATAAAGCCAGCAAATTTCGAAATTTGATTGGATATGGCAAGATTTGATTGAAATTGATCAAAGAGAAAATTTGATTTGGTACAAAATCAAATATATTTTACATTGATTGATGATTAATTCTTTCTCAAATCAGCTCCAATTCCATCTACTATATATATATACAATACATGCCACACGAATTAGGGTAGAAAAATTGGCTGGAGAAACCCTATTCAAACTCAAAAAATCCGTGCTATACAAGCTACTAGCAGCCACAGTTCTAGCTCGATTCAATTGATTCCAAGCATCCAAACACATTCCTTGATACCTCTGAATCGATCGGACCTTCACATTGTCCAAAAGCATCAAGAATCACGAAATCGAATTTGGTTTGTTCATGTTTTCTCATAATCGATTTCCATTATTCATGCATTTTAACATGATTTGTTGTTGTTTTGTGATTAGACGAAGTTTACAAGCTTTACGGGCGGTTTAATTGAGTTTCTATGGCTGGAACACGAATCACCATAGCTAGGGTTTACGGCCACGATTTAGGGTTTCTCTTAATAGGATAAATTGGAACAATGATGCCCTCGGTGATCGATGGACCAAGGCGAATCGAACCATGGTTTTAGATTTCATTTATATTGCTTGTACATGATTTTGATGTTAGCGAGGGCCATAGCGTCGAACCAAAGCCGGAAGAAAATTCAAATTTTGAAACGAAGAAGATGAAGTTTGGCGCGGGAAAATGCAACGGGAGTGACACTTGCACAATCCACTCGCTCGGTTTCCAAAGCGATGTATTTGGTTCGATTGGTCATGGCTTTGGGTTTGTGAAAGCAAGGTCACTGGTTCGATTCTCACCAGGACCACTTGTTTCTCTTCTTTTTACAAACTCTAACATTTTTTCAATTATTTTCATATTTTATTTAATATTTTCATGCATTTTAATTTAATTTCAACAATTTTTATCATGCATTTAAAAACACCAAAAAATATTTTTCTTTTTGCATTATTTCCAGAAAATGATTATTTAATTTATAAAATTAAAAAATATTATTTTGCATGCATATTAAATTTAATTGCTAATTTATCATTTAAATCACTTTTAATTAGTTTTTAATTATTAAATTATCTCCAAAAAATCCCAAAAAATTATTTTAGCATATTAATGTAATTTCCAGCATGAAATATTTTTCTCATTTAAAAATCATTATTTTTGCTAACATTTTTCTCTTATTCGATTTCCTCGTATTCTCCGATTTCTCGTCTTTTCACAGGTTATCTCGTTTCGGACGATTTCTTTTTAGTTTCTTTTTCAAATTATATGTAGCTTATGGGATGTAATATTATAATTAGGGCTTTTATTTTCCGCATTGTAAATTATGTATACGCCCCACCATGTAATAGCGTAGATTTATCTTTCCACTTTATACTTCCGCATTTTAATTTGCACCCTATAAACTGCTAGTAATTAGGCGTGTATGGCAAGATAAAATTGAACATAGCTCACTCTAATTTCAAAGATAAAATATCTGAATTTAACACACTCTTTTCACACATGCACCCTTTAGGGTAATTCTTTCTCGTTGCCTTTACAAATACAAATGGTCATGTCCCTCGAACGTAGAGGTATTCTAGCACCGTTGCCTTCAAAACAAATCATCATAGTCCCTTCGATACAAAGATCATAAGACCCACGATGTCGCCTCCGAATACATGATCTTGACCCTTGATTGTCGCCTCGAAAATGATGATAGTCCAGATAATGCTAGGATACTTCCTACAAGTTGCTTTCTATGACCATCCGGTCCTTCGAACTCGAATCTAACGAAGGTCTTTTTACTACTTTTTACCTTCCCTAATTGGATAAAAGAAAAGTCGGTGGCGACTCTTGCTATCCGCACATTTGCGATACAAAATCCTACAAAGTCGGTTCACCGTGTTCTGAAACTGGCGACTCTGGGGAGACACCCTAAAAGAGAATGCCTTAAGGATTTCTAAATCACCTTTATTGCTTTTGTTTGACTTGCTTGCTTTATCTTTAAGGGTTCTTTGGGGTATTATATTGTTGGGGATCCTACACCGGATCCGGGTTTCCTTTTAGGTAAGTAGCAATAAATCGTCGCGACCGTTAGGCGTATATCAAAGCGGTCAACATGATGGCTACGTTAGTGTGACACTTTGGATGTCTGATACTCTTCATTTCCAAGTTGAGGATAGTATTTGGCTTCGTGGTGTCATCGGCTAACTAAACTTTTAGAACCTTAATTGACCCATCTTGGCCATTAGAAGGTAGTGAGATGGCCGGCTTTGGTGTAGACCAAGGTTGGCTGATACTCGATGCTACGCTCATTGAGATCAGACTTTTGGGATATTTCGATCGACCACTTGGTAGTCGTATTGAAATAGCATCTCTGAGAAAGATCAATGATATGAGATTCCTAGAACCGGTTACTATTATAGGACGGGATGAACCAACTCAAACTTTTGGTGGGGTAATCACCTATACCTCATGCAAGCCTTAAACCTAGGCTCATTGTGTGAATTGTTTGTGTGTGCTAAACATGACATCATGACATCATCGCATTGCATATCATTTCTACCTATTTCAAGGACCTAGGGATTTATCTTTGCTCTGTTTTGTAGGGATTATGGCCTCTAGAAAGACTATCCGAATCAACTTCATGGGTATACCTTCTCAGCTCAAAGGATTGGTTTGAAATTCCGACCATGCTCGGTTCATCAAAGACATGGTTATCTGCTTGACTTGGTTATCTCGGTTTGAAGAAGATATGATGCATGTCTTATTCGGTTCTTGATCCGAAACACCATTGCTTTACATGCCCAGTTATCGATTAGTTCCTACCTTGGAAGAGTTCTCTAAGTTACTTGGGGTACCTATTCTTGACCAAATGCCATTCACGGTTTGGAAAAGGTCCCTAAATACGAAGACATTACATCGACCTTACATCTTAAGCGCTCGGACATTGAAGCCAATTGCGAGACGAGAAGTGGAGTTAAGGGTTTACTTTCAAGTTCTTAATTAAGAAAGCGAGAATTCCTCAAAGTTATGAGTTTCCATGCATTTGAAGACATTGTGGCCTTACTAATCTATGGTTTGGTTCTATTCCTAACTCGGATCAATTCATAGATGTCAACGCCATCAAGTTGTTTCTTACCATAATCCAGCCTACTTTACTTGGAGACATCCTACATTCTCTCCACACTCGTACTACTAAAGACAAGGAACTCTCATGTGTTGTATACGTTACTTTCTAGGTGGTTTATTTCGCACCTTCCTCCATCGATTTTGAAGAATGAACAAAGGTTGAGATAGTCTCAAGGTTAATGTCACTCTCTCATTCGGATATCCGTTGGAGTCTTTTCTCTCAAAGGACTTCACCTTCATTGAAGCGTTGTGGAGAATTCCCTAATGTACCACTACTTGGTATAAGGGGATGTATTACTTAACCCTTCTCTAGCTCTCGTCGGTTTGGTTTTGCCAGAAGAGATGGTCCTCATGATATGCTTCTCCGAGGATATTGTGTTCGACTACCATCACGATCTCGAATTACCAACGAAGGTTCATACACTTGGGGCATGGTAAAGAAGTGATACCAAGACTTTGGGGCACGAGAACTCCATTCCTTGGGAACCTTACCTCAAATGGGTGCGAGCTCGAGCTCAAAACCTCATGATGCCATTCACGCTGTTTTACGATAATTATGGAACTGTTGCTATAGGTGGCGTACCTATCTTTTCTCCATCCCGACATGCCTCTGCGATCTTGAAGACTTGAGGAGATCATGGATTCAACTAAAAGAAGAAAGGGATACCTTTGAAGCTCGGTGTTATGCAAGTGAGAAGAAAGTGCTAGAGTTGACCAAGCTACTTCATGAGGAGGCGGAACATCAACGCCTACCTCGGCACCAAGAGCGCCCATGGGAGACTTAGAGCTTTAGGATTTATATCTTTTCTTTTTGTTTTGAACTGTCTTTTGTACTTAAAAGAAAAAGAATAATAAAAGTACTAATAAATGTTTGTTCATTGCTTGTTTAACAAATTTAAATCTCTAGGTCCTTGAAAACATTGCATTGCATTTTGGGTATTCTTACGCGAGGACTAAGCCAAGATCTGGGCGTTTTCCCAAACAATTCTTTTCACAATTGTTTTTATCTCTAGTGCATTTGTGGAGTGGTAAATTTTCCATTGAACCGCGTGGTTTGATTCTTGCTGGAGTATGATGAACTTCTTCATCTAAAGTAGTATGTACTCTGGTGAGTTCGTCATGATTGGTTGAGAAACCGCATTGTTACTTGTGGAAGAGTTACTCACGTTCGGAGTAAATGTAGAGTTTTTTGCAAAGTAGGTATTTCAAGCGAGGTTGTTTGAGAAGTCGGTTGGCGAATCCGATGCCAAAGTTGAAAGGCATGCCCCATGGATAGCCTTACGGCATCTTGAAAGGTGAACTCTTGATGCGACAATTGGCCGGAGTAGTAGTATCCTCTGAAATCATTGCTTGGTTTTTTGCTCGATCTTTGCTTGTTGACTTTGTCTTTGCGGCAAATGAGTTGACCAAAGATGTGAGCCTCTCCACTTCTTCTTGTAGTGTTGTTACCGTCTGCGGAGTTCAACGTTCTCTTGCTCAAATCCTTCCATTACTTTTCTTCTTTTGATCTGTATCGTATGTTAGTCATTGTGGATGCGGTCGAGAAACTCTAAGGCATGACGACAGCGATCTTTTCCTATCTGTTCAATCTGTTTAAAACATTCAAAATTTTAAGTATGTAACATGAAGTAAGTATCAGACTCTAGACAATAGACTTAAATGCAGAATATGATGCATGATTATGATTGTAAAAGAAATTTCCAAAGAATTTAATGCTAAAAGAGATATTTCTGGCAAATATTTGGATGGAAAAAAACACACATTTATTGATTAAATGGAAGAAGATTACAACAATTGTTTTTTGTTGGAGCATTGCTCACACGAATGATAAATTAAATGATAAAATTACAAACTACATTGAACTAATTAAACGTCTTCGTCGGATGAAGATCCAAAGGTTTGATGCAGCTTCAACTTCAGGATCTCCTTTCCATAGCGAGCTTTTAATTCAGCTTTCTCGGCTTTTAGCTTGCTGATGACTCTCTTCCACTCGTTGGGAGCGGGATCGCTGGTTGTCATCTCCTCAAGCTTTCTTTTCCTTTCTTTGACGTATCTCTGGATTGCGTTATCCTTTTGGCGAATCTTCTCATCTTTCTCCATGAGCCATTCATCCTGGAAGTAAAACGTCTTTTCATGATCTTTGACTTGCTTCTTGAGTTTCTCATTCTCAAGATTAGTCTTAAGGAATTTGTTTTCCAAAGCTTCTTTCTCAAACCTTATTTTGGTCAAGCCTTCTTGGTATTCTCCCACAGCTTCGACGGGAAAATTTGTTGATTTGGAAGCGATTGAGAACATGGGATCCTCATAAGCGTAAGGCATTCGAAATTCCTTTGCTCTGTTCTTTACCCAAAAAGTGTAGGTTTCCATGGCTACACAATTCCTTGCCTTCCCTTTTTCTTTCCTTCGGATGTGATGCCAAGCTTTGATCATTTTGGCCTTTAATCCCTGGGAATCCTCTCCTTCATGATAGAAGTAGCTTTCTACTGTAAATCCAAGAGGTTTACTAGAGTTTGCGTATCCGAGTTGTCGTCTCGCCAGGAAATGGTTGTAGTTGATTCCTCCTTTTGTACCGATGAGAGGTGCGTTGGCAAATTCTCCACAGCTCTCAATGATTTCCATCTCATTGTCTGCCAAGGTATACCAATGGATATAAATCGTTTGTAAGAGACATGAGTCTTCTTGACCAATGCCACTCGTCTTTGTTTTCGCGGAAGATAGGAGATTTAGGCAAGTGTGAGGTAATCCATTTGAAAAGCAGGTACACAACACACGATAGTTCCGTCTCCTTGCGATTCCGTGATGAATAGAGGCGTAGGTGTCACCAAGCAAGGTGGGAGCAGGATTTCCAATCGAGAAAGATCCTTATGGCGTTGATATCAATGAAATTTGGGACGTTGGGAAACAACACCAATCCATAGAGGAGTAAAGCTAAAATAGCTTCAAAGGCTACCATACTACGGCTTGAGAGAGAGAGCCTTCTCCATTAGGAACTTTGAAGTTAGTCCTAAGAGTTTTCCTCGGTAGTTAGGTTTTGTCTATCTCGATTTCTTTAAGTGAGTCATCGTTGCAATATGGTGACTTGGGAATGGCTTCAAACCATTGAAAGGCACTTTGTCCGAATCTTGAGATACCTAGGATGTGCATACTCTTCCAAAGTAGGCATCAATTGATAATCGAGTAAAGCGATAGGTGGGTCGTGGAAGCTGACGAAAGTTTTGAGAAGTCCTTCATCAACATTAGCGTTCGGAAGAGTTAAAAAGTTCCATAGCGTTTTACGAAATCAGGGATCTTCTACCAAGGATGCTAACTCTTTCAACTTTCCTACATTAGGAATTCTAAAGCGTATCTTTTGGTGAATCTTCCTCGGCGTCCATCACTCTAACCTAAAATATTTTACAAAGAAAAATCTCTAAATTCTTTGGAAATGGGAAGAGAAATGAAGTTTTTTGAATGAATGAATGCATGAATCGGCAAACATGGTTAATAGTTATACACACGGGCAAGCGTTGAAGTCACGAGCATAAAGCCAACGATAAGAATCAACGTGGTTAAGTTCTAAGGGCTTATTCATCTATGAAGCAGGTTCTCGATAATCTGAGCTCAACACTCCTCTTTGAAATATTATCGGATTTGTTGAATACTCGATGGTCCAATAATATTTTCAAGAGAAACTACTTTGATCGTAGTCTCGCATGACAATTACTCTAGGCTTACACCGAATAATCTACGCACTACATCCTACATCCTAAATGGCTAGGATGGGTTATGTGTTCTCCCACTCGACTTCTCGAGTTTCCTCGAAAGCACAACGTCTTATAAATACTTGCTAAACACAATACCCCAAGACAACCTCCAGGCGGGAGATATTAACCGTAAGCATTGAACTTCTCACGTATTAATACCTCCACCTAGATCTTAAAAATTTTCTTAAATCCGGTTAGGATTTCTTTCCATCGAGATGAAATCGCGAAAACACAATAAAGAAAAAACAGACATATGCATAATATGAAACTTATCCCTTTCTTTTCTTTTTGAAGATAAAAAAGCTTGGTGCTCTTGAAGCGAGTCACATTTTTTGAAAATCAAAGTTTCAGTACTCCCAATGATCGCCATTTTCTATGGCGTTAAAGGTGGCGCGCTAGAGGATTCGACGTGAATTCAAATTCTCAAAAGCGATTTACTCTTTTGATTTGTTTATAAAGATGCATGAGCATCAAGCTTTATTATTTTCAACACAAGAAAGATGATTTAATGATTATGAAAAGGGAAAGCTGAAATACCCTCAATTGATATTGGTATGCGTAACGACTAGCGCAAACTAGGCGCAACACATTGGGAGATTACGAGTAAGGGTTGTTATATAAAGGAAAAGATGGAGCACCTAAATATATATAGTTATCTATAGCTTTATATATGAATATATTTGATATGTTTGTGTGTTTTAATTGCTATTTCTATGATTGGGAAAGTTTCTCCTTTGGGATTTTAAGAAAGATAGATTATGTGGGATCCTAGTGTTTGTTATTATTGTGCTCATAAAGATTTGTGGATCTTACGCATACATATCCCTAGTGGGAATCGAGCATTTGTAGCTCGGATCTCGAGGTTCTATGGTTTGTTGAGAGAGAAAGAAATTTGCTCGGCAAGGATGAGACCTTGTGCCTACGTATTCTCAAAAGGATGTTGAGAAAGTCGAGCAATCGTAGTTCCACTTATGCTAGTGGAAAGCAGCGGGATGTTAGTAAGAGACGGACAAATGTCATAATGAAAATGTATCTAATCTATTTCATCACATACATTTTGAAAAGTTTGATTGATTAAAATCTTTCATCGTAAGTATTAGGTGTTTTGCTTGAGTGTACAAGCGTTACCACTTACATGTTTAAGAAAGATGTTTGAAAAAGATGATTGAATCTTTTAGCGTAAGCATTGGGTGTTTTGCTTGAGTGTACAAGCGTTACCACTTACAATTAAGAGATGTTTTTGTTTGAAAAGAGTTTGAAAAGTTTTGAAAAGTTTTTGTTGTATGTGATGTGATAGATGAGATACTTCTTCCATAGAGATGATAGATGTCTAAATCTCAAGGAGAAATTGATTGGATTAAAGGGATGCTTTTAAGAAGCCCATGGGTCCTTATTGTTAGCCAAGAGGAGGCATTCGAGGGTCATCGAGGTCCTTGTATGAAGCTCAAGAGGAAGCTATAGGGTATGGCGGCTTTGTGTTTAAAGGGATTTCACCGAAACCATCCTTTTGGAATTAAGAGCAATTTCAGGAAATTTTACTCTAGGATTTGAAAGTGATTTCAGGAAACCATCCTTCGAGGTTCTATCTTAAGCGGGTGATTCTTTGTATTGGAAGCCCAATAGGAGGCATTAAGAGATTTCTGTCTCTTTCATTGTATGATGCCCAAGAAAGCTAAACTCAATGAGGAGTTCTTTTGAGCGACCCAAGAGGAGACTCAGCAGGGAGTGTTGTCTTATATAAAGCCTAAGCGGAGGCTAAACTCGGATGAATGAGTTTTCTTATATGAAACCTAAGAGGAGGCTAACTACGTGGGAAGTTATCTTGTATAAAGCCCAAGAGCTAAATTCATCTTTGATGAATTATCTTGTATGAAGCCAAGGAGGCTACAAGCTGTGGGAACCTATTGGTTAGACTAATTGTTATGTTATAATTAGGCAGTTGTATAAACAAGTGTGTGTGTGTGTGTGTGTGTGTATATGTATTCACGAGGAGTTTATGAAGGAAATATAAACAATGCAATGATGTTTATTTGAAGTTTATGAAATATAAACAAGTATACGTAGCGACGTTTAAAAGCAGCGTAACTTGATTATTTACAAGTTTGAGCGTATACAAGGAAATGAATATGTACACGAGCAGTATTTATGTACAGAGAAAGATGGATGTACATAGGAGGTTGGGACTTACACCATAAGGGAGGCCCATTGGTTTGAAAGCAGTTTCACAGAATAATGCTCCTTTCAATACCAATGGTATTCGATATATATGAGACAGAAAGCAGCAAACGATCGAAGTTTGTCTTGAAAAAAGTATCATATATGCGAGATAAAAGTTTGTATGAAAGAATTGATATGTACAAGGAAAAATGTATGTACATAAAGAATATTGGTTTGTGTATACAAGTGAAGTGAAAACAAGCGATCGAAGTTTATACATACTTGAGTATAAAAAGTATACATGTTATATACAATAAAAATTTGTATGTATTTGAAGAAAGTTTGATATGTACAAAGTATTATGTACATAAAAAATGTTATGGGACTTACACGTGAGGGGCCCATTGGTTTAAAAAGTTTCATCATTAATAATTCTCCTTTCAATACCAATGGTATCGGTTATAAACAAGCGAATGAAAACAAACAAAAAATTTGTTTATGTTTGAATATTGACAATGATGATTTAGTATGTACAAGAAAAATTAAATATGTACATAAAAGTTGGGACTTACACCATAAGGTGGCCCATGATCGATTGAAAATCGAGAAAAATGAATTCGGTTTTATCGTTTAAATCGGATCGATCATGGTAAAAGATGTAAGTTTGATGAAATGTTTTGAAAAATGATTTGAAAATGTTTTGAAATGTGAGGTTCATTTATGAAAAGTTTTGAAAAAAATCGGTCGAAAACTTGAAAATTTCACCTTAAAAGGAGGTTTGAAAAAGTGTTGAGCGTCGTTTTGGATCGATTAAAATATAATCGGATGAAAGTTTTTTCTGAAAATTTTGCACTATCATAAAATAGATACATTTATTGACAAGTGTACAAAAAATCACCTTAAAATAAGGAGTTTTGATTGGTCAAATTTTTTTTGAAAGTTTTGTAAAAAAACATGAAAAATTTGGAAAAGTTTGAAAATGAAATGGTCCTGATGGGAGTTGAACCCATGACCATTGGGTGGCTACGTGGCGAAAATTTTAAGGCAAGCAAGCTACCACTGAGCCAAGCCGTTTTGATGTTTAGTGGACAATAACACGTGTAAATAAAAGATTGGAAATTTTAAATTTGAAAAGATCAAGAACACGCATCTTGTTCTTCATGTTTGATCTTCAGATTCCTCAAATCATGCTAAAATCTTCATTTCTCAATGAAATTGAATGAAGTAAAAATCAAACTTGCTCGATTTTGAACAAAGAACATGATAGTAACTGTTAATTGCATTTATTTTTATCTAACATGTTTGAATTTTGGAAATCGTGATGAACCCTAGAAGCTAAAATTCAAATTAAATGATGCATGATTGATGATTCTTTGATTTTCTTGAGGGCTTATGATCGTGTTAGGTGCGAAAAAGATCGGCCAAGAGCTTTTCATTTAAGTTCAAAAATTGTGATATCCATTCGTGTTCTAACTTGTAAGTGGAGATCGAATTCAATGCAAGAGTGTTTCGAGCTTTTTCTTGATCATTTGAGCATCATCGGCATGTATGGAAGCTAAATGGATGATGCACTTCTCGAATCAAGCTGGAACTCTCCAGCCAAGTCCACCATCAACTGAAAATGGAACTTCGATTTTGATGTTAGAGTTATTACAGATGTTGTTTATTGATCTGGACCATGTACATGAAGTTCATAGATGATGTTTGAATCATTAGAACACCAATTGCTTAAGCCAAACTAACAATTCGATGATTATGGCAGTTTGTACAAGTTTGGAAGCATGGCATGTGATTTCTGATTTTTACTTGTTCTCCTTATGATCTTAAGTTCTAAACAAGTTTATATTGATATTGAAGCATGTTTGACACCAAAGTTCATCATGATTTTAACTGAATTTCAAAAATGCAATATTTCTCACTTTTGCACTATGTTGCTTGATTTTCAAGAAAGTAGAGTGAAAGCATGGATTTGCATTGCTTTGGTGTGGTTTTGGACTTGAAATGTGATCTATTTATAGGCCAAAGATTCTGAAATGTTAGGCAAGAGTACATGGCAATTGGAGAACCAAGGATGCCTTAAGGGTAAGAATGACATTTGTAAAGGAAAGGAGGTTTCCTTTTTAACCATGTGCTATTTTAATTTGATCTATCTCATCTCAATTATTACTTCCAAGCTGATATTTATCAGTTCAATGATCAATTGGCAAGTTTGTATGCTTCTAGATGAAGAAACCAAAATGACCTATAATTGAAGTTTTAACTTTGAAAAATCAAGTTCATGGAGCCTTATGTTTCAATTTCAAAAGTATAGCTAGACTCCATGGATTTGAGAGTTCTTGGACATTTTGGAAAGCTTGTTTCACAAGCTACAACTTTCATGTTTTGAGTTTTCAATTCAAATTGGAACTAGGTGAAAAAAGGCATGAAGTTTGGAAAAATAAAAATTTCAACACTTAGAAAATTTTCTAAGTATGAAAACTTTGACTTTTGTTGACTTTTCAAATTCTTTGATTTTTATGATCATGATGGATCATTTGAAGTATTTTGATGATTGAAAAAGTTTTGTTTTGAAAAATTTGACCAAAAGTCAAAGTTTGACTTTTCAGTGCAGATGAAATTTCATCAGTTGTTTACGAAATTGGTGATGAAGTCGTGAACTTCTGTGATGTTTTGAATCCAGAAATTAGGTCAAGATGTTGTATCTAATATATAATGACCAATCTCTATCCAAAAAGTTATTCTTGTTCAAAAGTCGGAGAAAACTCATGCCGATCAAAACCTAATTGGTCGATCCTTGATTGATCTATGAGAAAAATGGATATCGAAGATTGAAGGTTGATATTTTGATCAAGATAGATCAAATGAGGTGAAAAACTCAAACCCTAATTGGTTGCCTCTTGAATCGGATGAAAATCGATGAAACCCTAATTTTGACATGTAAAGGCTATACCGATTAATCTTTATGCAGGCTATTAGTTGTGCAATGATGCAAATGTAAGGTGGTATATTAGGTCAAAATTTGGGGTATGACAATTCCCTATTTAAGTTTCTTTAACCGAGAGATGAAGATGAATATCTTCGTTTTGATAGGTGTAAAGAGACTTAAATATCGAAATCATAATTTTGGACCTAAGATACCAAAGATGCGGATGATGCAAAATGATTGAAAAAAGTTCCACCAGAGAAATATCAAAGAAATGACATAGTGGAAATTTGTGGATAAGTCCTATTTGGGAAAGAAAGATTCACAAAATATGTGAATATCTGTTTTCACTTTGAAACAAAGAGATTACTACATCGACCTCGTGACAATGTTTAAGGTAAGTGAAAATGATATTACCAATTATCGACCTTGTGATAGTTCATGGTAATGAGTTAAAGATGTTACCAATTATCGGTGAAGTGATAACTATAACAAGGTAAATCTTGAGAAAAATTTTCTATGTATTGACTTTGTGAATAACGGACAAATGAAAAGCGATTTAAGAGCTTTAAAGATATTACCAATTATAAGCAAAGTGATAACTATAACAAGGCAAATCTTTAGAAAATTGCTTGTATATTGACTTTGTGAATAACGAGAGATGAAAAAATAGAACTCAAATGAGTTTTGCCTTTTGGATACAAACTTGTCGAGGATCTCTCTTTTGAGAAGATGGGGCATTTTGATTGGAAGACACGGGTTTTCTTTTAGACATAAAGACAAGCTATTGGGAAATTTCTCGTATAGTCATGATTTTGACTTTGTTGAGAAGACAAACTTTTATGACAATTTTATGAATGAAGAAAAGATAAGCGGCTCGGTGATGAGGCTATTGCTTATTGCTTTGTTGATTATAGGCAGTGTTCTATCCGAGGAATGATGAAAGAAAAAGTCAATCAAGACATTATTCCCAATGAGGAATGATCTCGGTGAGGAATGGTGGAGAGAAGAAAATGTATTTCTGTTTGGGAATACTCCGTTGGGAAAAAGATGTATTTTTTTCTTACGTTTGGAGATATTCTCTTGAGGACAGTTGTACTTACATGAGCAAGCGTGATTTACACCGTGATATGAAAGCAAACATTTCAAGGAATGCAAAATGCATGAATGATGCTATTATGTATGAATGTCATGAATGTTATATGCATGCTAACAATACTTGACAAAGACACTAAAGAGATATCTGGGAAAAGGACCACGTCATAGTTCGAACAAATACTCGGTGAAAGTCGCAATAATGATGTAGACGTTCACTGATGAAGAATTTGAGTTGCATGCTTTAAACTTTCAGAGAAAGGCATTTCATTGGCAACTTGGCTAGGGATTCTTTTGGGATAAGAATACCGTCCTTTGATGATTTCTTTGAGGAGAAAAGACTTACATGCGATTGTTTTTATCCTTCGGAGATTGAAACACTTACGGAGGAAACTGTTGAAGTTCTTTCCGTGTCCAAAGTTCAAAGGAACATCTCTGCTTTTATTTTGAAATTTTGAAGTAAAAATTCATTTAAAACATTTTAGTTTCAAAAAGTGATTTTCATAGATAAAAAGCGTTATTTTGCAAAAGCAGAATAAAGTAGGAATTGCAAACAAAAAGCACAGGCTCAAATTTATTGATAGAATGGTAATCTGACCAAATCGTGATTCCATGGACTATTTACAAAAGTTGGAAATGATAATTTATTGGGAAAAGGCTACATTGAAAGCAAATAACGCTATTATCCTAACAACTTTGAATCCCTTGTCGCTTGAAAAGTTAATTGAAGATCCGTTGATGGAAAATTCTTGAGTAATAATACGGATTGTTTGCGATTACTTTGTCATTTTGTGTATCCTTGTTTTGCCTAGATTGCCTTTTGGTTTTCAATCCATCGGGATAATTTACATTTATTGTCTCTCATTTTTCTGGATCGCCTTTTGAGTTTCAATCCACCGGCGCTCATTTTGCCTAAGCCCTTTTCGGGTTTTCGACTTACATGTTCTTTTGTTTTTAGACAAAGTATTTTTGTGCATTAGCATTCACGAGGATCGGGAGTTCATCACCGTCCATGGTTGTGAGAGTCATAGCACCGCCGGAAAAGCTTCTTTTGATGTATGGGCCTTCGTAATTAGAGTCCATTTGCCCTAGAATATGGTTGAAAAGAGCGAGAATCTTTTTAAGCACAAGGTCACCTTCTGGAATTCACAAGGTCGGACCTTTTTGTCAAAGCTTTCTTCATTCTTCTTTGATATAGTTGTCCATGACACGGAGCGGTCGACTTTTCTTGATCAAGTTTAGGTGTCGTATACCTTTGACACCATTCGACGGATAATTTGGTTTCCATGAGAACCCTCATTGATGGGATCTCAACTTCTGAAACCTTTGCTTCCATGCCGTATACTAGAAAAGGAGTTGCCCTGTTGAAGTGCGTCTTGATCGATACCCATACGAGCAAATGGCGACATTCGTGCCGGTCTTTGTAGTGATGACCATTTACGGGCGATCTTTTGATGTTCTTGTTGGTACCTTCAGCGCCATTCATCTTTGGCGGTAAGGAGATGAGTTTTGATGCTCGATCTTGAATTCCTCACACAGTTCCTTCATCATTTGTTGTTCAAGTTTGATCCATTGTCGATAATGATCTTGCTTGGAATTCCGTATCGGCAAATGAGGTTGTTCTTGATGAACCTCACAACCACTTGTCTTGTAGCGTTGGCGTAAGCGCTGCCCGACCCATTTGGTGAAGTAATCAATAGCCACTTGAATGAAGCGATGTCGGTTGGACGCTTTTGGTTCAATCATTCCAATCATGTCGATGCCCCATAGAAAGGCCACGGAGAGGAGATAACGTTGAGTAGAGTCGGTGGCACATGGATCTTATCTGCGTGATCGCGCACTTGACATCTTTTAACGTGTTTGCGGCAATCGATTCCATCGTTATCCAATAGTATCACGCTCTCAAGATTTTTACGGACATTGCATGCCCATTTGAATGGGTTCAAAGGATCCTTCATGCACTTCATGGATGATCGTATACGCTTCTTGTGCATCGGCGCATCGGCGAGAACCATGTAAAGTTTCTTTTGTATAGCACATCCTCGTTCGGGAAGAAATTCCTAGAAAGCCTCCTTAGAGTTTTCTTATCTTTGTACGATGCCGGCGGTACTCGTGTTTGAAGGAAGCGTTTGATGTCGTGGAACCACGGTTTATAAATCGAACTACTTGATTGCAAATACATATGGAGTCTTTCAAAGGCGATCGGATTACGGGCATATCATTCCAATCGTTGACTTTGAACATGGAAGATAGAGTAGCAATACGCCATCGGTTCGATCTCGGGGATGTGATGCAATTCAACTTTGTTGAAGAAAGTCAACAATCGCCTCGCATAATCTCAAAAATTAGACCAAGATGATGAGTTTCATACTTGTCTTTGATTTGATTGATCACAATGAGTCCATGATTTTGATCCTTAAATCGATAGCTTCTTGATACCATGATGCATGCTTCATATTACGCTATGTTGTTGGTGCAATCAAATAGCAATCGGCGGAAAAGCAGGATATGAGAACCCTCGGGAGTGATGGCGCCCCAATTCCATTGCCAAAGGCGTTATTGCTCCATCAAAGATTAGGCCCCATGGATTACGGATCGGTCCTTCTCCGGGTAGCGGTTCGTGCAATCTTTCATCTTCAAGTACATAACATCCTCGTCGGAAGTCAAATTTGAGAGATTGGTATTCGTTGGCGGTGATGAGCCAAGTGATCGGAGAATGCTTTCTTTGACCGCTTTTGGTAGCGGTCTTGGATGTCATATTCGGATAATAGCATACGCCATAGCGATTCTCCGGTTAAGGCGGGTTTCTCAATCGTGCTTGATTGGATCCATTTGGAGATTAACCAAGTCGTGTGATTGATCATGTCTTGGCGGAGGCGTTTTGAAGCCCACACAAACATGTTTTCTCGAGCATGGAGTAACGAGTTTCCAGATCTGTGAACTTTTACTCGAGTAGTAAATGGCATGCTCCTTCTTACGGTGTCATCTTGCTTGTCCAATCTGCGACCATGGACTCTTCTAGTGCGGTGGGTACATGATTAGCGGTCTTCCTTCAACTGGAGGATCGATTATTGGTGGTTCGACAAGTATTCCTTAATCTTGTCGAATGCTTTTTGGCAATCGGTATCCACTAACCTTTGATCTTTGCGGAGAAGCTTGAATATCGGCCCACAGTGATCATCGAGAGATATATTGAGATGTAATTCAATCGCCAAGAAATCCTCTTACTTGCTTTTCGTGCGTGGCGTAGGCATCTCTTGAATAGCTTTGACTTTGTCGGGGTCCACTTCAATTCCTTTTGGTGCGATGAAACCTAGGAGTTTTCGGATCTTACCCCAAAGGTGCATTTGTTAGGATTCGAGACGGGTGAAATTTCCTTAGTCGTTGAAACAACTTTAAGAGATAGTCTATATGTTCATCTTGATTATCGATTTTGCTATCATGTCATCTCGTGAACTTGATCTCCTTGTGCATCATGTCATGAAAGAGAGTAGTCATTGCCCTTTGGTAAGTTCTTTGCATTCTTTAATCAAGCGGCATTACTTTGTAGCAAAAAGTGCTTGGTGATGAAGATGTCTTCTCCATGTCTTGAGAGCCATTCGATCGATTATAACCGGAGAAACCGTCCATGAAGGAAAAGGCGTTGAATTTTGCGGTGCTATCCACTAGCATGTCGATATCGGTAGTGAGAAATCGTCTTCGGACTTGCTTTGTTCGATCCGGTAGTCAACACACATTCGACCTTTCCATCTTTCTTGGAGGCGGGTACTATGTTGGCTAGCCATTGAGGATATTCAAGTGAGAGGAAACCGGTCAAGTGCTTTTGAACTTCCTTTTGATTTTATCGACCATTTCGGGTGAACTCTCCTTAGTTTTGTAGCTGGCGGGCACTCTGGTTTTAGGTGGGTGATGCTCCACGATCTTTGGTATCTAACCACAGCATGTCTGGTAGGACCAGCGAACACATCAACATATTCTTTGAGAAGAGTTATCGGTTTGCTTTTGACCTTTCTTTGTTGAGTGAAGCTCTGATATTTACGTCTTTTCTATCTTCCTCAGAACCCAAATTAATTGCTTCTAGAGGTTCTTTATGAGGCTGAATGATCCTTTCCTCGTGCTTTAGCAGTCGGGAAATTTCATCGGGGATCTCTTCTTCAACTTCTTCCTCGGCGACTTCACAGGGGATTTCAAAGTTGGGAAAGAGCATAGAGTTATTGCTTTTAATGGATTTGTCCATCTGTTAATCTGCATATTTAATTTATGTTTGATTAATTAACTCTTTGTCATCATCATTTTTTTTTTGAAGAAAGTTAACGTGAAAGTGTATGCAGATTAATTTTATATTTTTGAAGATTTTTTGTTGTTGTGTGTTTTAGGATTATCATTTCCAGAAAAGGGTAAAAATGAAAATAAACACAAAGTGTAGAAACAAAACAACGCGTTTTATTTATAATTCACACTATGAAACGAGCCTAAAACACAAACTCATTCGCCTTGGGCAAGGCGAAGAAATTATTTAAAAGCTAAAACTCTATAAAACATCTCTACACTTTGGGCGAAGTGAGAGTTCAAAACAAAAGCAAAGATAAACTACTTAGAGCTATGAACATTAGTCCGGACTTCAGCGGGTTTCCGTGGTGACGAACTCCTTAGAAGTCGGTACTCGGGTAATTTTCGCTTGGTTTAACCCTTGAGTAGACTTTGGTTCTTTGTTTGAGCAGGCTTTGAAGACTACGAATGATAGCTCTTGCCTTTTGTGTTCTTGAAGCAATCTTCTTGATTAACGGATCGGGAAGTATGAGATGTAGCATATGTGCTTCTGTTGATCTTTGTGTTGAATTTTGGGATGTATCCTCCAATCTTACGTGAAGAGACTCGTTGTCGTGACACTTTCCAAATCGTATCGAATCGTGCTCTTGATCTTGATGATCATGTTGATGTAGTGGTAACGGGATCTGGTTTAGTGAATTCCACAGTGTGTTGAGCGAGAGATCTTCATTGGGGATCTCGATTGGTGATTAGGCGAGGAAGGCAGTATACCTCTTACATTTGACTAGGATAATCAAAGAATCACCCCATCACGTGGGTGGATATCTTCGATCTGGATTTTCGAGCTTTAGCGATGTATTTCACCATGTAGTCGAATTTGCCACTTGGTTCTCCCAAGGTATCCCATACTTGACGAGGGGCGGTGGATTTTCATGCCTTTGCGAGGACATATCTTTGAATTGGTCGGTTAGGCGCATATGACACCTCTTGAGACACATACTCGGGCATTTAAATAAGTGCTTCATTCTTGATTCGGATGGATCGTCTTCATCCTTTCGATGGTTACAGCGCTAACCTCTTGAGAACGAGTTTAGAAACCCACTACTGAAAACTTCTTTGATTGGACGAAGTGTTTCATCCTTTTGCTTGTCTTTGGAGAATCGGGTGTGAACCGGAGTTATTTTGTTTCATTCTTGGCGGGTTTGATAACTTGTCCCACCTTGACATTGCCATCTTTTACTATCCGTCTTTGCTTCTTTATCGAAGAGATAGATGATCTGTTTTTGTTGGTAGATTCATCTTCTGATTTTCGGGAGATGAGTCCCTTCAATGTCATTAGGCGTGATGAAAGAAGCTGGATAGATGACTTATAAGTAAAGCTGTTCACGTGATGGTCACCAACTTTCCATATCTTGAATTTTAATTTCGATGGAAGTGGAAATTCTTGCTCTGCCTCGTGGATCAAGGTCTTCCTAGTAGACAAGCTATGCGGTAATACGTCCATAACTTGGAAAGTAATTTGGAAAGTGTGTGGGCCAATTGTCATCGGAGATCAACTTCCCAATAAGCGACTTCCTTGATCCATGAAAGCTCTTACTATTATGTCATTGAACTTCATTGGCGTCCCTTTGTAAGCCAAGCAGCGAGTGTCGTTTTCGGCATTACGTTCAAAGATGAACTGTATCTACCAATACATTGGACAAGGAATCGATTGGTAGATCATTGAGATGTGGAGGCCAAGTTGTGATCTTTCCTTCTTACGGAAGTTCCTAAATCACTTTGAAGCTTAGATTATTGCAGTTATGTTGGAGATGATCCTCAAACTAGTGCGTAGTCACATCGTGATCCATAAGCTGGTCTAGTACTCTCATCAAAGCTTCTCGGTGAGCTTGAGTTAAGGAGTAGAGACAGTATTGAAATCTTGGAAGAATCGCATCGGTGATCCACGACTCGGTATTAGCTCTTTTGATTAACTTGATATCTCATCAAAATCTGCGTTGGCGTTGGCTCTATCGGAGAACCAACATTTGTGTTCGGTTAACAACTGGAATCGTTGCGAGATTCTCGGAAGATATATTGCTGGATTTTGTCGGACAACGAGGACCAGGCGGTCTAGGTGGCAATGGAGTGTGCACTCGTCCACTTCGTTACTCGTCGATTTACATTATATTGACATTAGGGAAGAGTAGGCATGGGTTTCTCCTTCCCATCCTCTATCGAGGTTGCATTGTATTGGTAAGAATTGCTTTGGTAGGCTGTATGGAGCAGGACCGGTGGCAAATTACAAAGGAGACTACGAGTCTTGGGGCTGATGCATTCAATCTCCACATGCTTGGGTATGTTGAAACAAGGGATGATAGCGTTTACTTGGGGTTTTCGAGTTGATATCGAGACTAAAAGCTCATGCGGAAAATGCCCTCTTGTATTTACGTCATGATCATCTCATTACTAAACTTAGATCACCGATGTCTAACAAATCTTGGATATATGCTTTTATGGTGGAACATCCTTGAATATTCTTGGAGCGGATCACGGCAAGCTGCGTAATTATGCTTAGCGAAGGTGCTCATTGTCTTGTATGCTTCATGAAGATGCACAAGTTTCCTCGATCGGGTTTATATGCGTGACAGGTACATTTGTATTTCTCGATATTAAACTCACTTGAGTGCCTTGTGTTGAAGCGGATTGGCTTGCACATTCGGACTTGTATTTACGAAGGAAAGAAGATTAGATCTCACTAATCTACACTTACGCCTTTAATGCTATACAATGCTCAAGGTCATGGCACGGTGCCTTGGTGAAAAGGGCAAGATCGTATGTTTTGTACCACCATGGTAATTTCTAGGGACGAGGTGGTGACCTTATGCATAGATTCTTTTCTATTAGCGAGGTAAATTTACGTATGCGTCATTGGGATCGGGTCAGTGCGTATCCAGGCGTCTTATTTTGATTCTTGAGCTACTGAGCACATTGGCGAGGTGTTGAGTTTGTTGATTTTGTTGAATTTGTTGGAATTGCGGAGCAATTCTGTATTTAGTTGTGTTGACGGCGGGTGCTATGGCGACTACATCGTTGTTGAATGACATTCTTACGTGGTTTCCCTCGGGATACCATTCCTATGTCATGCTCTTTTTCCTTGGAAAAGCTGGTTCCAACCTTCTTTGTTCCACTAGAAGATCCTACTTCCTTGGAGTCGTCGATTCGAACCCTCTTCTAATCGCATTCCATGCTTACCATCTCGGTGAAATCTCCGGGGCGCTAGCGATCATTCGCTCATAGTAGAATGAGCCTAGAGTATTCAAGAATACCTTAGTCATCTCCTTCTCTTCAATGGTGGGTTGACTTAGGCGGCAATTTCCCTCCATCGTTGTGCATATTCCTTGAATGTCTCCTTTCTTTACGAGACATGGAGCGGAGTTGATCCCTATCGAGAGCCATATCAAGTTAAACTTGTATTCTTTGGAAAAAGGCTTCACCTAAGTCGTTGAATGTTTGGATATTCGTGATGTCTAAACCCATGTACCACTTGATCTTGGCCACGTGAGGCTATCTTGGAAATAATGGATTAACAATGATGATCTTTGTTGTGCGTAGACATTTTCTGGCATACATCGTGAGATGACTTTGCGGACGGGAGTTTCCTTTGTACTTTTCAAAGTCGGGGACTTTGAATTTTCGGAGTATTCTTCTGCGAGGAACTAAGCAAAGATCTGGGCGTTTTCCCAAACAATTCTTTTCCACGAATTGTTTTTATCTCTAAATGCATTTTGTGGAGTTGTTCACGGAGATTTTCCATTGAACCGCGTGGATTTGAGTTCTTGCACGGGTATGATGAACTTCTTCGTCTAAAGTAGTGTGTACTACAGGAGTTCGTCATGATTGGTTGAAAACAAACATTGTTACTTGTGGAAGAGTTACTCACGTTGCGGAGTAAATGTAGAGTTTTGTTGCAAAGTAGGTATTTCAAGCGAGGTTGTTTGAGAAGTCGGTTGGCGAATCGATGCCAAAGTTGAAAGGCATGCCCATGGATAGCCTTACGGCATCTTGAAGGTGAACTCTTGCTGACGGTGGCTGGAGTAGTAGTATCCTCTGAAATTCTTTGCTTGGTTTTACGCTCGATCTTGCTTGTTGACTTTCTTGCTATGCAAATGAGTTGACCAGATGTGAGCCTCTCCATTCTTCTTGTAGTGTTGTTACCGTCTGCGAGTTCAACGTTCTCTTGCTCAAATCCTTCCATTACTTTTCTTCTTTTTGATCTTGTATCGTATGTTCGAGTCGGTGTGGGTAGAAAACTCTAAGATCTGACGACTTGCGATCTTTCCTATCTGTTCAATCTTTTAATTTGTTCAAGTTTTAAAGCATATGTAGCTGTGTAAGTATCGGACTCTAGACAATAGACTTAAGCGAAAATATGATGCATGATTATGATTTTAAAGAAAAGAAATTTCCAAAGAATTTAATGCTAAAAGAAATATTTACGGCAAATATTTGGATGGAAAAAACACACATTTATTGATTAAATGGAAGAAGATTACAACAATTGTTTTTGTTGGAGCATTGCTCACACGAATGATAAATTAAATGATAAAATTACAAACTAAATTGAACTAATTAAACATCTTTGTCGGATGAAGATCAAAGGTTTGATGCGACTTCAACTTGAGTTTCTTTTCCATAGCGAGCTTTTAATTGACTTTCTCGGCTTTTAGCTTGCATGACTCTCTTCCACTCGTTGGGAGGCGGGATCGTTGGTTGTCATCTCCTCAAGCTTTCTTTTCCTTTCTTTGGCGTATCTACGGATTGCGTTATCCTTTTAGCGAATCTTCTCATCTTTCTCCATGAGCCATTCATCACGGAAGTAAAGCGTCTTTTCATGATCTTTGACTTGCTTCTTGAGTTTCTCATTCTCAAGATTAGTCTTAAGGAATTTGTTTTCCAAAGCTTCTTTCTCAAACCTTATTTTGGTCAAGCCTTCTTGGTATTCTCCACACTTGACGGGAAAATTTGTTGATTTGGAAGCGATTGAGAACATGGGATCCTCATAAGCGTAAGGCATTCAAAATTCCTTTGCTCTTTTCTTTACCCAAAGTGTAGGTTTCCATGGCTACACAATTCTTTGCCTTCCCTTTTCTTTCCTTCGGATGTGATGCCAAGCTTTGATCATTTGGCCTTTAATCACAGGAATCCTCTCCTTCATGATAGAAGTAGCTTTCTCTTGTAAATCCAAGAGGTTTACTAGAGTTTGCGTATCCGAGTTGTCGTCTACGCCGGGAAAGGGTTGTAGTTGATTCCTCCTTTTGTACCGATGAGAATGCGTTGGCAAATTCTCCACTCTCAATGATTTCCATCTCATTGTGCGCAAGGTATACCAATGGATATAAATCGTTTGTAAGAGACATGAGTCTTCTTGACCAATGCCACTCGTCTTTGTTTTGCGGAAGATAGGAGATTTAGGCAAGTGTGAGGTAATCCATTTGAAAAGCAGTACACAACACACGATAGTTCCGTCTCCTTGCGATTCTGTGATGAATAGAGGCAGTGTCACCAAGCAAGGTGGGAGCAGGATTTCCAATCGAAAGATCCTTATGGCGTTGATATCAGCGAAATTTGGGACGTTGAAACAACACCAATCCATAGAGGAGTAAAGCTAAAATAGCTTCAAAGGCTACCATACTACCGAGGAATTTGAGAGCCTTCTCCATTAGGAACTTTGAAGTTAGTCCTAAGAGTTTTCCTCGGTAGTTAGGTTTTGTCTATCTCGATTTCTTTAAGTGAGTCATCGTTGCAATGGTGGTGACTTAGGAATGGCTTCAAACCATTGAAAGGCACTTTGTCAAATCTTGAGATACCTAGGATGTCGCATACTCTTCCAAGTAGGCATCAATTGATAATCGGGAAAGTAAAACAACGATAGGCGGTCGTAGAGCGAACAAAATTTTGAGAAGTCCTTCATCAACGTTAGCGTTCGGAAGAGTTAAAAGAGTTCCATAGCGTTTTACGAAATCAGGGATCTTCTACCAAGGATGCTAACTCTTTCAACTTTCCTACATCGAGAATTCTAAAGCTGTATCTTTTGGTGAATCTTCCTCGGCGTCCATCACTCTAACCTAAAATATTTTACAAAAAAAATCTCTAAATTCTTTGGAAATGGGAAGAGAAATGAAGTTTTTTTGAATGAATGAATGCATGAATCGGCAAACATGGTTAGTAGTTATACACACGACAGCGTTAAAGTCACGAGCATGAAGCCAGCGATAAGAATCAACGTGGTTAAGTTCTAAGGGCTTATTCATACGTGAAGCGGGTTCTCACGATATCTGGCTCAACACTCCTCTTTGAAATATTATCGGTTTGTTGAATACTCGATGGTCCAATAATATTTTCAAGAAAACTACTTTGATCGTAGTCTCGCATGACAATTACTCTAGGCTTACACGAATAATCTACGCACTACATCCTAAATGGCGGGATGGGTTATGTGTTCTCAGCCCACTCGACTTCTCGAGTTTCCTCGAAAGCAAACGTCTTCGCAAATACTTGCTAAACACAATACCCCAAGACAACCTCCTTTGGCGGAGATATTAACTTCATAAGCATTGAACTTCTCACGTATTAATACCTCCACCTAGATCTTAAAAATGTTTCTTAAATCGGGTTAGGATTTCTTTCCATCAGATGAAATCGCGAAAACACACAATAAAGAAAAAGCGACATATGCATGAAAGCTTATCCCCTTTCTTTTCTTTTTGAAAATAAAAAAGCTTGGTGCTCTTGAAGCGAGTCACATTTTTTGAAAATCAAAGTTTCGTACTCCCAGTAGTCGCCATTTTCTGTTCGTTAAAGGTGACTAGCTAGAGATTGACGTGAATTCAAATTCTACGGCTCAAGCGATTTACTCTTTTGATTTGTTTATAAAGATGCATGAGCATCAAGCTTTATTATTTTCAACACAAGAAAGATGATTTAATGATTATGAAAAGGGAAAATTGAAATACCCTCAATTGATATTGGTATGCGTGACTAGCGCAAACTAGGCATACGCATTGGGGAGATTCGAGTAAGGGGATTGTTATATAAAGGGAATAGATGGAGCACCCTAAATATATATAGTTATCTATAGCTTTATATATGAATATATTTGATATGTTTGTGTGTTTTAATTGCTATTTCTATGATTGGGAAAGTTTCTCCTTTGGGATTTTAAGAAAGATAGATTATGTGGGATCTAGTGTTTGTTATTATTGTGCTGCAAAGATCATGGATCTTACGCATACATATCTAGTGGGAATCGAGCATTTGTAGCTCGGATCTAGAGGTTCTATGGTTTGTTGTGCGAGAGAGAAAGAAATTTGCTCGGCAAGGATGAGACCTTGTGCCTCGTATTCTCAAAGGATGTTGAGAAAGTCGAGCAATCGTAGTTCCCACTTATGCTAGTGGAAAGCAGCGGAATGTTAGTAAGAGACAGACAAATGTCATCTTAATGAAAAATGTATCTAATCTATTTCATCACATACATTTTGAAAGTTTGATTGATTAAAATCTTTCATCGTAAGTATTAGGTGTTTTGCTTGAGTGTACAAGCGTTACCACACATGTTTAAGAAAGATGTTTGAAAAAGATGATTGAATCTTTTAGCTTAAGCATTGGGTGTTTTGCTTGAGTGTACAAGCGTTACCACTTACAATTAAGAGATGTTTTGTTTGAAAAGAGTTTGAAAAGTTTTGAAAAGTTTTTGTTGTATGTGATGTGATAGATGAGATACTTCTTCCATAGAGATGATAGATGTCTAAATCTCAAGGAGAAATTGATTGGATTAAAGGGATGCTTTTAAGAAGCCCATGGGTCCTTGTATTGTTAGCCCAGAGGAGGCATTCGAGGGTCATCGAGGGTCCTTGTATGAAGCTCAAGAGGAAGCTATAGGGTATGGTTGGCTTTGTGTTAAAAGGATTTCACGAAACCATCCTTTTGGAATTAAGAGCAATTTCAGGAAATTTTACTCTCGAGGATTTGAAAGTGATTTCACGGAAACCATCCTTGGGTTCTATCTTAAGCGGGTGATTCTTTGTATTGGAAGCCCAATAGGAGGCTGTTAAGAGATTTCTGTCTCTTTCATTGTATGATGCCCGAGAAGGCTAAACTCAATGAGGAGTTCTTTTGAGCGAAGCCCAAGAGGAGGTGACTCAGCAGAGTGTTGTCTTATATAAAGCCTAAGCGGAGGCTAAACTCGGATGAATGAGTTTTCTTATATGAAGCCTAAGAGGAGGCTAACTCTGTAGGAGAGTTATCTTGTATAAAGCCAGCGGAGGCTAAATTCATCTTGGTGATGAATTATCTTGTATAAAGCCAAGCGGAGGCTACAAGCTATAGAACCTATTGGTTAGACTAATTGTTATGTTATAATTAGACAGTTGTATAAACAAGTGTGTGTGTGTGTGTGTGTGTGATATGTATTCACAAGAGTTTATGAAGGAAATATAAACAATGCATGATGTTTATTCTGAAGTTTATGAAATATAAACAAGTGTACGTAAACGAGCGTTTAAAAGCAGCGTAACTTGATTATTTACAAGTTTGAGCGTGTACAAGGAAATGAATATGTACGAGCAGTATTTATGTACAAAGAAAGATGGATGTACATAGGAGGTTGGGACTTACACCATAAGGGAGGCCCATTGGTTTGAAAGCAGTTTCACAGGGAATAATGCTCCTTTCAATACCAATGGTATTCAGTGTATATGTACAGACGAAATAGAAACGAACGATCGAAGTTTGTCTTGAAAAAAGTATCTGTATTATGTACAGATAAAAGTTTGTATGAAAATAAATTGATATGTACAAGGAAAAGATGTATGTACATAAAGAATGTTGGTTTGTGTATACACAAGTGAAGTGAAAACAAATAATCGAAGTTTGTCTATACTTGAGTATAAAAAGTATCTGTGTTATGTACAGATAAAAATTTGTATGTATTTGAAGAAAGTTTGATATGTACAAAGAAATATTATGTACATAAAAGAATGTTATGGGACTTACACGTGAGGAGGCCCATTGGTTTAAAAGTTTCATCGGTAATAATTCTTCTCCTCAATACCAATGGTATCGGTGTATAAACAAGCGAATGAAAACAAACGAAGAAATTTGTTTATGTTTGAATATTGACAATGATGATTTGAGTATGTACAAGTAAAATTAAATATGTACATAAAAGTTGGGACTTACACCATAAGGGTGGCCATGATCGATTAGAAATTGAGAGAAAATGAATTCGGTTTTATCGTTTTAAATCGGATCGATCATGGTAAAAGATGTAAGTTTGATGAAATGTTTTTAAAAATGATTTGAAAATGTTTTGAAATGTGAGGTTCATTTATGAAAAAGTTTTGAAAAGAATCGGAAGTCGAAAACTTGAAAATTTCACCTTAAAAGGAGGTTTGAAAAAGTATTCAGAACGTCGTTTTCGGCTCGATTAAAATATAATCAGATGAAAGTTTTTTCTGAAAATTTTTGTACTATCATAAAATAGATACATTTATTGACAAGTGTACAAAAAATCACCTTAAAATAAGGAGTTTTGATTGGTCAAAAAAATTGTGAAAGTTTTGTAAAAAAACATGAAAAATTTGGAAAAGTTTGAAAAAGAAATGGTCCTGATGGGAGTTGAACCCATGACCATTGGGTGGCTAAGTGGCGAGAAAATCTTATAGGCAAGCAAGCTACCCTGAGGCAACAGCGTTTTGATGTTTAGTGGACAATAACACGTGTAAATAAAAGATTGGAAAGTTTTAAATTTGAAAAAGATCAAGAACACGCGCGCATCTTGTTCTTCATGTTTGATCTTCAGATTCCTCAAATCATGCTAAAATCTTCATTTCTCAATGAAATTGAATGAAGTAAAAATCAAACTTGCTCGATTTTGAACAACGAACATGATAATGTTATTAATTGCATTTATATCCTAACATGTTTGAATTTAAAATCGTGATGAACCCTAGAAGCTAAGAATTCAAATTAAATGATGCATGATTAATGATTCTTTGATTTTCTTGAGGGCTTATGATCGTGTTAGGTGCGAGAAAGAGATCGGCCAAGAGCTTTTCATTTAAGTTCAAAAATTGTGATATCGAGTTCGTGTTCTAACATGTAAGTGGAGATCGAATTCAATGCAAAGTGTTTCGAACTGTTTCTTGATCATTTGAGCATCATCGGCATGTATGGAAGCTAAATGGATGATCTGCACTTCTCGAATCAAGCTGGAACTCTCCAGCCAAGTCCATCAACTGAAAATGGAACTTGATTTTGATGTTAGAGTTATTACGAATGTTGTTTATTGATCTGACCATGTACATGAAGTTCATAGATGATGTTTGAATCATTAGAACACAATTGCTTAAGCCAAACTAACAATTCGATGATTATGGCGGTTTGTACAAGTTTGGAAGCATGGCATGTGATTTCGATTTTACTTGTTCTCCTTATGATCTTAAGTTCTAAACAAGTTTTATGTTGATATTGAAGCATGTTTGACACCAAAGTTCATCATGATTTTAATTTCAAAAATGCAATATTTCTCACTTTTGCACTATGTTGCTTGATTTTCAAGAAAGTAGAGTGAAAGCATGGATTGCATTGCTTTGGTGTGGTTTTGGACTTGAAATGTGATCTATTTATAGGCCAAAATTACGAAATGTTAGGCAAGAGTACATGGCAATTGGAGAACAAGGATGCCTTAAGGGGTAAGAATGACATTTGTAAAGGAAAAGGAGGTTTCCTTTTTAACCATGTGCTATTTTAATTTGATCCTATCTCATCTCAATTATTACTTCCAAGCTGATATTTATCAGTTCCATGATCAATTTGGCAAGTTTGTATTGCTTCTAGATGAAGAAACCAAGAAATGACCTATAATTGAAGTTTTGACTTTTGAAAAATCAAGTTCATGGAGCCTTATGTTTCAATTTCAAAAGTATAGCTAGACTCCATGGATTTGAGAGTTCTTGGACATTTTGGAAAGCTTGTTTCACAAGCTACAACTTTCATGTTTTGAGTTTTTTTCAATTCAAATTGGAACTAGGTGAAAAAATGGCATGAAGTTTGGAAAAAATAAGAAATTTCAACACTTAGAAAATTTTCTAAGTATGAAAACTTTTGACTTTTTGTTGACTTTTTCAAATTCTTTGATTTTTTATGATCATGATGGATCATTTAAAGTATTTTGATGATTGAAAAAGTTTTGTTTTGAAAAATTTGACCAAAAGTCAAAGTTTGACTTTTCAGTGCAGATGAAATTTCATCAGATGTTTAAAATTGGTGATGAAATCATGAACACGTGATGTTTTGAATCCATAAATTAGGTCAAGATGTTGTATCTAAGATATAATGACAATATCTATCCAAAAAGTTATTCCTTGTTCAAAAGTCGGAGAAAACTCATGCCCGATCAAAACCCTAATTGGTCGATCCTTGATTGATCTATGAGAAAAATGGATATCGAAGATTGAAGGCGATATTTGATCAAGATAGATCAAATGAGGTGAGACAAACTCAAACCCTAATTGGTTGCCTCTTGAATCGGATGAAAATCGATGAAACCCTAATTTTGACACATAAACACTATACATGCTGCGAGCTATTTGTGCAATGATGCAAATGTAAGGTGGTATATTAGGTCAAAATTTGGGGTATGACACTCAGTTCAACAGAGATGTTCACGGTTTGGTTCAAGGCCAAGAAGATCAAGAAGCTCATCAACAGAAAGAAAGGTTGTTGATCTTCTCGACATGGGCGAACGCTATAAAGGTGGTCCTAAGAGGTTAGTCGGATAGAGCTCTCTGAAGGAAGTGTCAAGAAGGGGAATGTCGAGGTAATGAAGATAACCAGCGTGAGCCTAAGAAGGAGGAAAGATCGCTCGACCATAGCGATATTCTAATGAAGATGACAAGTACAAACAACTTGAAGACCGCTTTGAATCTGTGGAAAACACAAAAGATGTAAACTTGATGATCGAGCCTTGTCCACACATGTGGTGATTCCTCTAAGTTCAAAGTTCCAACTTTTGGCATTTCTTGTCCAAAGTATGTTCGAAAAATTAATCCCCGATGATGCGTTGATGCATGCCGAGAAAGTTTAGGAACTCAATTGGAATGGTATTATCGACCTATCCGTACACAGGTAACGGATGCTTTCTACAAGCAATATAGTACAATGCTGAATTGACACCCACTCGCATGCAACTACGAGCATGTCATGGGTCGTGATGAAAGTTTAAGGTATGCTCGAAATGGAGATTTAGCGCAAGTTCAACCACCCTTGTCAATAGGGAGTTGGTTGATATGTTTATGGGAGCAGCCCCATTCTTCAATCATCGATTGGAAACACTTGACCGATTCACGGTGATATTATTGATATTGAATGCTGGAATCAAAATGGAAAGATTAGATAGAGACATCTTCAAATGCTTGAAGAGATCTTTTGGTAGTAAGAAAGAAACTAATCTTTGTGTATGGTCCCGAGCCAAGACGACCGTGCTCAATCTGTAGGCGGTTGTGATCTCGATCCTACATCAGCGCAACCTCGGTGAGACAACGCAGCGCGGCACGCCACGAAGGCAGTTTACGAATCAACATGCCTTTACCACACCTTGCAACACTGTTGAAAGTAGTAACCTTGAGGATCCTCCTCAAAACATCAACACTTCCTCTCGAGATCATCCTAATGCTAAGTGTGCTTACCATTCCAATAGCACGGACATAATCGATGATTGTTGGGCTCACGAAGAACAAGATTCAAGACATGATTGAAGCTAAGCAATTGAGTTTGACCCTCTGTTGAGACTCAAGATGTGATCAGCGCCTATACCTAACCATGACAAGAGTTCCAATCTTTGTTGGCGATGATATATGTCTTCAACATAGATGACTTGACCATTCCTCGATGGTATTAAGAAGAATTTGCTACAAGCGGTGTCGACCAGGGATTGTCGTTGGTGCCATACGCACGATGGTTGTGCTTGTTGAGAAGGCGTGTTCGGTGCATGATGGATACGTGAGATACTATTTCTAAAACCACTGTCTTGAGCGTGTGAAGATATGTCTAAAGCGAAAATCGAAGATGTGAGCAGCGCACCATCATGTGGGATACCTTGGGGCAACTTAATACGATTACATGGTGAAGTACTGTTCACAGCTACAAGATTCCTATTGAAGATGTTAAGGTGACCGGATGGGGTGCGATTTCCCGAAGACTATCTTTGATGTTAACACCATAAGGATTTCCTCTGCGATCACATGCCTAGGTGGCACCTCTCATTATTACTTCTCGAAGACCAGTTCAATATTCCTCGACAAGGCTATCCCTTGGAATTATGGGTGATGTTTACTATCATGGCGTCAAGCAAGACCCTCGACCATTGAAGATCTTATAGTTGAAGCTACCATTCTTGACATTGACAACATCAGGATCAAGTAAGGTGACCGAACCGGAAGAGTATTCTCGAATATCTCTCCTCCAAAGACAACGCGACTCCGGCTCGCATTCCGGCTATTCAACCCATTCCCCAAGCTAGAGGAAGGAACGGTGACTCATCACGCTCAACGAAGTACCAAAGGAAGTTCTTTGAAGACACCTCCAAACAAGAAATGGAGGAAATTACGAAGATCATCAAAAGAGTGACTACAATGTTGTGGAGCAGTTGGGACAAACTCAAGATCTTCATGCTTTCTGCTCTTGTGCTCACGAGGCTCATGCTAATGCCTTGGTGAAGTTTGAAGAATGCTCACGTACCGCAAAGACACCACTCTTGACCCGATTCGAAGTTTGTATTGCCGGCGGCTTCCAACAACGGCCTAGGCTTCTACGATCTTGATTTGACTCCTGGGAAAGAAACACAACAAAGCCTTGCACATCTCATCGAATGCAAGGCGTTACATTATCTCATGTTTTGGTAGATCTGGTTACGCTCACGAATATCCTACAAAGGCGCTTTTGATCGACTTGATATCGAAGGGTTGGTTACGAGACCGGTGATATAATTGTGAGAGCTTTTGATGGTTCTAAGCGAGCAGTACTTGGAGAGCTCATTCTGACTGTTAAAGTCGGTTCCCAGACTTTTGACTCCACTTTCTTTGTCATGGACATCCATCCAGCTTACTCTTGCCTACTTGGACGCCCTTGGATACATGGGGCAGGCGTTGTTACCTCTACCTTGCATCAGAAGCTTAAGTACCCGGTGAAAGGGAAGGTTGTTACAGTATGTGGTGAAGAGGAATATATGGTCAGTCATCTACAGTCATTCCGATACCTCGAGGTGGAGGGTGAATTCTTCGAGACTCCCTATCAAGCTTTTGAAACAATCCCCAGTGTCATGCCTGTTGACTCTCCTGTCACTCCTGAATTTACACAAGATCCGCCTAGGATGGCCTCGCTGAAAGATGCTCAAGCTGCTGTTGAAGGAGGAGGTAGTGCTATTTGGGGTCAGCTCCCTGATCTTCCTCTCAAATTTGACAAGACTGGTTTAGGCTTCACTATCAAAGTCGAAGATGATCGCCCGTGAGCAGCCGGTAACTTCCTTTCGCATCAGCAGTGGAATCCATGCTATAGAAGATAGCGACAACGACTTCGACATCGCAAGTGGATCTTCCCACTCCGACAACGAACTCAACAATTGGAAGGCGAAGCGTCATACCAATCTCCTTTAGTCAGGAGAACTTGTCATACTGCTACAGCAAGAAGATCGAGTTATACAGCCACACGAAGAGCAAGTTGAGGTTGTGAATTTGGAGTCTTGATGAAGGCAGAAAAGAGATCAAGATAGGAGCGGGTCTTGAGCGATGTTAAAGAAAGATTGGTTCGGATGCTCGAGACTATATTGAGGTTTTGCTTGGTCATACGAAGACATGCGGGTTTAGACATTGATATTGTGGTACATCGATTGCCGAGCAAAGAGGTTTTCTCGGTGAAGCGAAGGTTCGCTCGTCTGAGATGTCGAGAAAATCAAAGCCGAAGTTATGAAGCGATTCGGTGCGGTTTCTTAATTGTTACTTCTATCCACAATGGGTTGCGAATGTGGTTCCTGTGCCTAAGAAGGATGGTAAAGTACAAATGTGTGTGGATTATAGAGATCTGAACAAAGCGAGTCCGAAAGACGATTTCCCACTTCCTCATATTGATGTTCTGGTTGACAACACCGCTCAGCATAAGGTTTTCTCCTTCATGGATGGTTTCTCCGTTACAATCGGATCAAAATGGCTCCACGAAGATATGGAAAAGACTACTTTTGTTACACAGTGGGGAACTTTCTGCTACAAGGTTATGCCGTTCGGACTGAAGAACGCGGGCGCCACTTATCAGCGTGCTATGTGTTGCACCCCAAAATTTGCCCTCCTATCTCGATTTTATCTGGCTTAGGCTTCACATTCATCTGCATGCACGTCCATTAGGTCATTAACATTAAACAGACATTCATCCATTGCATATGCATCATTTAAATCGTATTTAAATTGACCAAAGTTAGTTTAAATCAATATTTGCATCGTTTATAGTTATAAAATACGATATTTCACTTCATTCATTTTATCTTCTTACATTTATTGTATCGTTTAAGTTGATTATATGTCGATGATATCAATATTTCGGTTTTACAAGCAGTTGCTAAAAGCAATTCGACCTTTGTCGGAAAATTAGCGGAAAATATTTCAAACTTTAGCCTCTAACTCTGCTTTATGAATCTCGTGTCGCGTAGATCATGAAAATGTGATCTCTCTAATTTTCGATACATTTGAAGTTTTGTTTTAAAGTAAGTGTTTTAAAATCAGGTATTCTTCATTATCGTTTTATTTCAATTTTAATTATTTCAATAATTTTTCTTTAATCTTTGATACTCTCAGTTTATTTTAATGTGCTTATTTTATTTTTTCGAATAATTTATTGTCCGAATTTTTACCATTTTTAATAATTTTAGGTGTCTAATTTTTGTCTCCAAAAATCAAAAGAAAAATGTTTTCGGATAAGTTAATTTTTGTTCTTTTGGACTTTGTAGCCCAATTTATCATGAGGAGCATTTTTGGTATTACTTAAAAATTGCTAAACCCTATTTTCTTTGCTATATATATGTGTTAATGTTACAAGAAGGGGGAGAGCCAAAATTGGAAACACATTCGAATGGAACAAAAATCAGGACCAGAAAATTATAACAAAAACTCATACATCTTCTCTCTCCAATCCCTTCCACCTTCCACTCATCTCAACTTGCTACCCTCATTGTAATCTCCACGCTGGAACCCCCTTTGGCTCTCCGCCGTAAACACCTCGCTCTCACCTCAACCCTCACACTTCATCCTCACAACGTCGACTTCCCTCGTTCCCAACCGTTTACACCCTTCTTCTCTTCAAACCTCCGAACATTCTCCTCCATCACCTCCAACCATCATCACCCATAACCAACAACATCCCGAAGCCAGCTTCTTCAACACAGCCTTCAACTTCCGCCGTAACCACAAACTCGCCTCTATTCACCCCTGTTCCTTCTGTTAAACCCTTCAACCGCCGCTCCAACCGTCTTCTTCTTCACCGTTCTCCACTCATCAACTGTGATTCTTCAGCTGTAACCATAGTGAGAATCAATGTGTTGAACGATGCTCTTAAAAGCATGTACCATGTCGAGAAAAGAGGAAAGTGTCAAGTCGTGATTCCTCCATCTTCAAAGTCATCATCGCGGAGGAATGTTGGTGTAGTATAAAGATTCGATAGCGATGTCTCGCGTTAAAGCATTAACAACGACATCTCGTAGCGGTTTTGACATATTGAACAAAACGGCAACTCTAAGCCTTCTCTGTCTGCTCCATTCGACAACTACTTTGTTTGATAGATTTAGATTCATTTCGTGTCTGTTGCTAAATTGTGATCTTGTGATTCCGACTTACCTTGAAATATGTTGTGGATTATAGTCAAGCGTTGAAATGTTGTTAATCTTGTGTTGAATTTATAGCGGTGTTATGTTGTTTGTGAATTGAATTGACTAGTGTTTATGCTAATGCCGATTTCGCTCTTAGTATGAGAACATGTTGAGTTTACCGTGCCTACTAATATTATGTTTGTGTGATGAAAGGGTTTGTAATATGTGTTTTTGAATTCGATTGAAGTTGTGAGGATTTGTTCCATGTTTAAGTAAAGTGTAGATATCACTTTAATTCTTAATGTTTCAAATTGATTCGAAGAATGTGATATAGTAATAATCGTGTGGTCTAATAGTTGAATAAGTTTAGGGCCGTGTCATGTTTGTTTGAATCAAGATCGGAGGGAATTTATACGGAATTTCAGTTGCGTTTTGAGTCTTAATTTTGGAAGAAAATTCGGTTATGATCTTTGTGTTTTCCATGTGCGTTGTACACTTATGGAGATTGATTTTATCAAGCATTGGTATGGTCGTGCGTAGTTGCTGCCGTTTGGTAAGTGGTTGAAATCATAAGTTAGTTGATGATTTGTGGTTGATTGAGTTTATTTTGACATTTGTTTGTGTTTACCTTTGAGTTTATGCAATTTTTGATGGATATTTCGAGTGCTTTCTTAAGATAGTAGTTGCTGCCCGTTTTTTTTGGTTTCATCGATTATAACGTGCTTCGTAATCGCTTTTCTCTTTTTGAACTCGAAATGAAGTTTAGCTTGAACCGCTTTGGTTTTGGTTCGTTTATGTAAAATGCTTGAATAATCAATTTCTTAGTTCTTCGTTTTGTTCATGTACATTCATTTAATTTCATTCCAACTTCATACCTTGTTTACTAACCATGTTCTGATTTATTGCAATTTCATCTTATTTTATCACACTTATGCTACTAACCAATTTGTTTGTTGTGAAGGCATTCAAAAGTCGATCATCATTTCCTCTTAGCATATATACTTTTCTTCTTCCATTACATTCTTATTATTGTTGTTCCATTATTAATATCTAGTAATGTCATTTTTATTTTGTAAATATAAAATACATAATATTTTGTTATTATATTTAGTATGTAAACATATATATTATTTTATTCTTACAACTTTATTCATATCCATTTGTAAATAAATTCAATTACATTGTAATGATTTTTTGTGTTGCAATTTGGATTTGAATCTAATTCAACCTTGAATGAATTTGAATGCAAATATATCTATTCTTCATAGTTTTTGTTTGTATCTTGAGTGATGTAGCAATCTTCATTTGGTATTCATCCGATCGTCAAGCCTCATCCGATCTTGAAGACTACTTGGAGGTCATTTCTTTCACCGCATAGAAGCTATTTATTTATTCAAACTCATTCGATTTGGTTGTATATATCCATTCATGAACATGTACCTCATTCCTTTGTGTTCTAATTAGTTTAATTATCGTTTATCATATTAGAACACATAGCCTCCTCTTGGGCTCCTCATCAAGAAGCGGTAAACATACACAATGCACACTTGCACACATTTATAGTTTGGTCACAGGCTTTTCTCAGCGACAACTATTGATCGATTGTTCCAATTGGTTAGAATACTAGTGTCATGCTAGTCCCACTTTTAGGAGTATACATAAAGCCACTTTGTATGGGCTCGCTTGTTTCCCTAATTGAATTATTCTATCCAAATGCGAAATTTTCAAAACATTTTCAAGTCAAAACAATTAATTGAACTTATTCTTTCAAAATCAATTTTCTACAAAACAAAAAACATGGTGCTATGGTATTTAAGTAAATCGTTAGAGGATAGCGAGCGGTTTAATTAAAATGTAAAATATTTGGGCCATTAGAGGTAACATGACTTAAATACTTTATTCCATACATAATAAAAGTGAACTTTGTTTCACCTCACTCTTTTCATAATAAATATTTTGGATGAGAGATGATCGGTTGACCTCGATCACCAATCTAGTATTGAATCGTTAGAGGATAGCCCAACGTTTTGGTACTTGTCATCTACAATTAAAATCAATTCACCCATTCAAATTCCTTTTCGCTCATACGCGGTCATCAAAAAAACATTTTCTTCTAAAATCAACACAACCAATCCAAGACATTTTCAACAAGAACTACGGAGTTTTGACTTTCCCATTGCACTAGGGAATCGTGAGCCGCGGTTTGAAACGTGTCAAACTCAAAATAATAAAAACAAACCTGTTCAGTTCTTTTCTTATTTCTTGATCATTAATTAGAAGATAGCATTTTACTTTAAACACGAACACGCGAGCTAAATGGGTCCCATCGAGTATGATGGGCGTAAGGTGCTAATACCTTCCTCTTGCGTAACGACTCCGAATCCATGCTTTTGGTCTTGTAGACCGCCTTATCCGCATTTGTGGGTTTTATCTATATTTTCCGTTCTTTTAGAACAAATAAAATTAGGTGGCGATTTCATTGTTTTGAAAATTCATTTAAATGATTTTTGAAAATCGAGTTATGATTGGTGACTTCACAGGAATTTTTTAAAATCTTTTGACTAAGCGAGTCAACCTAGTTTAGTTCTTCGCATGTTTGTGTGTTTGTTCATCGCTTTCTTCTTTATGCTTATCTATTGTTTATTGATTATTATTCTCCTTACACTTTATGTATATTATTTTGTTGGTATATTATTGTGATGGGAATTCATGGGCATTGATACATAGATAAGCCCACTACCCAAGCTTCTAGGTTACCTTTTTAGGAATAGAGGGGTTGTGTAGCCTAGGTCCACCTGACTCCATTGTCTTGTTGGAACCGAAGCGAAGACTCCGGCTTAGAGTTGGTTGTTTTAAGGAGGTTGTTGGCCCGCACGATAGCGCGGGGACATCAATCTTTGGACAAATGACCTATAACTCTAAGTTTGTTCATGTTGTCTAGCAAGGACCAAATGCTCAAATTTTGGATTCGAGCATCCGTTAAACGTTTCTTGGGGTATACTTTTACAAATACTATCGCCATGTAGGCCTCTCCATGATAATATTTGTTAAAAGGGATCGAGGCTCAGAAACATTTAGCAAAAAACATTAAAACCACCTTGTTTGGGATTATTGGGTAGAAAACCTAGAGCTATTCTATTGTAGAGCCCACCAAAATAAGTTGTTTTGACTCAATATCCTTCACATTTCACGTTTTTGTGAACCTGTTATTATCATCATGTTGCATTCCATTTGCATTAATCATCTCAAAAGAGTTTATTTCTCTTATCATCCATGCATCATCATGCATTTCATTCATTTCAATCAAAGGACTCATTTCAACTTGGCTTCTTATTTAGATTCTCAAGACTACAATACTGATTTCCTGACATCGTCGTCATCATGGATCAACTCCAGGCAAGTGTGGATGCGATGAATACTCATATAGATACCCAAATGGATCAATTCATGGAGATTATCCAGAACCTCGCCATCGGACAAGAAGAGTTAAAGCAAGTTGTTCAGAGGTCTGAAGTTGTTACTACTGATCATGTTAATCCACCAGGTGTTGGTCTTAACCACATGGAGGTCCTTTCAGATCAAAATTTCAGAAACACCGTTCAGATGCATGTTAATGGAACTCCTCATTGTGAGGATATCTTCGAGTCTTTGTTTGACACCTTCAGGTTTTCGATTGAAGAGACTGAATCTGAGAAAAAGCTTCACCTCCTCGAGAAAGGATGAAAGCTATTGAGGGTCTGATTCCCTTGGTTTAGCTCTAGTTTGTGCTTGGTGCAGTATCAAAATTCTGCAAAGTTCAAAGTCCCCACTTTCAAAAGTATAAGGGTACCTCTTGTCCGATTACTCACATCAAAGCCTATTGCAATAAGATGGCTCCATATGCGGAAAATGACAAGCTCCTCATGCACTTTTTTCAAGATAGCCTCAGTGAAGCATCTCTCGAGTGGTACACTCGGCTTGAGCGAACTCACATCAAAGTTGGAAGGAATTGGTGAAGCTTTGTCAACGATCGACTATAATTGTAGCATGGCTCCACGAATTCAACTCAAGGTTTAACTCGGAAAGAAGAATCTTTTAAAGTATCTTGCGAGAGATGGAAAATTAGCTTCTAGTTCAACCTCCTCTTTTGGAGCGAGAACTCATTGAGATGTTCTCGATACCTTGAGAGCTCATGTCGATTCGGATGTACTTCTCGTTTTCACACAGTTGTTGTAGGAGAGCAATTGGCGTGGGCTCAAGATGGGTAACATTCAGGATGTCACTATTGCTTCTGAATTTCGAACAAGTTGATGAAGATGCAAGTACAATTTTTGGAAGAAGCTTCTACTCACCGTCCATTTCAGATTCCTAGTCAAGTGAAAAAAGTTAATTCTAATCTATGTGCTCCACAAATTTGTGTTGCAACTATTTGCCCAACACCCGTTCAGTATGCTCCCCAACAGCAGAACGCTTCTCAACAACAAACTTATCGACAAAATCGTCAATAGCGAGGTGGGAAGAATTTGATAAGGCCAAGCAAAGTGCATAATCCAATCCCTATGCCTCATGGTGAGTTGCTCTCTCACCTACTCCGACATTCTTTGGTGGAGTTAAAGGAGCTTGGGACACCTCCTTTTCCATATCCTTTGGGATATGATCCTGATGCCTACTGTGAGTTCCATTATGGGGCACCTGGCCATACAATTGAAGGATGTCATCTTTTCAAAGACACAGTTCAAAAACTCATTGATTCCAAGGCCATCACGTTCACTCGGAGGGCCTACATCAATTGAACTCTCTTTTGACTCGATGAGCATACGACTACAAAGTGCTTCTACGAGCAAGAAATCCATCGAGAGACATCCTCAACATGGAGATTTCTAATTTCATCTTGCATGCTCATTTGTAATCTTTCTTATTTTATTCGATTACTTTCTTGTATGCAAAACTTGCTCATTTAGAATACTAATCATAATGCATTGAATAGGTTTGTCTTGAATTGATCCATTCGTATTCACTCTTAAATGTTTTATATGCTTGATATTCAACTCTTATTAATAAAGCAACACCTTGTAGGGAGGATGACGAATAATTTACTAAGAATCTCAAACATTATGCTTTCGGTAAAAACCACGCTAATGATGTACAGGCCTTGTTTCAAATTCCCAAACACCGGAGATATAAGGGAGTGAAACCCTCGTTAACCCCTTTTGAGCCTCGAAGTAGGAGTTTCTTTTCTGTTCATAAAAAACACTCTTTTTTTTAACCTAGGGGCAGGGTAGTGTTCAGTTAACCCGATCGAGCATTCAAAACTCATCAAGTGCGCATCGAGGATACAACAATGGTTATCCTTCAAAAGATCGAGGAAAGTCAAAACCACAATGCTCAACCTTTGTCTATCAACAGTGTGCATCAGAAGAGGATGATACCATAAAGGTTATCTCTCACACAAGAAATCAGCAAATGACGATACCACAATTGTTATCTCTCATCCGCCAAGGATTAAAGCCGTCACAATCACCTCCAATCAAACAAGGGTGCAAGATCACATGACTTGTTCAAAAGGAAAAGTGATAAAAAATGATGACAAAAAGCCCGCTAAGTCAAAACTTCATAATAAGTCGCTTAGGCAAAGTCAAGCAAAAAAAGAAAGAAAAGGATTACCGACAAATAAAATCCTCCTTACAAGAACAAAGTCGGTGTGATCGGACATCAAAAGCAAAGGTGAGTATTTATCGTGTCCAAGAAACCTCGATGGTTCCTCAACGCATCATAAACTTCTACGAGATGAATGCTCATGACAAGTTATACGAACCTAGGTTGGAGAACATCACGGAGAATGGGAGGGCACCAAATATTTTGAGCCTAAAATCTTTTTCTAAAACCCGTGAACCAACCATGTTACAACCCTTGAAAGTCCTAATTGAAGCATTGGTTAACTCGAAAGCAAAATTATTACAAGAATACGATAACGACTCTAGGAGGCTTGCTAAACATTTGAGTTGGTATCACTCAATCTTTCACAAAAAATTCGATGTTTCGACATCCTTTCAATAAAAGTTTTTAACTTCAAGACAAACATGAACTTTGCATTAGAATTATCATTCGTAGAATAAAACATTCTTTGCATATAGATAAGTGCTTAAACATCAAGTGAGCTTGCATAATAAGCATCGAGACGGATAATTTGATTGTCTGAAGGACATTTTGCTTCAAGTATCGATTGACTAAAGCGATTCAGTCAAAGTAAGGTTGTGAAGTAGCCTACTTTCAAGATGTAAACCACCACGAGTAGGTGATATCTTCAAAGTTCGATCAATACAGGACATTTATGTCGAGATTAGAAGAATCTCTCAAAGAATAAGTAAAACAATCGAGTTGAGAGTGAGGTTGTGTAGCCTACTTTCAAGATGAAAGTTAATCACCACAAGTAGGTGATATCTTCTAATTTCAATCAATGCAGGGCATTTATGTCAAGATTCGAGAGAACCTCTCAAAGTCTTTGAGCAATCGGGGACATTCACCCGAGCATGGTTGAAACCTTCTTTACCTTTGGTTGGCCAGGAAGTGTTTCCAAGTTTATAACACTAGGCGGATTATCTTGATAGTACGGATCTCGGGAAGCCTTCTCAAGGCTATTTTCTTCAAAATCCTTACAGAATGGGGCAAAGCATTATGTAGGGCATTCCTCCACTTCATAATTAATCGAGGTCAAGTCGGTATAAGCTAAACAACTTGAGTTTGAATGGCATGTCGGAAATCGGGATCATCATCCTCGGCTCATGAGAGATCTAAGTCGTGTTGGATTTTCTCCATCGAAATTAGGATCATTATCTCCATTCAAGTCGAGTTGTCATCCTCATAGAATTAAGATTTAATTCTTGGTAATCGATTTCCTTCAACAGAAGTCAGAAGATGGGATTCTACCCATTGAGTCCCAACAAATGTCTTTGCTTCGACACATTGCATATAGTAATCATCATTGCATTGCATTGCATTCCCAAAAATGTGTAGCATTTCCATTGATATGGAGCATTACGCTTAAAAATAATAATCTCAAACATGCATCTAAGCATAAGCCAGATTAAAGTGTTTCTCGAGTACCTTTTGCGTCTCCGAAGAGAAGTTTATCCATAAAGTTCCCAAGTGGTATTCCCTGTCAAGTTTCCTCAAAACATATCTTCTTGTTGTTGTTATATGCACTTTTGACCCTGTGTCGGTCTCTTACATCATTCAAGTCAATCCATTTACCAAGCGTCTTGCTTTTTGCAAATTCTTATTTTTGGTATTCTTACCCATGTTTGTCCCTGTCGTTAGAGTGCGAGTAAGAGTCGATGTCTAACCTTTCTTGCTTCTCAATTGTTTGAGTATCCATACTTGGTGTGTGGTAATTCATATAATTGCCACTCTTGAAGAATTGCACCCCGCCTTTGGCCTGAGGGATATTGTATTTCTTGCACATTTGCAAACTTTTAAAGTCCAACATAGCCTGGCAATCCTTGCTAGAGTCTCTTTGGTTGGCCTCTTTCCCCGTAAATTCGTCTTTGATCGACGATTTTACCATTCCATATATCTTCTCCCCAGTGAGTCTGCTCCAGTCGATCTCCTTCTTGTGTGTGTATAATATCTTTACCTGACATATACTCAATACATTCTCATTTTGATCTGCGAAACTTATTTAAGTATATCGTTCCAAGATCTATGAGTTCTTACCTTTACGGTTTGAAACAACTTATTTAAATATGCTCGTTCCAAAGTGCATGCGGTTTCATTTGATATGCGAAGCAACTTATTCAAGTATGCTCGTTCAAAGATCATGCTTTCTCATTTTGATCTGAAGCAACTTATTAGTATGCTCGTTCAAAGATCTATGAGTTCTTACGGTGATCTCAACTTATTCAAGTATGCTCGTTCAAATGCATGCTGGTTTCATTTTGATCAAGACTTATTCAAGTATGCTCGTTCGAAAGATCTATTCTCATTTTTCTGCGAGCCGCTTATTCAAGCGTATTCGGCTAAAGATCTATGTTTGGGTTATCGTTTCTCCTTTATCAAAGTCCATTTTGACTAAAACCTTTCTCTCCGGTAACCTTACAGATGCGATAACCTTGTATGTCTCGGTTCCCGATCACCTAATCGATGTCTTCGGTAACCTTCTTGTTGTATAGCTTTGCTAATTTGTTTCCCGATCACGATCGATGTCTTCATTAACCGATGCGGTAACCTTATTGTATCTCGGTTTCCCGATCACACGATCGATGTCTTCGATAACCTTACCGTTGTAGCAACTTGCTAATTTTGTTTCCCGATCACACGATCGATGTCTCCGTTAACCTTCACCGTTGTAGCAACTTGCTAATTTTGTTTCCTCGATCACACGATCGATGTCTCCCGATACCACTTACGGGTGTAGCAACTTTGCTAATTTTCTTTCCAATCACCTGATTGTGATCCCATTAACCTACCAGATGTTATGGACCTTTCTACCTCTTTGGTTTCCGGTGACCACCCGTGATAATGACCTCACTATGGCTTTCTTTTCCAATCACACGATTGTGATCCCTAACCTTACGATGTCGTACTGATATCATTTCAACGAAAGTTAGTAAATTTACCATAATTTCTTTCCAAATACTTATTTCGGTGACCTCACCAATGATAATGACTTCACTATGGCTTTCTTTTCCGTCACGATTGTGATCCCATTAACCTTACGGCGTCGGCCATTTGATATGTTTCATTCTAATCCACTGATTGACTCGTGTGATACGGTGGCCCGACTTTGTAGGATTTTTGTATCCAAATGTGCGGATAGCAAGAGTCGCCACCGACTTTTATTTTATCCATTAAGGAAGGTAAAAGTGAGAAAAAGACCTTGATTAGATTACGGTTGAATGGTTATGAAAAGGGAAGGTATTAGCACCCTTTCCATCCGTAGTTATCTCGGGCTCTTAGTTGCTCTAGATCACTTTTTAAAATTGCTTTACGTGTGTTTGACAAAGATGTTTTGAAAAATTTCGCTTGACTTTGTAATGACTCATGTAGGAGTGTATACAAAGTGTTCGGAAATGTTTTGTTTTGAAAAGAATTTGAACTTTGAAAAAGTGTGTGGTGTGAAAAGCATTTGATAGAGCAAGCAACTAAAGACTTATTTACCCTCAAAATTGGTCGTTTTGTTGTACTTCTCGTTCCTTTAGAATAGCGCTAGCCATACCATTAGTTAGTAGGTAGCTCCATTCGTTGGATGTAAGCGGGACATTCGAAGGGACATCGGATGGTCATAGAAAGCAACTTGTAGTATCCTAGCACATGAAGGGACTATCATCATTTTTAGTGGCGACAATCGAGGTCAAGATCATGTATTCGGAGGCGACGTTGTGGGTCTTATGATCTTTGTATCGAAGGGACTATGATGATTTGTTTGAAAGGCGGACGGTGCTAGAATACCTCTACGTTCGAGGACACGACCATTTTGAATCGAAGGCATCGAGAGAATTACCCTAAGAAGTGCGTGTGTGAAAGAAGTGTGTCAAATTCGGATATTTCATCTTGAAGATTAGTGTGAGCTATGTCAATTATTATCTTGCCATACGCTAGTTACTAGCAATTGATAAGAGTGCGGAAAGTAAAATGCGGAATGTAAAATGCGGAAAGGTAAATCTACGCTATTGCATGGCTTTAGGGCGGATACATAATTTAAACTTAGGAAAATAAAACCTAATTAACTATTACAACCCATGAGCAATTACATTATTGGAAAAATAGAATGATAAAAACGTCAGAATCGGACAACACTGTGAAGGAATAAGAGATCGGAAAATATGATGGAATCGAAATAAGAGAAAAAGTTAGAAAAATGCAATTTTAATATGAGAAAATTAATATATCTTGAAATAAGATAAATAAGTTAAAATAATTTTTGGATTTTTAGAAAAGATTTAATAATTAAAATGCAATTAAAAGTGAATTAAATGCTAAAATTACAAATAAAATAAACATGCATGCAAAAATTATATTCTTTAATTTATTAAATTAAATAAAGATTTTTATGAAAATAATGCAAAAAGAAAAAATGTTTTTTGGTAATTTTTTAATGCAGAATAAAAATCATGAAAACAATTAAAATAATATGCAAAAATATTTGAAATTGAAAAAGTATGAAAATAATGAAGTTTGTGAAAAAAAGAAGCAAAACATGCCTGGTAGGTTGAACCCATGACCCTGAGGGCATCAAAGCGATGGCGTCTTTACCTCGCCATGTGTACAAGCACATTTGGAATCCGGATCGAATGGAACAAAACGAGATGTCGTCTTGGCTTCCTCAGCTTGTATGACTTCATCGTCCCATTTGAATATTTGAAGCTAGCGTCGGCTTTTCTTGACGCTAAAGCCACAGCAAAATGGAAAGCATATATAATATAAATGAGTTCTAAAGACATGGTTTAATTCCAAGCATCATTCGAACACGATGGCAAGGTCTAATGGTCCATTTATATTCATGAAACCTAAAATGAACTCAGGAACCCAAACAATGGCAATCGAGTTCTAAGCCATGAAAACTCAATCAAATCACCGATCAACACAATCTTCCTACTAATCACAAAAACAACAACCAAATGTGTTAAAAATGCATGAAAAGAAATCGATTACGGAAAAAGTAGAACAAACCGAAATCGTATTTCTTGATTACAGATGTATTTTGGCAATATGAGTATCTGGAATCACTCACAGGGTATCAAGGAATGTGTTTGGCCTTAAAATTGATTGAAAAGCATGTAGGAAGGATTGCCAATTGCTTCAAGAACACGACTTTTTCACTTTGAGAATAGGGTTTGAGCCAATTTTTCCCTTTTCTTGATAGGTATGCATCATGTATTTATCTTGGATGGATTTGGGATTAATTTGGAAAGAATCAATCAATATTCAATGGAAATCAAATTTGATATTTCCATGAAAATCAAATCTTCAAAGCTTGATCAATTTCAATCCAATCTTGCCTTTCTTGCTCAATTTGAATTTGGCATTTGTGAGTTAATTGGACCTTAAGAAAGAATAAAATCAATCTTTGCCATTAATTTCAATTTTATAATTTATTTTAAGATTTAATTTGCATTTAAATGAATAAATTACAAATTAAATAGAAAAATAAATCAAAATTCGTGGCTTTGAGCTTGGACACTTCTAATTGCTTGAGGAACAAGTTAGGATGAAGAAAAAGTAGGCCCATTTGCAAAAGATTTGATTTTTTGAAGTATCTCTCTTTGTGCATTCTTCCAAAATTGCCCAACTTGTGGATGGTGTAACTTGCTCAATTTTCCACATTTTTGAGTGTTCTTGGACTTTTTGGAAAGCTCTAAGAGTCCTCTAACCAATGTCTTTGGTCTCATCTCATTTGGAGTTACCATGCTCAATATATCTTCAAAACAAAAAGTTGACTTTTGTTGACTTTGAAAATGACTGTAATGTTTTGAGCTATACCTCTCAAATGAAGCATTTTTGGACATTCTTGTGAGACATGAAGTTGTAGAAATTGAATTTCCTTCAAAACAAGAGGTGGTGGAAAAATTTCGAAAAAGTATGAGAAAGTTATGATCGTCAAAGTTGATTGACTTTTCACCTAGAAACCTAATTTAGAAAGTTTGACTTTTAGGCAAATCTTGAGTTTTCTTGATGAATCATGATCAACCCTTGATCAAATGATGAATGTAACTTCAAAATGAGGATGTTGACCAAAATTATGAAGTTTGATGTATGTTGACCATAGTTGACTTTTTGTCCAATACACAGATTTCAACCATCGAGATTATGAGAAACTTGACTTGTGAAGCTTGAAACTTGACATGGAGAATCTTTGAAGCATATGAGGAGGCATGAAGGCCATTGGAGATGTTGGAAATCCATCTTGACTTGAGAGATACCAAACCCTAGTTTGGGTTGATTGTCTAGGAGAGAGTTTGTCTGATCAACTCTTGAGGAATCCTTGAGTATGGATGCATGAAATCTTTTGAGTAGATGGAGGGCAAATTTTGGGGTATGACAACTCGTAAACTAGTAACCATACTGAAGTCGAGCCTTTTTACCAGCATTATTTTTTCAAAAAAAACTTGGTATACCCGGTAACCTTAACATTGAGTCATGTTGTAAATATTCAGCATAATTCCTCTCCTTTTTGAAAATCTTTTGGGAATATACCATTATCCGCCAAAGCTTATTAGTGGAGGCTTCAAAAATAATAAAAAAGCATAAACATTTCTACTTGTTCTTGAATATAATCTTTGGGTTCTTGTAGTATTTAATCTTCTTACACCTTGAAAGCTCGAAGGCTAGCACCAATCTCACTTTCGGGTTTAAAGCGATTAAATAGAACAACCATTACCCAAAATTTGCCCTCCTATCTCGATTTTATATGGCTTAGGCTTCACATTCATGCATGCACGTCCATTAGGTCATTAACATTAAGCAGACATTCATCCATTGCATATGCATCATTTAAATCGTATTTAAATTGACCAAAAGTTAGTTTAAATCGATATTTGCATCGTTTATAGTTATAAAATGAAGATATTTCACTTCATTCATTTTATCTTCTTACATGTTTATTGTATCGTTTTAAGTTGATTATATGTCGATGATATCAATATTTTGGTTTACAAGCAATTTGCTAAACCAGATTCAGATTTATTTTAATGTGCTTATTTTATTTTTTGAATAATTTATTGTCCGAATTTTTACCATTTTAATAATTTTAGGTGTCTAATTTTGTCTCCAAAATCAAAAAATGTTTTCGGATAAGTGTATCTGATGAAGCTGACTTTGTAGGATTTTTGTATCCAATATGCGGATAGCAAGAGTAAGCCACCGACTTTTATTTTATCCAATTAAGGGAAGGTAAAAGTATGAGAAAAGACCTTAGTTACGAATTCGGAGAATGGTTATGAAAAGGAAGGTAATACCCACTTTCCATCCATGATTTATCTACGGGCTCTTAGTTGCTCTTAGATAACTTTTTAAAATTGCTTTACGTGTGTTTGGAAAATGTTTTGAAAAAGGCATTTCACTTTGACTTTGTAATGACTCATGTAGATGTATACAAAGTGTTGGAAATGTTTTTGTTTTGAAAAGAATTTGAACTTTGAAAAAGTGTGTGGTGTGAAAAGCATTTGATAGAGCAAGCTGACTAAAGACTTATTTACCCACTCGAAGTGGTCGTTTTGTTGTACTTCTACATTCCTTTAGAATAGCGCTAGCCATACCATTAGTTAGTAGGTAGCTCCATTAGTTGGATATGGCGGGACATTCGAAGGACATCGGATGGTCATAGAAGGCAACTTGTAGGAAGTATCTAGCACATTCGAAGGACTATCATCATTTTTCGTGGCGACAATCGAGGTCAAGATCATGTATTCGGAGCGATATCGTGGGTCTATGATCTTTGTATCGAAGGGACTATGATTTTTTGAAAACACGGTGCTAGAATACCTCTACGTTCGAGGGACATGACCATTTGAATCGAAAGCATCGAGAGAAAATTACCCTAAAAGTGCGTGTGTGAAAAAGTATGTTGATTTGAATATTTTATCTTGAAGATTAGTGGGCTATGTTCATTATTATCTTACCATACCGCCTAGTTACTAGCAATTGATAAGGTGCGAAAAGTAAAAATGCGGAATGTAAGCGGAAATGTAAAGGTGCGGAAGGTAAATGTCTCACTATTACAAGGCTTTGGGCGAGATACATAAAATCACGGAAAATAAAATCCTAAATTAAACTATTACATCCCATCTGATTACATAGTAAAAAAAAATAATAAAAAAACGTCCGAAACAACTTTGTGAAAGAATAAGAAAATAAATATAATGAAAATCGAATAAGAGAAAAATGTTAGAAAAATGCAATTTTTATATGAGAAAAATTAATATATCTTGAAATAAGATAAATAAGCTAAAATAATTTTTGGGATTTTTAAATGCAATTTAGTAATTTAAAATGAATTTATAATGATTTAAATGCAAAATACAAATAAAAATAAATATATACAAAAGTATTTTTAATTTATTAAATTAAATAAAGATTTTCAGAAAATAAATGCAAAAATAAAATTAATTTTTGATGATTTTTTAATGCAGAATAAAATATGAAAAGAAATTAAAATAGATGCAAAATATTAAATAATATAAAAAATATGAAAATAGGAAAAGTTGGAAGTTTGGAAAAGAAAAAAAAAAGAACCGGTCCCAGGCTGGATCGAACTCATGACCTCCTGGAGAATCTCTTCAAAACAATGCCTTAACCACTGGGCCAGCGTGCTCTTTGTGTTGGAAAAGCTGGAAACATTTGAATATAAGCGCTCACGTGTCATGGATTGGTTTGAACAAGTCAACATCGTGGACTCGGTCGCATGGATGGCGAATCGAGCCAAACATACACCCCTCTGCCCGGTCTTACGGACCGTACTGGCAAAGCTCGGCTCATCACCATAACACATAAGCTGAAACGAAAAATCGAGAAAGAAAAGGGACCCTACCCCCTAATCGACCCTCTGAATCTAATGGTGGCATCGGTTTTCGCTTTATACGGCTGGTTCAATTCAAAACCCTAACTATGGCAAATCCTTATTTCCACGTAAAGCACCGCAATACCCGAATCAACTGGAAACCTCATGAACACATTAGAATGGTTAGAAATCAATTAAAACACAAATAAAAATCAAGCCATTAAGTTTTGAAATGAAATAACATATTGCTATCCGAGCATTTAATCATGAATAACCATACGCCACTCTAAATTACCGGAAACATGTTTGGAAATGATTGAAAAAAATAAAATTCAATTTCAAGTAAAATTTGAAAATATTTAAAATTAGGGTTTCATCCATTGCATATGCCGCCATTGGAAAAATTGGATGGCAAGCAAAAAATCCATTCATCAATGTGCAAATATTTCCAATCAAATTTCTTATTGATTCTTTCCATATACACTATCACATTGTGGTGGTGGGCTTTCATTAAGAAAGATATAAATCCAGCTTATTTGAAAAAAAACTTAATTTTCATATTTTACATAATTTATTTTTAATGTTATAAAATTCAAATATAAATCATGAAAATAAAATTACCATATCAACATTTATGGGTCAAAATACGCAAACAAGTTTGGATCAAAAGATTATAGACATTTGGAAAATTTTGCATTTGACCAAATCGTGCATACAGCAAATTGCAAACAATACATCTTGCTCAATTTTCCACATTTTGAGTGTTCTTGGACTTTTGGAAGCTCTAAATCCTCTAAACAATGTCTTTGGTTTCACCTCATTGAGTTACCATGCTCGTATATCTTCAAAACAAAAATTGACTTTTTGTTGACACAACAACTGTAATGTTTTGAGCTATACCTCTCAAATGAAGCATTTTTGAACATTCTTGTGAGACATGAAGTTGTAGAAATTGAATTTCCTTCAAAACAAGCTTGGTGGAAAATTTCGAGAAAGTATGAAAGTTATGATCACCAAAGTTCGTTGACTTTTCACCTAGAAACCTAATTTAGAAAGTTTGACTTTTGAGCAAATCTCGAGTTTTCTTGATGAATCATGATCAACCCTTGATCAAATGATGAATGTAACTTCAAAATGAGGATGTTGACCAAAATTGACTTTTTATCAGCCACCCAG
>CM038796.1:31793837-32008007 GCA_021764765.1 Vicia sativa | reverse complement strand
GTACACTTCCTTTGATCGCTTTAGGAAGTGTACTTGATATTATACTCGGTCAAGATCATTGCCATCTTGCTATTCTTAGGAAATTTTGGTTTCTCGAATATGTATTTATCGGATCCATCTTGAAATCAACAAAGTAGTGTGGTCAACATATATTGTCTTAGTCGTGCACAGGCAAAGTGTTGCAAGTTTCTCGGTACTGGAGTATCTTGTTTCACGGTCAGTGAAACTTTGCTAAAGGTAGTATATTGCATACTCTTCGACCCGGACTAAGCGTATTGCCCCATCACACACCCATTAGTTCTCTGTGCATTGAGTACATGATAGAGGTCTTAACCGCCGGTGGGCGGCATCGGGATAGGAGGATGCACCCAGTACTCCTTGATTTTGTCAAAAGCAATCTAGACATCGTCGTTCCATTCTACCACTTGATCTTTCTTTAGCAACTTGAAGATTGGCTCATGAGTAGCGATTAAATACCAATGAATGCGGCAATGTAGTTGTCGGCCAAAGAAACTCCTTCCTTCTTGAGTGCGGGGAGATGGCATTTCTGAATAGCTTTAACCTTGGCGGGGTCGACCTCGATTCCTTTACCGACAACAAACCTAGGAGTTTTGGATCGACTCGAAGGTACACTTATTAGGATTAAGTCTCGCTATTTCTTCAATCTATCAAGCAGTTTACGCAAATGATCAAGATGTTCTTCTTGATGCAGCCATCGAGCTATCATGTCGTCGGCGACCTCTATCTCGTGATGAATCATGTCATGGAATAATGTCACCATAGTGAAAGCAACTCGATTTTCAAAATCATTTAAATGAATTTTCAAAAACAATGAAATCGCCACCTAATTTTATTTGTTCTAAAAGAGCGAGAAAATATAGATAAAACCCCAAATCACGGATAAAGCGGTCTACAGACCAAAAAGCATGGATTAAAAGTCGGTTCGCAAAAGGTATTAGCACCCACCATCCATCGTACTCGATGGGACCCATTTAGCTCATGGCGTGCGTGTGTTTAAAGTAAAAATGCTATCTTCTAATTAATCAAAAGAAATAAGAAAAGGAATTGGCAGGTTTGTTTATTATTATTTTGAGTTTGACACGGTTTGAAACGTGCCTACGTATTCCCTAGTGCAATGGGAAAGTCAAAACTCCGTAGTTCTTGTTGAAAATGTCTTGGATTGGTTGTGTTGATTTTAGAAAATATTTTTTGATGACAGCGTATAGTGGAAAAATTTGAATGGGTTGAATTGATTTTAATTGTAGATGACAAGTACCAAAGCGTTGGGCTATCCTACAACGATTCAATACTCGAGATTGGTGATTAAAAATCAACGATCATCTCTCATCAAATCTTTATTATGAAAAAGTGAGGTGAAACAAAGTTCACTTTTATTAAGTGTATGGAATAAAGTATTTAAGTCATTGGGTTACCCTCTAATGGCGAATACTTTACATTTAATTAAATTGTCGGGCTATCCTCTAACGATTTACTAAATACCATAACACCATGTTTTTTTTTTGTAGAAAAATTGATTTTTGAAAGAATAAGTTCAATTAATTGTTTTGACTTGAAAGTGTTTTGAAAAATTCGGCATTTGGATAGAATAATTCAATTAGGAAAACAAAGCGAGCCCATACAAAGTGGCTTTATGTATGCTCTAAAAAGTGGGACTAACGTGACACTAGTATTCTAAGCGACCAATTGGACAATCGATCGAATAGTTATCGCTGTAGAAAAGCCGAGGACCAAACTATAAATGTGTGCAAGTGTGCATTGTGTATGTTTACACCTTCTTGATGAGGAGCCCAAGAGGAGGCTATGTGTTCTAATATGATAAGCGCATAATTAAGCAGTAAGGAACACACAAGGAATGAGGGTACATGTTCATGAGCGGGGATATATACAACCAAATTGAATGAGTTTGAATAAATAAATAGCTTATCACGGTGAAAGAAATGAGCTCAAGTAGTCTTCAAGATCGGATGAGGCTTGGCGCATCGGATGAATACCAAATAAAGATTCCTACATCACTCGAGATACAAACAAAAACTATACGAAGAATAGATATATTTACATTCAAATTCATTGAAGGTTGAATTAGATTCCAAATCGAAATTGCAACACAAAATCATTACAATGTAATTGAATTTATTTACAAATGGATATGAATAAAGTTATAAGAATAAAAATAATATATATATTTACATACTAAATATAATAACAAAAATATTATGTATTTTATATTTACAAAAATAAAAATGACATTACTAGATATTAATAATGGAACAACAATAATAAGAATGTAATTGGAAGAAGAAAAGTATATATACTAAGAGGAAATGATGATGGACTTTTCTTGAATGCCTTCACAACAAACAAATTGGTTAGTAGCATAAGTGTGATAAAATAAGATGAAATTGCAATAAATCGGAACATGGTTAGTAAACAAGGTATGAAGTTGGAATGAAATTAAATGAATGTACATGAACAAAACGAAGAACTAAGCAATTGATTATTCAAGCATTTCGATTTACAAACGAAACAAAACCAAGCGGTTCAAGCTAAACTTCATTTCGAGTTCAAAAGAAAAGCGATTCGAAGCGTTATAATCGATGAAACCAAAAAGCAGACAGCAACTACTATCTTAAGAAAGCAATGAAATATTGATAAAAAATTGCATAAACTCAAAGGTAAACACAAACAAATGTCAAAATAAACTCAATCAACCACAAATCATCAACTAACTTGCATTTCAACCACTTACCAAAGCGGGCAGCAACTACTGCGACCATACCAATGCTTGATAAAATCAATCTCCATAAGTGTACAACACACATGGAAAACAAAAGATCATAACCGAATTTTCTTCCAAAATTAAGACTCAGCAGCTGAAATTCCATATAAATTCCTCGATCTTGATTCAAACAAACATGACACGGCCTAAACTTATTCAACTAATAGACCACCTGATTATTACTATATCACATTCTTGAATCAATTTGAAACATTAAAATTAAAGTGATATCTACACTTTACTTAAACATGGAACAAATCCTCACAACTTCATCAATTCAAAACACATATTACAAACCCTTTCATCACCTGAAACATAATATTAGTAGGCACGGTAAACTCAACATGTTCTCATACTAAAGGCGAAATCGGCATTAGCATAAACACTAGCGAATTCAATTCACAAACAACATAACACCGTCATAAATTCAACACAAGATTAACAACATTTCAGCGTTTGACCATAATCCACAACATATTTCAAGGTAATTTGGAATCATAGTATCACAATTTGTAGATCGAAGCGAGCGAAATCTTACGAAAGCAGTGCGAGTTGTCGAATGGAGCGACCTGAGAAGGCTTAGAGTTCTTTCTTACGTTCAATATGTCAGCGCTACGAGATATCGTTGTTGATGCTTGCTTGAGAAGAGACACTTTACTGCAACTCTTTATACTACACCAACATTCCTTCCGCTGATGATGACTTTGGAAGATGGAGGAATCACGACTTGACACTTTCCTCTTTTCTCGACATGGTACATGCTTTTAAGAGCATCGTTCAACACATTGATTCTCACTATGGTTACAACTGAAGAATCACAGCCGATGAGTGGAGAACGGTGAAGAAGAAGACGGTTGGAGCGGCGGTTGAAGGGTTTAACAGAAGGAACAGGGGTGAATAGAGGCGAGTTTGTGGTTACGGCGGAAGTTGGAGGCTGTGTTGAAGAAGTTGGCTTCGGGATGTTGTTGGTTATGGGTGATGATGGTTGGAGGTGATGGAGGAGAATGTTCGGAGGTTTGAAGAGAAGAAGAGTGTAAACAGTTGGGAACAGAGGGAAGTCGATGGTGTGAGGGTTGAGGTGAGAGTGAGGTGTTTACGGCGGAGAGACAAAGGGGGTTCCGGCGTGGAGATTACAATGAGGGTAGCAAGTTGAGATGAGTGGAAGGTGGAAGGGGCAGGAGAGAGAGGGAAGAGTTTTTGTTATAATTTTACGGGTACATGATTTTTGGTTTCCTCCGAATGTGTTTCCAATTTTGGCTCTCCCCCTTCTTGTAACATTAACACATATATATAGCAAAGAAAATAGGGTTTAGCAATTTTTAAGTAATACCAAAAATGCCCCTCATGATAAATTGGGCTACAAAGCCCAAAGAACAAAATTAACTTATTGTACCCCAAAATTTGCCCTCATCTACTCGAGATTTCATTACATACATACTCGAGGATTCCTCGAGAGTTGATCGGACAAACTCTCTCTACAATAAACCCAAACTAGGGTTTGGTATCTCTCAAGTCAGATGAATTTCCAACATCTCCAATGGCCTTCATTCCTCCTCATATGCTAAGATTCTCCATGTCAAGTTTCAAGCTTTACAAGTCAAGTTTCCTCGACGATTGCTCGGATGGTTTGAAAATCGGATGTATTGGATAAAAAGTCAACTATGGTCAACACACAGTCAAACTTCATAATTTTGGTCAACATCCTCATTTTGAAGTTACATTCATCATTTGATCAAGGGTTGATCATGATTCATCAAGAAAACTCAAGATTTGCTCGAAAAGTCAAACTTTCTAAATTAGGGTTTCTGTGAAAAGTCCTTTGAACTTTGGTGATCATAACTTTCTCATACTTTCTCAGAAATTTTCCACAAAGCTCATTTTGAAGGAAATTCAATTCTCTACAACTTCATGTCTCACAAGAATGTCCAAAATGCTTCATTTGAGAGGTATAGCTCGAAACATTACAGTCATTTTCAAAGTCAACAAAAGTCAACTTTTTGTTTTGAAGATATATTGAGCATGGTAACTCAATTGAGATGAAACCAAAGACATTGTTTAGGGGACTCTTAGAGCTTTCCAAAAGTCCAAGAACACTCAAAAATGTGAAAAATTGAGCAAGATGCACCATTCAAGTTAGGCGATTTTGAATGATTGCACAAAAGGACATTTTGGTCAAAATGCAAAATTTTCAAATGGGCCTATAATCTTTTGATCAAACTTGTTCATGACATGATTTTTGACCCATAAATGCTTGACATTGGTAATTTTCTATTTCATGATTTATATTTGAATTTTATAACATTTAATTCAAAAATAAATTATGTAAAATATAAAATTAAGTTTCTTTCAAATAAGTTGGATTTATATCTTTCTTAATGACCAAGAAAACCACTCTTGCCAAATCGTGATAGCTTGCATATGGAAAGAAAAAAATCAAGTTTTTAAAGAAATTTGATTTTATTTATTGGAAAATATTTGCACATTGATGAATGGATCTTTTTTGCTTGCTTTTGCCATCCAATTTTCTCCTATAAATATCAAGCAATACACACAAGCCAATGGACGAAACCCTAACCCTAAAACTATCCAAAACTCTTGCAAATTTTTCCAAGAAAATTGAAATTCGAATTTTATTTTCCAGCCTTTCTCAATCACTTCCAGCCATCCAAACGTGTTCATGAGGTAATTTAGAGTGAGTATGCATTATTATTCATGACTGAAACTGCCTGGATCGAGCAATATACATTCATTCATATTCAAAACTTTTTGATTTCGCATTTTTAATATCCGTGTGTTTTAATTGATTCTAACCATTCTAATGTGTTCATGAGGTTCCATATAGTTGATCCAGGCAATCGTTTGAAGCTTGCACGTGGAAATAAGGATTTGCCATAGTTAGGGTTTTTGAACTGTCTTCTTTGAACCGGCCTGTACAGGCCGATTCAGCCAAAACCGATGCCACCATTAGATTCAGGAGGCTCGATTTAGGGGGGTAGGGTCCTCCTTTCCTATTTATTCCTCGTATTTTTCTTGTTTCAATTTCAGGCTAGGAGAAGATGGCCGGAGCCCTAGCTCGGCCCGGCTTCAGCCGTGAGAGGAGGGTTCGTGGCGTTTAGGCTTCTGATTCGTCCATCCATCTTGTTGGAGTCCGCGTGTTGACTTGTTTTCAAACCAATCCATGACCGTGGCTTATATTCAAATGTTTCGACTTTTCCAACCTGAAAACCGGCCCGATGGTTAAGGCATTGTTTTGAAGAGATTCTCCAGGAGGTCATGAGTTCGATCCAGCCTGGGACCGGTTCTTTTTTTTTTCTTTTCCAAACTTCAACTTTTCTATTTTCCTATTTTTATATTATTTAATATTTTGCATCTATTTTAATTTCTTTTCATATTTTATTCTGCATTAAAAAATCATCAAAAATTAATTTTCTTTTTGCATTTATTTTCTGAAAATCTTTATTTAATTTAATAAATTAAAAAATACCTTTTTGCATGCATATTTATTTTTATTTGTAATTTTGCATTTAAATCATTATAAATTCATTTTAAATTACTAAATTGCATTTAAAAAATCCCAAAAAATTATTTTAGCTTATTTATCTTATTTCCAGCATATATTAATTTTCTCATATAAAAAATTGCATTTTTAACATTTTCTCTTATTGATTTCATCATATTTCCCGATTTTCTTATTCTTTCACAGGTTGCTCCGATTCGGACGTTTTCTTTTTATCGTTTTATTTTCAATTATGTAACTGTATATGGGATGTAATAGTTTAATTTAGGATTTTATTTTCCGCATTTTAAATTATGTATCTGAAAGCCTTGTAATAGCGTAGGACATTTACCTTTCCGCACCTTTACATTTCCGCTTTTACATTCCACATTTTACTTTCCGCACCCTTATCAATTGCTAGTAACTAGGCGTGTATGGTAAGATAATAATGAACATAGCCACTAATCTTCAAGATAAAATATAAAAATCAACACTTCTTTCACACACCCTTAGGGTAATTCTCTCGATGCCTTCGATTCAAAATGGTCATGTCCCTCGAGCGTGGAGTATTCTAGCACCGTTGCCTTCAAAACAAATCATCATAGTCCCTTGATACAAAGATCATAAGACCCACGATGTCGCCTCCGAATACATGATCTTGACCCTCGATTGTCGCCTCTGAAAATGATGATAGTCCTTGAATGTGCTAGGATACTTCCTACAAGTTGCCTTCTATGACCATCGATGTCCCTTCGATGTCCGCTTACACATCCAGCGATGGAGCTACCTACTAACTAATGGTATGGCTAGCGCTATTCTAAAGGAATGTAAAGTACAACAAAGCGACCAATTAGGTGGGTAAATAAGTCTTTTAGTTGCTTGCTCTATCAAATGCTTTTCACACCACACACTTTTTCAAAGTTCAAATTCTTTTCAAAACAAAACATTTCGAACACTTTGTATACACTCCTACATGAGTCATTACAAAGTCAAAGCGAAATGCCTTTTTCAAAACATTTTCCAAACACCGAAGCAATTTTAAAGTTATCTAAGAGCAACTAAGAGCCCGTAGAATAAGCTGCGGATGGAAAGGGTGCTAATACCTTCCTTTTCATAACCATTCTCGAATCGAGAATCTAACGAAGGTCTTTTACATTACTTTTACCTTCCCTTAATTGGATAAAAATAAAAGTGGTGGCGACTCTTGCTATCCGCACATTTGGATACAAAAATCCTACAAAGTCAGGTTCAAGTATTCTGAGCTGGCGACTCTGCTGAGGACACACCTAAAGAGAATTGCCTTAGGGATTTCTAGATAACTTTATTGCTTTTTGTTTGACTTGTATGCTTTATCTTTAAGGGTTGCTTGGGTATTATATTGTTGGGATCCTACACGGATCGGGTTTCCTTTTAGGTAAGTGGCATTAGATCATTGCGACCGTTAGGCGTATAACTAAACGGTCAACATGATGGCTACGTTAGCGTGACACTTTGGTTGTCGATACTCTTCATTCCCAAGTTGAAGATAGTATTTGGCTTCTGCGTGGTGTCATCGCTAACTAAACTTTTAGAACCTTAATTGACCCATCTTGGCCATTAGAAGGTAGTGAGATGGCGGCTTTGGTGTAGGCCAGGGTTGGTTGATACTCGATGCTCGCTCATTGAGATTAGACTTTTGGGACATTTCGATCGACCACTTGGCGTCGTATTGAAATAAGCGCCTCTGAGAAAGATCTATGATATGATTCCTAGAACCGGTTACTATTATAGGACGGGATGAACCAACTCAAACTTTTGGTGGGGTAATCACCTATACCTCATACAAGCCTTAACCCTAGGCTCATTGTGTGAATTGCTTGTGTGTACTAAACATGACATCATGACATCATTCGCATTGCATATCATTTCTAACTATTTCAAGGACCTAAGGTTTATCTTTGCTTTCTGTTTTGTAGGGATTATGGCTTCTAGAAAGACTATCAGAATCAACTTCATGGTATCCTTCTCGACTCAAAGAATTGGTTTGAAATTCCGACCATGCTCGGTTCATCAAAAGACATGGTTATCTACTTGATTTGGTTATCTCGGTTTGAAGAAGATATGATGCATGTCTATTCCGATTCTTTGATCCGAAACACCATTGCTTTACATTTCAGTTATCGGTTGGTTCCTACCTTAGAAGAGTTCTCTAAGCTACTTGGGATACCTATTCTTGATCAAATGCCATTCCGGTTTAGAAAAGGTTCCTAAGTATGAAGACATTGCATCGCTTTACACCTTAAGCGTTGGATATTGAAGCCAATTGGGAAACTAGTGGAGTTAAGGGTTTACTTTCAAGTTCTTAATCAAGCTCGAGAATTCCTCAAAGTTATGAGTTTCCATGCATTTGAAAACATTGTGGCCTTGCTAATTTATGGTTTGGTTCTATTCCTAACTCGGATCAATTCATAGATATCAATGCCATCAAGTTGTTCCTTACCGCAATCGATGCCTACCTTACTTGGAGATATTCTACATTCTCTCCACACTCGTACTACTAAAAGACAAGGAACTCTATGTTGTGTCACGTTACTTTCAAGGTGGTTTATTTAGCACCTTCCTCCATCGATTTTGAAGAATGAACAAAGGTTGAGATGGTCTCAAGATTAATGTCACTCTCTCATTCGGATATTCGTTGGAATCTTTTCTCTCAAAGGACTTCACATTCATTGGCGTTGTGGAGAATTCCTAATGTACCTCTACTTGGTATAAGGGTATTACTTACAACCCTTCTAGCTCTCGTCGGTTTGGTTTTTTCGAAAGATGGTCCACATGATATGCTTCTCCAAGATATTGTGTTCGATTACAATCACGATCTCGAATTAGGCGAAGGTTTATACGCTTGGGGCATGGTAAAGAAGTGATACCAAGACTTTGGGGCACCGAACTCCATTCCTTGGGAACCTTACCTCAAATGGGTGCGAGCTCGAGCTCAAAACCTCATGATGCCATTCACTTTGTTCTACGGTAATTATGGAACTGTTGCTATAGGTGGCGTACCTATCTTTATTCTCCATCACGACATGCCTCACGATTTTGAAGACTTGAAGAGATCCTGGATTCAACTAAAGAAGAGGATACCTTTGAAGCTCGATTACTATGCGGTGAGAAGAAAGTGTTAGAGTTGACCAAGCTACTTCATGGGAGTGAAGCATCAACACCTACCTCGACACCAGAGGCGCCCATGGGAGACTTAGAGCTTTAGGATTTTTATGCTTTTCTTTTATTGTTTTGAACTATCTCTTGTACTTAAAAGAAAAAGAATAATAAAAAGTACTAATAAATGTTTGTTTTGCTTGTTTAACAAATTTAAATCTCTAAGGTCCTTGAAAACATTGCATTGCATTCATAAACATAGCATAGCATAGCATAACATTGCATCACGGTACATTGGAGATTGGTTTTCTCATTTGCTCGCTATTTATTTTAGCGAAATGGCTCTTGAGCAATTGTCGAAGATCTCGGAGCTCGGAATGCTCGGTTTATGAGATGTTCACCAGCTTGGTCCAAGGCCAAGAAGATTTGAAGAAGCTCATCAACAAGAAGAAGAGGGTTGTTGGTCTCTCAACATGGGGGCCTTTAAAGGTGGTCCTAAGTGGTCGGTCGGATCAGAGCTCTACGAAGGAAGTGTCCATCTGGGAAGTAAAGGATGAGGTGAAGGCAGCCGGCATGAGCAGAAAGACTATGATAATGGCGATTACTACGGGAAGATGAAAACAAGCAACTTGACCGTCGAATCTTTGTGGAAAACACGAAGATGTCAGGTTGAATTTTGATAATCGAGTCTTGTTCTGGTGTTGTGATTCCTCCCAAGTTCAAAGTTCCTACTTTGCTAAGTATGATGGTATGTCTTGCCTAAGCTGCATTTGAAGTCCTATGTCCGGAAGATCAATCCCTTTTGGTAGCGAAAGTTGTGGATGCACTTATTTCAAGAGCTTGTCAGGAACTCGATTGGAGTGGTATTATCAACTAGAGAATGGCCGTCCGTACTTGGGTGACTTAGCGGATGCTTTCTGAGACGGTATGAGTACAATGCTGAATTGACACCCACTTGCATGCAACTACAAAGCATGTCTATGGGTCGTGTGAGAAGTTCAAGGAGTATGCTCGAGAAAGGAGAGATTTAGCGAGTTCAACCACCCTTGTCAATAGGGAGTTGGTTGATATGTTTATGGGAACATTGCAGGCCCATTCTTCAATCATCGATTGGAAATTCTTCATCGGATTCACCGGCTGATACTTACAATGGCGTATTGAAGTAGTATCAAAGTGGGAAGATCCATGTAGAGTCATCTTGAATCTTGCGAAGAGATCTTTTGGTGCTAAGAAAAAGCTAATCTTGTGTATGGTCAAAAAGCGAACCAAGACCGGCGCTCAATCATGTGAGGCGGTTGTGATCTCAATCCTACATCGGTACAACCTCGGTGAGACAAGCGTAGCGAGCAGCGCCGAAGGCAGTTTACAAAGATCAACATGCCTTTGTCGCAAGCCTTGCAACACATGTTGAGCAGAGATTATACCTTGAGGATCCTCCTCGAAATGTCAACACTTCCTCTCAGAAGTACAATCCTAATGCTAAGTGTGCTTACCACTCAATTAGCCTGGACATAACAACGTGATTGTTGGGCTCGAAGAACAAGATTCAAGATATGATTGAAGCTAAGCGATTGAATTTGACCTCACAGTGAGACTCGAATGTGATCAGCGCCTATGCCTAACCATGACAAGGTTCCAATCTTTGTTGGCGGCGATACTTATGTTTTCAACATAGATGACTTGACCATTCCTCGATGGTATTAAGAAGAATTTGTTGCAAGCGGTGTCAATCCAGGATGTCGAGTATCGTTGGTGCCCATGCACGATGGATGTGCTTGGTTGAGAAGGCGTGTTCGATGCATGATGGATAACCGTGAGATACTATTTCGAAACCACTGTGCGAGCGTGTGAAGATATGTCTAAGTTGAAGATTGACAATGCGAGCAGCTGTACCATCATGTGGGATACCTTGGGGTAGCCAGTGGAAAGTATGATTACATGGTGAAGTACAACATCACGAGAGTTACAAGATTCCTATTGAAGATGTTAAAGCGACGGATGGGGTGGCGATTTCGAAGACTATCTTGATGTTAACACTATAAGGATTTCCTCTGCGAATCCACTGTGCCTAAGGTGGCACCTCTCATCATCACTTCTCGAGACTGCGCCATATTCCTCGACAAAGCTATCCCTTGGAATTATGGGTGATGTTTACTATCATGGCGTCAAGCAAGACCCTCGACCATTGAGGACCTTGATTGAAGCTACCATTCACGACATTGACAATATCACGGATCAAGCAAGGTGACCGAGGAAAGGTATTCTCTCCGAGATCTCTCCTCAAAGGACAACTGCGACTCCATTTCGCATTCCGTCTACTCAACCAATATCGGCTAGAGGAAAGAACGGTGACTCATCTGCTCAACGAAGTACCAAAATTCTGAAGACACCTCAAACAAGAAATGGAGAAATTCGAAGATCATCAAGAAGTGACTACAATGTTGTGGAGCAGTTAGAATGAGACTCGTCCAAAATCTCCATGCTCGCTTTGCTCTTGTGCTCGAGGCTCATACTAACGCCTTGGTAAAGTTTACGAAGAATGCTCACGTACCGCAGACACTACCACCGACGATTCGAAGTTTGTATTGCTAGCACGGCTGCCAACAACGGCTAAACTTCTCGATCTTGATTTGACTCTGCGGGAAAGAAACACAACAAAGCCTTGCACATCTACATTGAATGCAAGGGCTACATTATCTCATGTTTTGGTGGATACGGTTACGCTCTGAATATCCTACCAAAAACTACTTTTGATCGGCTTGATGTCGAAGGGTTGGTTACGAGACCGGTGACATTATTGTGAGCTTTTGATGGTTCTAAGCGAGCAGTACTTGGAAACTCACTCACTGTTAAAAGTCGGTTCCAGACTTTTGATTCTACTTTCTTTATCATGGACATCCGTCCGACTTACTCTTACTACTCGGGCCCTTGGATACATGGGGCAGGTATTACTTCTACGCCGACTGAAGTACCGGTGAAAGGAAGTTATTCTGATGTGGTGAAGAAGAGTATATAGTCGGTCATCTCGGTCATTCCGCTATCTCGAGATGGAGGTGAATTCTTGAGACTCCTGTCAAGCTTTTGAAACAATACCCGAGTCATGCACTGTGACTCTCCACCTCTGAAGTTACAAGCTCCGCTAGGATGGCCTCGAAGGCTTTCAAGTGCTTGAAGAAGGTAGTTCTATTTGGGATTCGACTCCTAATCTTCCTTTCAAATTTGACAAAGGCGGTTTAGGCTTCACCATCAAGGTCGAGAAGATGATACATGAGCGTCTGGCCAACTTCCTTCGCATCAGCAGTGGAATCCATGCTATAGAAGGCGATGACAGCGGCTTGACATCGACAAGTGGATCTTCGACTCGATCAAAGGGCTCGGCAATTGGAAGGCGAAGGCGTCATACCAATCTCCTTTAGTCGGGAGTAATTGCTCTTGTTTTGTTTTGCTTTTCGTATTTCTTTATGTTTTGAACAATAAACTTTGAAAGCCTAGTGCCTTGCCGGGCATCATGGCTCGTTCGCGAGGTTATTATCATCGTTTGCGTATTTTCATTCAATAAATCGTTGGACTTTTGCATTCAATTGTTGTTTTTTTCTTTTACTTTATCACCCTTCAAAAAGCTATGTGTTTCTTACACACACCCGTGATACTTGAGAATCACTCGAATCTAGATTAATATGACTATGCTAGTGCTAAATATGACTTGATAATCCGATCTACCAAGCGAAGGCGAGTGAGGAAGATTGTGAAGTGCCGGAGAACTTGCGGTTCTACAGCAAGAAGCGAGTTATCTGACCACGAAGAGCAGTTGAGGTTGTGAATTTGGGTCTGTGAAGCGAAAAGAGATCAAGGTAGGGCGAGTCTTGAGTGTGTCAAAGAAAGGTTGGTTCGGATGCTACGAGACTACATTGAGGTTTTGCTTGGTCATACGAAGACATGCACAGGTTAGACATTGATATTGTGGTACACGATTGCCGACAAAGAGGTTTTCTCGGTGAAGCGAGAAGGTTCGCCGCATGCATCCACGAGATGTCGAGAGAAGATCAAAGCGAAGTTATGAAGCGATTCAATGCGGTTTCTTAGCATTACTTCTTATCCACGATGGGTTGCAAATGTGGTACAGGTGCCTAAGAAGGATGGTAAAATGCGAATTGTGTGGATTCTGAGATCGAACAAAGCGAGTCAGAAGGCGATTTTCCACTTCCTCGTATTGATGTTACGGTTGACAATCTTGCTCGGCATAAGGTTTTCTCCTTCATGGATGGTTTCTCGGTTACAATCAGTTAAAATGGCTCCACGAAGACATGGAAGACTACTTCGTTACACGATGGGGCACTTTTGCTACAAAGTTATGCCGTTCGGATGAAGAACGCGGGCGCCACTTATCGATGCTATGGTGACATTATTTCATGACATGATTCATCACGAGATAGAGGTCTCGTCGGCGACATGATAGCTCGATCACGGGGAAGAAGAACATCTTGATCATTTGACGGCTGACGGTTAAAGAAATGCAGTTGAGACTTAATCTAACAAGTGCACCTTTGAGTCGGATCCGGAAAACTCCTAGGGTTTGTTGTCGATGGTAAAGGTATTGAGGTTGACCCGAGGTTAAAGCCATCAAGAGATGCGGTAGCCCGCACAGAAAGTCGAGGGTTTCTTGGGCGATTGAACTATATTGCAGATTCATTGCACATTTAAGCGCTACTTGTGAGCCAATCTTCAAGTTACTTAAGAAAGATCAAGTAGTGGAATGGAGCAGCGATTGCGGATCGCTTTTGACAAAATCAAGGGTACCTACGAATCCTCTATCACGATGCCACTGCGAAGAAGACCTCTTATCATGTACTTGGCGGTGTTAGAGAATTCAATGGGGTGTGTGTTGGGGCAACATGGCGAGTGCAGTCGAAAGAGCATGCAATATACTACCTTAGCAAAAAGTTTACCGTTGTGAAACAAGATACTCACATTCGAGAAAACTTACAGCGCTTTAACTTGAGGCTTTCCGGCTAAGGCAGTATATGTTGACTCACTTTTCTTTGATTTCCAAGATGGATCCGATAAAATACATATTTGAGAAACCAGCTCTCTCGGAAGAATAGCAAGATGGCAAATGATCTTGACCGATATGACATCGATACACTTCTCGAGCGATCAAAGTGTAATGGCGATCATTTGGCTCATCAAGCCGTAGATGACTATCGATCTATGAAGTTAATTTCGAGGATGAAGATGTTTTACTAATTCTGATTATGAAGAACCGAGGCCAGACGGACTGAACAAGGATCGATGGATTATGGTTTTTGATGGAGCCTCAAGCGCTTGCAATGGCATTGGCGCCATCATTACATCCCTGACGGACATACTCCTTTCACCGCGGATTATGTTTGATTGCACGAACAACATGGCGAATCTGAGCGTGCATCATGGGTATTAAAGTTGCTATTGACTTAGAATCAAGTTCTTGCAAGTGTATGGAACTCGACTTTGGTGATCGGTCAAATTAAAGCGAATGGGATCTGACATCGAATCTCATTCCGTGTCGAGGCATGTTAAGTTTGATCCCTACTTGAAGAGATCACTTTCAATCACATTCCACGAGAAGAGAATCGGTTAGCGCATTGGCTACTATGTCATCTATGTTCAAGGTTAGATGGGACAACGAGGCTCCCGGATCATCATTGAGAAGTTCGACGAACGGTGTATTGTTATGAGCTTGACAGAAGAGAAACCTTGGTACTCTGACGTGAAAGGTATCTTGAGACTCGGGAATATCCGAGGGCATCATCAATGATAAAGTTCATGAGAAGATTTGCATCAAATTCTTCCTCGGCAGCATCTATACAAAGCGCAACCACGATCGTGCTTACTCATTTGTGTAGACGAAAGCAATGCGTATCATGGAAGAGTTACGAAGGCATTTGGTACCCACTCGGTGGACACACCATGGCTAAGAAGATTTTGAGAACGAGGTTACTATTGGTCCACCATGGGCGATTGTCACCTATATGCTCGATCTTGTCACAAGTGCGGTTATGCGACAAAGTGCACGTACCTCCGTACCTCGAATGTTTTAACTTCCCTTGGCCTTTTGCAATGTGGGGCATTGACATGATTGGAGAAATTAAGCCCGACTTCCAGCGGACATCGTTTCATCCTTGTGGCAATCGATTACTTTACCAAGTGGGTAGAAGCGACCTCGTTCATATTACCAAGAATGTTGTGGCTCGATTCATCAAACATAATCTTATGCATCCGGTATGGCACTCCGAAAGGATTATCACGAATAATGGTTCTAATCTCAACAATAAGATGATCCCGAACTCACACTGATTCAAGATCAAGCATCACAATTCTTCTCCATATCGGCCTAAGATGAATGGCGCGATGGAAGCCGCCAACAAAAACATTAAGAAGATTATCTGAAGATGCGGTGACTTACAAGGATTGGCATGAGATGTTACCATTCGCTCTTCATGGTTATCGCGCCAGCACGAACATCCGAGGGCAACCCCTTTCTCGTATACGGTATGGGCCGTCTTACCCATCGAGGTTCGAGATACCCTCGACGAGTCCTCCGGAGGCGAGAGTTAGGCGAAGCGATTGGGTTGAGACTCGGCTTGACGGTTAATTTGATTGATGAGAAGCGACTCGCGTCCATCGCCATGGGCAGTTATCGAGCGAATGATCGGAGTATTTAACAAGAAGGTCAATCGAGTCTACCAAGTCGGTGATCTAGTAGTCAGCGCATCATTCTTCCACAAGGTGATCGGGAAAATGGACTCCCACCTATGAGGACCATTTGTAGTCAAGGCGAGTATTTTCGTGGAGCTATGATACTTAGCACCATGGATGGTGAAGACTTCCACCTGTGACGAGACATAGTCAAAAATACTACATAAAGAGACCCGCTAGGTCGGTGGCCTAGGCAAAAATAAGGGCATCTGGCGAACCAAAGGTTCGGGCAAAGTTAAGGATATATACAAAACATGTACCCGGCAGTCGAAAACACGAAAAGCGGCTTGGGCAAAAAGGTATCGGTGGTGAAAACCGAAAGGGCGGTCTAGGCAAAGTTAGGGATTTAAGCGTACGACTATGTCTCTTCGGATCATCCACTTCAGACTACTATCGGCATTCAAGATTCAAATGGCAGATCAATCCTCACTTTCTCTTGCGAGGAGATGAGATAGTTGAAATATATGAGTACTAGCATAGTTGGAACTTAACGAGTTTGTTTCCGCATAGCTTTTACCTTTCTTGTGTACAAACTACTTGGCATCACACCTTTCAAATAAAACAATTTCTTTCTCTTTACAATTTTTGTTGTTATCGTTTGCAATAAGTCCACGTTTGCTTTGAATGACTATCGCATTTGACAATAAGAATCTAACACAAACATCGAAAAGTGAACATGCAAAGTACTTACTCGAGGCTCCGAGGGGTTGGGATGGCGGAAAGTCACCAACACAGTTCCCCGAGCATGATCCCCAAGGTGTCACTCACACACACCTTCCCAGTGAGTATCGTTAATCCCGGCGGTAATTCCACTCAACGAGCAATGTTACATCAGTCTCCAGCGGTAACACCTCATCCAGTCAAGTATTCATCTCGGTGGACATTTCTCAATCCTCCCCTTCCCGGCGGTATCGGACACAAGACTTGGTCGGATAGTGCATCGGAGGAAGCGTCACCTTTATTCCCGGCCGGAGATTACAGGGCTCGGACTCTTCTGGCCGGTCTCTCGGCAACCATCAAATACTCTCAGTGAGATCTACACTCGGAATCCAGTGGGCGCCTCCTAAAAATCCTCAGCAGGGTCTACATACAAGGTCCCCAACAGATCGCCTCCCAGACTCTCCTCAGCAGGGTCTATGAGACCTCCAACAACGAGTTTCTCAATCTTTACCTTCCTCAACAATCTCTAGGCCCAAGACTTGGTTAGATAGTGCATCGGAGGAATCCAGGATATCTTTCTTCTCCTTCAAAAGCGGGGTTCTCACCTACTCAATTCCCCAAGCGAGTCGGGAAATCTTCAAACGGAACATCCGCATCTTCTTCAAGATGGATATGTTTTGAAATACCACAACATCTATCATTCATACATTACTCATAAAGTCATAATTTATGCATATGTCATTCATATACACTATCATGCATCATACTTTGCATAAAACTAACGAATATTCTATCAAAGTTTCTCTTGTTTTCTCCAAAAGCAGTGTGATCCTCAGCCTTGACGAGGTCGAGTTAAGCCCGATCGGCGGAAAACTATCCGAAAGACCCTTGGTTGTCCTCGACGGTGGTCAGGATTAAGCCCGAACCGGCAGGAAAACTATCGGAAGACCACCTCGGTTATCCTCGATAACGGGCAATGGATCAACACCGATGCCTGACGGAAGCTATCCACATTTTGCCAACTCTGATCTCCCTCGAGTAATCGGCACAGATTTATTCGATTCCGTTATCAGCAGCTCTCGAGTCTAGCGTACGACTCGATTGCCTTGGATGGCATCTTAAGCCCATCTCGACTACTTATCAGCGGTGCTTCACTGAGAATCTGCATATGGTTAAAAATCAATGCGGACCAATAACTTCATTCAAAGTGAAGGCGAAGTCTAACGTATGACTCCTCAGATGGCATCTTAAGCCCATCTCCATGCTCCTTCGGAGGCGACTACGAGCCTAGCGTGGCTCACTCCCGGCATCGATCTTTCCGGATGGCATCTTAAGCCCATCTCCGTCAATTCTCCTATCAACATTCTCGAGTCTAGCGTCGGCTCGTCCTCCGGTGAAGTATCCAAATGGCATCTGTAAGCCCATTCCCGCATCATCCACCAACAGCGAGTGCAAATTTTCAGGTGTACTCGAGTGTTCAATCATCTTCTACCTCCAAGTCACGAAAGACAAGCATGTCAATCTAACCTTCCAGTACAAGGCGATTGAGCGAGTTTGTCATACCCCAAAATTTGCCCTCCATCTACTCAAGAGATTTCATACATCCATACTCAAGGATTCCTCAAGAGTTGATTAGACAAACTCTCTCCTAGACAATCAACCCAAACTAGGGTTTGGTATCTCTCAAGTCCAGATGAATTTACAACATCTCCAATGGCCTTCATGCCTCCTCATATGCTTCAAAGATTCTCCATGTCAAGTTTCAAGCTTTACAAGTCAAGTTTCCTCAGGCAATTGCTCAGATGGTTGAAAATCGGGTGTATTGGATAAAAAGTCAACTGTGGTCAACATCCTCATTTTGAAGTTACATTCATCATTTGATCAAGGGTTGATCATGATTCATCAAGAAAACTCAAGATTTGCTCAAAAAGTCAAACTTTCTAAATTAGGGTTTCTAGGTGAAAAGTCAAGCTGAACTTTGGTGATCATAACTTTCTCATACTTTCTCGGAAATTTTCCCACCAAAGCTCATTTTGAAGGAAATTCAATTCTCTACAACTTCATGTCTCACAAGAATGTCAAAAATGCTTCATTTGAGAGGTATAGCTCAAAACATTACAGGTCATTTTCAAAGTCAACAAAAAGTCAACTTTTTGTTTTGAAGATATATTGAGCATGGTAACTCCAATTGAGGTGAAACCAAAGACATTGTTTAGAGGACTCTTAGAGCTTTCCAAAAAGTCCAAGAACACTCAAAAATGTGAAAAATTGAGCAAGATGCACCATTCAGAAGTTAGGCGATTTTGAATGATTGCACAAAAGGACATTTTGGTCAAAATGCAAAATTTTCCAAATGGGCCTATAATCTTTTGATCCAAACTTGTTCATGACATGATTTTTGACCCATAAATGCTTGACATTGGTAATTTTCTATCTTCATGATTTATATTTGAATTTTATAACATTTAATTCAAAAATAAATTATGTAAAATATGAAAATTAAGTTTCTTTTTCAAATAAGTTGGATTTATATCTTTCTTAATGACCAAGAAAGCCCACCACTCTTGCCAAATCGTGATAGCTTGCATATGGAAAGAAAAAATCAAGTTTTTAAAGAAATTTGATTTTATTTATTGGAAAATATTTGCACATTGATGAATGGATCTTTTTTGCTTGCTTTTGCCATCCAATTTTCTCCTATAAATATCAAGCAATACACACAAGCCAATGGACGAAACCCTAACCCTAAAACTATCCAAAACTCTTGCAAATTTTTCCAAGAAACTTGAAATTCGAATTTTATTTTCCAGCCTTTCTCAATCACTTCCAGCCATCCAAACATGTTCCTGAGGTAATTTAGAGTGAGTATGCATTATTATTCATGACTGAAACTGCCTGGATCGAGCAATATACATTCATTCATATTCAAAACTTTTTGATTTCGCATTTTTAATATCCGTGTGTTTTAATTGATTCTAACCATTCTAATGTGTTCATGAGGTTCCATATAGTTGATCTGGGCAATCGTTTCGAAGCTTGCACGTGGAAATAAGGATTTGCCATAGTTAGGGTTTTTGTTGTCTTGAACCCATATGCGGGCCGATTCGATAAAACCGATGCCACCATTAGATTCGGGAGGGTCGATTTAGGGGTAGGGTCCCCTTTCTATTATTCCTCGTATTTTTTGTTTCAATTTCGGGCTTTTAGGAGAAGATGGCCAGGACCCTAGCTCGTTCGAGCGAAGGCGGTGAGAGGGTTGCGTGGCGTTTGGGCTTCTGATTCGTCCATCCATCTTTGTTGGAGTCCACGCATGTTGACTTGTTTTCAAACCAATCCATGACCGTGGCGCTTATATTCAAATGTTTCGACTTTTCCAACACAAAACCTGGCCCGATGGTTAAGGCATTGTTTGAAGAGATTCTCCGGAGGTCATGAGTTCGATCCACTGGGACCGGTTCTTTTTTCTTTTCAAACTTCAACTTTTCCTATTTTCATATTTTTTATATTATTTAATATTTTGCATCTATTTTAATTTCTTTTCATATTTTATTCTGCATTAAAAAATCATCAAAAATTAATTTTATTTTTGCATTTATTTTCTGAAAATCTTTATTTAATTTAATAAATTAAAAAATACCTTTTTGCATGCATATTTATTTTTATTTGTAATTTTGCATTTAAATCATTATAAATTCATTTTAAATTACTAAATTGCATTTAAAAAATCCCAAAAAATTATTTTAGCTTATTTATCTTATTTCCAGCATATATTAATTTTCTCATATAAAAAATTGCATTTTTTCTAACATTTTTTCTCTTATTCGATTTCATCATATTTCCCGATTTTCTTATTCTTTCACAGGTTGCTCCGATTCGGACGTTTTCTTTTTATCGTTTTATTTTCAATTATGTAACTGTATATGGGATGTAATAGTTTAATTTAGGATTTTATTTTCCGCATTTTAAATTATGTATCTGCCCCAAAGCCTTGTAATAGCGTAGGACATTTACCTTTCCGCACCTTTACATTTCCGCTTTTACATTCCGCATTTTACTTTTCGCACCCTTATCAATTGCTAGTAACTAGGCGTGTATGGTAAGATAATAATGAACATAGCCCACTAATCTTCAAGATAAAATATCTGAAATCAACACACTTCTTTCACACACGCACCCCTTAGGGTAATTCTCTCTCGATGCCTTTCGATTCAAAATGGTCATGTCCCTCGAACGTAGAGGTATTCTAGCACGTTGCCTTCAAAACAAATCATCATAGTCCCTTCGATACAAAGATCATAAGACCCACGATGTAAGCCTCCGAATACATGATCTTGACCCTCGATTGTCGCCTCGAAAATGATGATAGTCCCGAATGTGCTAGGATACTTCCTACAAGTTGCCTTCTATGACCATCCGATGTCCCTTGATGTCCGCTTACATCCAGCGAATGGAGCTACCTACTAACTAATGGTATGGCTAGCGCTATTCTAAAGGAATGTAAAGTACAACAAAGCGACCAATTAAGGTGGGTAAATAAGTCTTTTAGTTGCTTGCTCTATCAAATGCTTTTCACACCACACACTTTTTCAAAGTTCAAATTCTTTTCAAAACAAAAACATTTCCGAACACTTTGTATACACTCCTACATGAGTCATTACAAAGTCAAAGTGAAATGCCTCTTTTCAAAACATTTTCCAAACACACAGAAAGCAATTTTAAAAAGTTATCTAAGAGCAACTAAGAGCCCGTAGAATAAACTGCGGATGGAAAGGGGTGCTAATACCTTCCCTTTTCATAACCATTCTCCCGAATTCAGAATCTAACGAAGGTCTTTTTCTATTACTTTTACCTTCCCTTAATTGGATAAAAATAAAAGTCGGTGGCGACTCTTGCTATCCGCACATTTGGATACAAAAATCCTACAAAGTCAGTTCACCGTATTACACTTATCCGAAAACATTTTTCTTTTGATTTTTGGAGACAAAAATTAGACACCTAAAATTATTAAAAATGGTAAAAATTCGGACAATAAATTATTCGAAAAAATAAAATAAGCACATTAAAATAAACTGCGAATTGCTTTTAGCAGTCTGTTTGTAAAACCAAAATATTGATATCATCGACATATAATCAACTTAAAACGATACAATAAACATGTAAGAAGATAAAAATGAATGAAGTGAAATATCGGGTATTTTATAACTATAAAACGATGCAAATATCGATTTAAACTAACTTTTGGTCAATTTAAATACGACGAAATGATGCATATGCAATGGATGAATGTCTGTTTAATGTTAATGACCTAATGGACGTGCATGCAGATGAATGTGAAGCCTAAGCCATATAAAATCGAGATAGGAGGGCAAATTTTGGGGTGCAACAGTTGCCCCTATTTAATCGTCTTAAACCTGAAAGTGAGATTGGTGCTAGCCTTTCGAGCTTTCAAGGTAGAAGAAGATTAAATACTACAAGAACCCAAAGATTTGCGCTCCGAAGAACAAGTAGAAATGTTTATGCTTTTTTTTATTATTTTTGGAAGCCTCCACTAATAAGCTTTGGCGGATAATGGTATGATATTCCCAAAAGATTTCCTCAAAAAGGAGAGGAATTATGTTGAATATTTACAACTGGGCGACTCAACAGCAAGGTTACTGGGTGGCGACCAAGTTTTTTTTTTGAAAAAATAATGCTGGTAAAAAGGCTCGACTTCAGTATGGTTACTAGTTTACGAGTTGTCATACCCCAAAATTTGCCCTCCATCTACTCAAAAGATTTCATGCATCCATACTCGAGGATTCCTCGAGAGTTGATCGGACAAACTCTCTCCTAGACAATCAACCCAAACTAGGGTTTGGTATCTCTCAAGTCAAGATGGTTTCCAACATCTCCATGGCCTTCATGCCTCCTCATATGCTTCAAAGATTCTCCATGTCAAGTTTCAAGCTTCACAAGTCAAGTTTCCTCAGACAATTGCTCAGATGGTTGAAAATCGGGTGTATTGGACAAAAAGTCAACTATGGTCAACATACAGTCAAACTTCATAATTTTGGTCAACATCCTCATTTTGAAGTTACATACATCATTTGATCAAGGGTTGATCATGATTCATCAAGAAAACTCAAGATTTGCCCAAAAGTCGAACTTTCTAAATTAGGGTTTCAGGTGAAAAGTCAATGAACTTTGGTGATCATAACTTTCTCATACTTTTCAGAAATTTTTCCACCACCTCTTGTTTTGAAGGAAATTCAATTCTCTACAACTTCATGTCTCACAAGAATGTCAAAAATGCTTCATTTGAGAGGTATAGCTCGAAACATTCTGGTCATTTTCAAAGTCAACAAAAGTCAACTTTTTGTTTTGAAGATATATTGAGCATGGTAACTCAAATGAGATGAGACCAAAGACATTGGTTAGAGGACTCTTAGAGCTTTCCAAAAGTCCAAGAACACTCAAAAATGTGGAAAATTGAGCAAGTTACACCATCCACAAGTTGGGCAATTTTGGAAGAATGCACAAGAGAGATACTTCAAAAATCAAATCTTTTGCAAATGGGCCTACTTTTCTTCATCCTAACTTGTTCCTCAAGCAATTAGAAGTGTCCAAGCCCAAAGCCACGAATTTTTGATTTATTTTTCTATTTAATTTGTAATTTATTCATTTAAATGCAAATTAAATCTTAAAATAAATTATAAAATTGAAATTAATGGCAAAGATTGATTTTATTCTTTCCTTAAGGTCCAATTAACTCACAAATGCCAGCAAATTCGAAATTGGAGCAAGAAAGGCAAGATTGGATTGAAATTGATCAAGCTTTGAAGATTTGATTTTCATGGAAATATCAAATTTGATTTCCATTGAATATTGATTGATTCTTTCCAAATTCAATCCCAAATCCATCCAGTATAAATACATGATGCATACCTATCAAGAAAAGGGAAAAAATTGGCTCAGAAACCCTATTCTCAAAGTGAAAAAGTCGTGTTCTTGAAGCAATTGGCAATCCTTCCTACAGCCGTTTTCAATCAATTTTAAGGCGTCAAACACATTCCTTGATACCCCAGGAGTGATTCCAGATACTCATATTGCCAAAATACATCCAGAATCAAGAAATACGATTTCGGTTTGTTCTTACTTTTTCCAGAATCGATTTCTGTTTTTCATGCATTTTTAACACATTTGGTTGTTGTTTTTGTGATTAGTAGGAAGATTGCAAGCGATCTGGGTGATTTGATTGAGTTTTCATGGCTTAGAACTCGTATTGCCATTGTTAGGGTTCCTGAGTTCATTTTAGGGTTTCATGAAATACATAAAATTGGACCACGAGACCTTGCCCATCGTGTTCGGAATGATGCTTGGAATTAAACCATGTCTTTAGAACTCATTTATATTATATATCTGCGTTTTCCATTTTGCGGGGCCTTTAGCGTCGAAGAAAAGCGGCCTAGCTTCAAATATTCAAATGCAGGACGATGAAGCTTGTGATTGAGGAAGCGACGACATCTGTCTTTGTTCCATTCGATCCGGATTCAAAGCAGGCTTGCACACATGGCGTAGTGGTAAAGGCTCTTTGTTTCGGATGCCCTCGAGGTCATGGGTTCGAATCCGGCCAGGGCATGTTTTGCTTCTTTTTTTCACAAACTTCATTATTTTCATACTTTTTCAATTTCAAATATTTTTGCATATTATTTTAATTGTTTTCATGATTTTTATTCTGCATTAAAAAATTACCAAAAAACATTTTTTCTTTTTGCATTATTTTCATAAAAATCTTTATTTAATTTAATAAATTAAAGAATATAATTTTTGCATGCATGTTTATTTTATTTGTAATTTTAGCATTTAATTCACTTTTAATTGCATTTTAATTATTAAATCTTTTCTAAAAAATCCCAAAAAATTATTTTAACTTATTTATCTTATTTCCAGCATGTAGTAATTTTCTCATATTAAAACTTGCATTTTTTTCTAACTTTTTTCTCTTATTTCGATTCCATCATATTTTCCGATCTCTTATTCCTTCACAGGTTGCTCCGATTCGGACGTTTTCTTTTTATCATTCTATTTTTTCCAATAATGTAATTGCTCATGGGTTGTAATAGTTAATTAGGTTTTTATTTTCCGCAAGTTTAAATTATGTATCTGCCCCAAAGCCATGCAATAGCGTAGATTTACCTTTCCGCATTTTTACATTCCGCATTTTACTTTCCGCACCCTTATCAATTGCTAGTAACTAGGCGTGTATGGCAAGATAATAATTGGACATAGCTCACACTAATCTTCAAGATGAAATATCTGAATTTGACACACTTCTCTCACACACGCACCCCTTAGGGTAATTCTCTCGATGCCTTTCGATTCAAAATGGTCGTGTCCCTCGAGCGTGAGGTATTCTAGCACCGTCGCCTTCAAACAAATCATCATAGTCCCTTGATACAAAGATCATAAGACCCACAGCGTCGCCTCCGAATACATGATCTTGACCCTCGATTGTCGCCTACGAAAATGATGATAGTCCTTGAATGTGCTAGGATACTTCCTACAAGTTGCCTTCTATGACCATCCGATGTCCCTTGAATGTCCGCTTACATCCAGCGAATGGAGCTACCTACTAACTAATGGTATGGCTAGCGCTATTCTAAAGGCGTAAAGTACAACAAAGCGACCAATTTTGAGTGGGTAAATAAGTCTTTTAGTTGCTCGCTCTATCAAATGCTTTTCACACCACACACTTTTCAAAGTTCAAATTCTTTTCAAAACAAAACATTTCGAACACTTTGTATACACTCCTACATGAGTCATTACAAAGTCAAAGCGAAATACCTTTTTCAAAACATCTTTGTCAAACACAGAAAGCAATTTTAAAAAGTGATCTAGAGCAACTAAGAGCCGTAGATAACTACGGATGGAAAGGGTGCTAATACCTTCCCTTTAACCCATTCTCCCGAACTCGAGAATCTAACGAAGGTCTTTTTCTATTACTTTTACCTTCCCTTAATTGGATAAAAATAAAAGTCGGTGGCGACTCTTGCTATCCGCACATTTGGATACAAAAATCCTACAAAGTCAGTTCACCGTATCACACGAGTCAATCAGGTGATTAGAATGAAAATGATATCAAAATGGCCGACGTCGGTAAGGTTACCGGGGGATCACAATCAGGTGACTGGAAAAGAAAGCCATAGTGAAGTCATTATCATTGGTGAGGTCACTGGGAAATAAGTATTTGGAAAGAAATTATGGTAAATTTACTAACTTTCGGTTGAAATGATATCAAAGTGGCTGACATCGGTAAGGTTACCGGGGATCACAATCAGGTGATTGGAAAAGAAAGCCATAGTGAGGTCATTAAATCGGTGGGGTCACAGGAAACCAAAGAGGTAGAAAGGTCCATAACATCGGTAGGGTTAGGGATCTGTCGGGTGATTGGAAAGAAAATTAGCAAAGTTGCTACAGCGGTAAGAATGCGGGAGACATCGATCGGTGATCGAGGAAACAAAATTAAAGTTGCTACAGGTAAGGTTCTGGGAGACATCGATCGGTGATCGGGAAACAAAATTAGCAAAGTTGCTACAGCGGTAATTCTGGGAAGACATCGATCGGTGATCGGAAGCGAGACATACAATAAGGTTCATCGGTAAGGTTACGGAAGACATCGATCGGTGATCGGAAACAAAATTAGCAAAGTTGCTACAACGATATTCTGGAAGACATCGATTAGGTGATCGGAAGCGAGACATCTGATAAGGTTCTTGGCATCGGTAAGGTTCTGGGAGAGAAGGTTTTAGTCAAAAATGGACTTTGGATAAAGGAGAAAGCAGAACTCAAACATAGATCTTTAACGAATACGCTTGAATAAGGCATGATTAAAAATGAGCAGACGGATCTTCGAGCGAGCATACTTGAATAAGTTGCTTGAGATCAAAATGAAACCAGACGGACCTTTGGAGCGAGCATACTTGAATAAGTTGCTTGATCGGTCGGTAAGAACTCATAGATCTTTGGAGCGCATACTTGAATAAGTTGCCGTAGATCAAAAATGAGCAGACGGATCTTTGGAGCGAGCATACTTGAATAAGTTGCTTAGCATATCAAAATGAAACAGACGGACCTTTGGAGCGAGCATACTTAAATAAGTTGCTTATGAGAGAAAGGTAAGAACTCATAGATCTTTGGAGCAGGCATACTTAAATAAGTTGCTTAGAGATCAAAATGAGAGCAGACGGAGTATATGTCGGTAAAGATATTATACACACACAGAAGGAGATCGTGGAGCAGGACTCCTTTGGGAGAAGATATATGGAATGGTAAAATCGTCGATCAAAGGCAATTTGGGAAAAGGCCAACCAAAGAGACTCTAGCAAGGATTGCCGGCTATGTTGGACTTTAAAAGTTTACAAATGTGCAAGAAATACAATATCCCTCGAGGCCAAAGGTGCAATTCTTCAAGAGTGGCAATTATGAATTACCACACACAAGTATGGATACTCAAACAATTGAGAAGCAAGAAAGGTTAGACATCGACTCTTACTGCAACGCGAGGACAAACATGGGTAAGAATACCAAAATAAAATTTGCAAAAAGCAAGGCGGCTTGGATTGACTTGAATGATGTAAGAGACCGACACAGGGTCAAAAGTGCATATAACAACAACAAGAAGATATGTTTTGAGGAAACTTGACGGGGAATACCACTTGGGAACTTTATGGATAAACTTCTCTTGGAGGCATAAAGGTACTCGAGAAACACTTTAATCTGGCTTATGCTTAGATGCATGTTTGAGATTATTATTTTTAAGCGTAATGCTCCATATCAATGGAAATGCTACACATTTTTGGGAATGCAATGCAATGCAATGATGATTACTATATGCAATGTGTCGAAGCAAAGACATTTGTTGGGACTCAATGGGTAGAATCCCATCTTCTGACTTCTGTTGAAGGAAATCGATTACCAAGAATTAAATCTTAATCTCGGATGAGGATGACAATCCTGACTTGAATTGGAGATAATGATCCTTAATTTCTGATGGAGAAAATCCAACACAGACTTAGATCTCTGATGAGCTGAGGATGATGATCCTGATTTCCTGACATGCCATTCAAACTCAACAGTTGTTTAGCTTGCGCCTGGACTTGACCTGATTAATTATGAAGTGGAGGAATGCCCCTACATAATGCTTTGCCCCGGTCTGTAAGGATTTTGAAGAAAATAGCCTTGAGAAGGCTTCCTGAGATCTGTACCATCAAGATAATCTGCCCTAGTGTTATAAACTTGGAAACACTTCCCCTGGCCAACCAAAGGTAAAGAAGGTTTCAACCATGCTCGGGTGAATGTCCCTGATTGCTCAGCACTTTGAGAGGTTCTCTGAATCTTGACATAAATGCCCCAGATTGATTGAAATTAGAAGATATCACCTACTCAGGGTGATTAACTTTCATCTTGAAAGTAGGCTACTTCACAACCTCACTTCTCAACTCTGATTGTTTTACTTAGCCCTTTGAGAGATTCTTCGAATCTCGACATAAATGTCCCAGATTGACTGAACTTTGAAGATATCACCTACTCAGGGTGGTTTACATCTTGAAAGTAGGCTACTTCACAACCTTACTTCTTGACTCGAACTGCTTTGTGCTGAATCAGATACTTGAAGCAAAATGTCCTTCAGGACAATCAAATTATCCGTCTGATGCTTATTATGCAAGCTCACTTGATGTTTAAGCACTTATCTATATGCAAAGAATGTTTTATTCTACGAATGATAATTCTAATGCAAAGTTCATGTTTGTCTTGAAGTTAAAAACTTTTATTGAAAGGATGTCGAAACATCGAATTTTTTGTGAAAGATTGAGTGATACCAACTCAAATGTTTAGCAAGCCTCCTAGGAGTCAGGTTACTGTATTCTTGTAATAATTTTGCTTTCGAGTTAACCAATGCTTCAATTAGGACTTTCAAGGGTTGTAACATGGCTTGGTTCACGGGTTTTTAGAAAAAAGATTTTTAGGCTCAAAATATTTGGTGCCCTCCCATTCTCCGTGATGTTCTCCAATCCTAGGTTCAGATAACTTGCTGCGAGCATTCATCTCGTGCGAGAAGTTTATGATGCGGTTGAGGAACTACTGAGGTTTCTTGGACACGACAGTCACTCACCTTTTGCTTTTGATGTCTGATCACAACGACCTTGTTCTTGTAAGGAGGATTTTATTTGCTGGTAATCCTTTTCTTTTCTTTCTTTTGCTTGACTTTTGCCTAAGCGACTTATTATGAAGTTTTGACTTAGCGGGCTTTTTGTCATCATTTTTTATCACTTTTTCTTTTGAACAAGTCATGTGATCTTGCACCCTTGTTTGATTGGAGGTGATTGTGACGGCTTTAATCCTTGGCGGATGAGAGATAACAATTGTGGTATCGTCATTTGCTGATTTCTTGTGTGAGAGATAACCTTTATGGTATCATCCTCTTCTGATGCACACTGTTGATAGACAAAGGTTGAGCATTGTGGTTTTGACTTTCCTCGATCTTTTGAAGGATAACCATTGTTGTATCCTTGGATGCGCACTCTTGATGAGTTTTGAATGCTCGATCGGGTTAACTGAACACTACCCTGCCCCTAGGTTAAAAAAAAGAGTGTTTTTTATGAACAGAAAAGAAACTCCTACTTCGAGGCTCAAAAGGGGTTAACGAGGGTTTCACTCCCTTATATCTCCGGTGTTTGGGAATTTGAAACAAGGCCTGTACATCATTAGCAGGGTTTTTACTCGAAAGCATAATGTTTGAGATTCTTAGTAAATTATTCGTCATCCTCCCTACAGAGGTGTTGCTTTATTAATAAGAGTTGAATATCAATAGCATATAAAAACATTTAAGAGTGAATACGAATGGATCAATTCAAGACAAACCTATTCAATGCATTATGATTAGTATTCAGAAATGAGCAAGTTTTGCATACAAGAAAGTACTGAACAAAATAAGAAAGATTACAAATGAGCATGCAAGATGAAATTAGAAATCTCCATGTTGAGGATACTGGTCTCCGTATGGATTTCTTGCTTCAGAAGAAGCACTTTGTAGTCGTGGCGTTCACTGAGTCAAAAGAGAGTTCAATTGATGTGTAGGCCCTCTGGAGTGAACGTGATGGCCTTGGAATCAATGAGTTTTTGAACTGTGCCTTTGAAAAGATGACATCCTTCAATTGTATGGCCAGGTGCCCCATAATGGAACTCACAGTAGGCATCAGGATCATATCCCAAAGGATATGGAAAAGGAGGTGTCCCAAGCTCCTTTAACTCCACCAAAGAATGTCGGAGTAGGTGAGAGAGCAACTCACCATGAGGCATAGGGATTGGATTATGCACTTTGCTTGGCCTTATCAAATTCTTCCCACCTCGCTATTGACGATTTTGTCGATAAGTTTGTTGTTGAGAAGCGTTCTGCTGTTGGGGAGCATACTGAACGGGTGTTGGGCAAATAGTTGCAACACAAATTTGTGGAGCACATAGATTAGAATTAACTTTTTTCACTTGACTAGGAATCTGAAATGGACGGTGAGTAGAAGCTTCTTCCAAAAATTGTACTTGCATCTTCATCAACTTGTTCTGGAAATTCAGAAGCAATAGTGACATCCTGAATGTTACCCATCTTGAGCCCACGCTCAATTCGTTCTCCTACAACAACCAGGTGTGAAAACGTAGAAGTACATCCGGCAATCAGATATGAGCCTCTCAAGGTATCAGAGAACATCTCAATGAGTTCTCGTTCCAAAAGAGGAGGTTGAACTCTAGAAGCTAATTCTCTCCATCTCTGCGCATACTCTTTAAAAGATTCTTCAGTCTTCTGAGTTAAACCTTGGAGTTGAATTCTGGTGGGAGCCATGCTACAATTATAGTCGTACTGGTTGACAAAAGCTTCAGCCAATTCCTTCCAACTTTGGATGTGAGTTCGTTCAAGCTGAGTGTACCACTCGAGAGATGCTTCACTGAGGCTATCTTGAAAAAAGTGCATGAGGAGCTTGTCATTTTCCGCATATGGAGCCATCTTATTGCAATAGGCTTTGATGTGAGTAATCGGACAAGAGGTACCCTTATACTTCTTGAAAGTGGGGACTTTGAACTTTGCAGGAATTTTGATACCAGGCACCAAGCACAAACTAGGAGCGTCTAAACCAAGGGAATCAGGACCCTCAATAGCTTTCATCCTTTTCTCGAGGAGGTGAAGCTTTTTCTCAGATTCAGTCTCTTCAATCGAAAACCTGAAGGTGTCAAACAAAGACTCGAAGATATCCTCACAATGAGGAGTTCCATTAACATGCATCTGAACGGTGTTTCTGAAATTTTGATCTGAAAGGACCTCCATGTGGTTAAGACCAACACCTGGTGGATTAACATGATCAGTAGTAACAACTTCAGACCTCTGAACAACTTGCTTTAACTCTTCTTGTCCGATGGCGAGGTTCTGGATAATCTCCATGAATTGATCCATTTGGGTATCTATATGAGTATTCATCGCATCCACACTTGCCTGGAGTTGATCCATGATGACGACGATGTCAGGAAATCAGTATTGTAGTCTTGAGAATCTAAATAAGAAGCCAAGTTGAAATGAGTCCTTTGATTGAAATGAATGAAATGCATGATGATGCATGGATGATAAGAGAAATAAACTCTTTTGAGATGATTAATGCAAATGGAATGCAACATGATGATAATAACAGGTTCACAAAAACGTGAAACAGGAAGGATATCGGTAGTCAAAACAACTTATTTTGGTGGGCTCCTACAATAGAATAGCTCTAGGTTTTCTACCCAATAATCCCAAACAAGGTGGTTTTAATGTTTTTTTGCTAAATGTTTCTCGGAGCCTCAGATCCCCTTTTAACAAATATTATCATCGCGTGAGAGGCCTACATGGCGATAGTATTTGTAAAAGTATACCCCAAGAAACGGCTCTTAACGGGATGCTCGAAATCCAAAATTTGAGCATTTGGTCTCGGTTAGGACAACATGAACAAACTTAGAGTTATAGGTCATTTGTCCAAAGATTGATGTCCTGCGCTATCGTGCGGGCCAACAACCTCCTTAAAACAACCAACTCTAAGCCGGAGTCTTCGCTTCGGTTCCAACAAGACAATGGAGTCAGGTGGACCTAGGCTACACAACCCCTCTATTCCTAAAAAGGTAACCTAGAAGCCTGGGTAGTGGGCTTATCTATGTATCAATGCCCATGAATTCCCATCACAATAATATACCAACAAAATAATATACATAAAGTGTAAGGAGAATAATAATCAATAAACAATAGATAAGCATAAAGAAGAAAGCGATGAACAAACACACAAACATGCGAAGAACTAAACTAGGGTTGACTCGCTTAGTCAAAAAGATTTTAAAAAAAATTCCCAGTGAAGTCACCAACTGAAGCAACTCGATTTTCAAAAATCATTTAAATGAATTTTCAAAAACAATGAAATCGCCACCTAATTTTATTTGTTCTAAAAGAACGGGAAAATATAGATAAAACCCCACAAATGCGGATAAGGCGGTCTACAAGACCAAAAAGCATGGATTCGGGAGTCGGTTACGCAAGAGGAAGGTATTAGCACCCCTTACGTCCATCATACTCGATGGGACCCATTTAGCTCGCGCGTGTTCGTGTGTTTAAAGTAAAAATGCTATCTTCTAATTAATGATCAAGAAATAAGAAAAGAACTGAACAGGGTTTGTTTCTTATTATTTTGAGTTTGACACGGTTTCGAAACCGCGTGCCTACGTATTCCCTAGTGCAATGGGAAAGTCAAAACTCCGTAGTTCTTGTTGAAAATGTCTTGGATTGGTTGTGTTGATTTTAGAAGAAAATGTTTTTTTGATGACCGTATGAGCGGAAAAGGAATTTGAATGGGTTGAATTGATTTTAATTGTAGATGACAAGTACCAAAACGTTGGGCTATCCTCTAACGATTCAATACTCGAGATTGGTGATTGAGGTCAACCGATCATCTCTCATCCAAAATATTTATTATGAAAAGAGTGAGGTGAAACAAAGTTCACTTTTATTAAGTGTATGGAATAAAGTATTTAAGTCATTGGGTTACCCTCTAATGGCCCAAATACTTTACATTTTAATTAAACCGTCGGGCTATCCTCTAACGATTTACTTAAATACCATAGCACCATGTTTTTTTGTTTTGTAGAAAAATTGATTTTTGAAAGAATAAGTTCAATTAATTGTTTTGACTTGAAAATGTTTTGAAAATTTCGGCATTTGGATAGAATAATTCAATTAGGGAAACAAGCGAGCCCATACAAAGTGGCTTTATGTATACTCCTAAAAGTGGGACTAGCATGACACTAGTATTCTAAACAACCGATTGGAACAATCGATCGAATAGTTGTCGCTGTAGAAAAGCCCAGGACCAAACTATAAATGTGTGCAAGTGTGCATTGTGTATGTTTACCTGCTTCTTGATGAGGAGCCCAAGAGGAGGCTATGTGTTCTAATATGATAAACGCATAATTAAACGGTAATTAGAACACAAAAGGAATGAGGGTACATGTTCATGAACAGGGATATATACAACCAAATCGAATGAGTTTGAATAAATAAATAGCTTCTATGCGGTGAAAGAAATGACCTCCAAGTAGTCTTCAAGATCGGATGAGGCTTGACGCATCGGATGAATACCAAATGAAGATTGCTACATCACTCAAGATACAAACAAAAACTATGCGAAGAATAGATATATTTGCATTCAAATTCATTCGAAGGTTGAATTAGATTCCAAATCCGAAATTGCAACACAAAAATCATTACAATGTAATTGAATTTATTTACAAATGGATATGAATAAAGTTGTAAGAATAAAAATAATATATATGTTTACATACTAAATATAATAACAAAAATATTATGTATTTTATATTTACAAAAATAAAAATGACATTACTAGATATTAATAATGGAACAACAATAATAAGAATGTAATTGGAAGAAGAAAAGTATATATGCTAAGAGGAAATGATGATCGGACTTTTCTTGAATGCCTTCACAACAAACAAATTGGTTAGTAGCATAAGTGTGATAAAATAAGATGAAATTGCAATAAATCAGAACATGGTTAGTAAACAAGGTATGAAGTTGGAATGAAATTAAATGAATGTACATGAACAAAACGAAGAACTAAGAAATTGATTATTCAAGCATTTCGATTTACAAACGAACCAAAACCAAAGCGGTTCAAGCTAAACTTCATTTCGAGTTCAAAAAGAGAAAAGCGATTACGAAGCACGTTATAATCGATGAAACCAAAAAAAACGGGCAGCAACTACTATCTTAAGAAAGCACTCGAAATATCCATCAAAAATTGCATAAACTCAAAGGTAAACACAAACAAATGTCAAAATAAACTCAATCAACCACAAATCATCAACTAACTTGCGCATTTCAACCACTTACCAAAACGGGCAGCAACTACGCGACCATACCAATGCTTGATAAAATCAATCTCCATAAGTGTACAACGCACATGGAAAACACAAAGATCATAACCGAATTTTCTTCCAAAATTAAGACTCAAAACGCAACTGAAATTCCGTATAAATTCCCTCCGATCTTGATTCAAACAAACATGACACGGCCCTAAACTTATTCAACTATTAGACCACACGATTATTACTATATCACATTCTTCGAATCAATTTGAAACATTAAGAATTAAAGTGATATCTACACTTTACTTAAACATGGAACAAATCCTCACAACTTCAATCGAATTCAAAAACACATATTACAAACCCTTTCATCACACAAACATAATATTAGTAGGCACGGTAAACTCAACATGTTCTCATACTAAGAGCGAAATCGGCATTAGCATAAACACTAGCCGAATTCAATTCACAAACAACATAACACCGTCATAAATTCAACACAAGATTAACAACATTTCAACGTTTGACTATAATCCACAACATATTTCAAGGTAAGCTGGAATCACAGTATCACAATTTAGCAACAGATACGAAACAGAACGAAATCTTACTGAAACAGGTGCGAGTTGTCGAATGGAGCAGCACAGAGAAGGCTTAGAGTTGCTGTTCTTCGTTCAATATGTCGAAACTGCTACGAGATGTCGTTGTTGATGCTTTAACGCCGAGACACTGCTACTGCAACTCTTTATACTACACCAACATTCCTTCCGCTGATGATGACTTTGGAAGATGGAGGAATCACGACTTGACACTTTCCTCTTTTCTCGACATGGTACATGCTTTTAAGAGCATCGTTCAACACATTGATTCTCACTATGGTTACAACTGAAGAATCACAGCCGATGAGTGGAGAACGGTGAAGAAGAAGACGGTTGGAGCGGCGGTTGAAGGGTTTAACAGAAGGAACAGGGGTGAATAGAGGCGAGTTTGTGGTTACGGCGGAAGTTGAAGGCTGTGTTGAAGAAGCTGGCTTCGGGATGTTGTTGGTTATGGGTGATGATGGTTGGAGGTGATGGAGGAGAATGTTCGGAGGTTTGAAGAGAAGAAGGGTGTAAACGGTTGGGAACGAGGGAAGTCGACGTTGTGAGGATGAAGTGTGAGGGTTGAGGTGAGAGCGAGGTGTTTACGGCGGAGAGCCAAAGGGGGTTCCAGCGTGGAGATTACAATGAGGGTAGCAAGTTGAGATGAGTGGAAGGTGGAAGGGACGGGTTGTGAGAGAGAAGACAGAAGGAGTTTTTTGTTATAATTTTCTGGGTCTGTGATTTTTGGTTCCGCCTCCGAATGTGTTTCCAATTTTGGCTCTCCCCCTTCTTGTAACATTAACACATATATATAGCAAAGAAAATAGGGTTTAGCAATTTTTAAGTAATACCAAAAATGCTCCTCATGATAAATTGGGCTACAAAGTCCAAAAGAACAAAAATTAACTTATCCGAAAACATTTTTCTTTTGATTTTTGGAGACAAAAATTAGACACCTAAAATTATTAAAAATGGTAAAAATTCGGACAATAAATTATTCGAAAAAATAAAATAAGCACATTAAAATAAACTGAGAGTATCAAAGATTAAAGAAAAATTATTGAAATAATTAAAATTGAAATAAAACGATAATGAAGAATACCTGATTTTAAAACACTTACGGTTAAAAACAAAACTTCGAAATGTATCGAAAAATTAGAGAGATCACATTTTCATGATCTACGCGACACGTAGATTCATAAGCGATGAGTTAGGCGAAAGTTTGAAATATTTTCCCTAATTTTCCATACGATGTCGAATTGCTTTTAGCGATCTGTTTGTAAAACCGAAATATTGATATCATCGACATATAATCAACTTAAAGCGATACAATAAACGGTAAGAAGATAAAAATGAATGAAGTGAAATATCGTATTTTATAACTATAAAGCGATGCAAATATTGATTTAAACTAACTTTTGGTCAATTTAAATCTGACGAAATGATGCATATGCAATGGATGAATGTCATTTAATGTTAATGACCTAATGGGCGTGCATGCGAGATGAATGTGAAGCCTAAGCAGATAAAATCGAGATAGGAGGCAAATTTTGGGGTGCAACACATGCCGATAAGTGGCGCCAGCGTTCTTGATCGAGCAGCATAACCTTGTAGCGAAAGTTCCCACATGTAACAAAAGTAGTCTTTTCCATATCTTGAGGAGCCATTTGATCTGATTGTAAGGAGAAACCATCCATGAAGGAGAAACCTTATCTTGGCGGTGTTGTCAACGAACATCAATATGAGGAAGTGGGAAATCGTCTTTCGGACTCGCTTTGTTCAGATCTCTATAATCCACACACATTTGTACTTTACCATCCTTCTTAGGCACAGGAACCACATTCGCAACCCATTGTGGATAGGAAGTAACAGCTAAGAAACCGTGAACCTTCATAACCCGGCTTTGATTTTCTCGACATCTCGGGGCGCATCGTCGAACCTTATTTCTTTGGGAAAACCCTCTTTTGTCGGCAATCGATGTACCACAATATCAATGTCTAAACCCGGCATGTCTTCGTATGACCAAGCAAAAACCTCAATATAGTCTCGTAGCATCTGAACCAATCTTTCTTTAACACTGTTCTCAAGACCCGCTCCTATCTTGATCTCTTTTCTGTCTTCATCAGTACCCAAATTCACAACCTCAACTTGCTCTTCGTGTGGCTGTATAACTCGATCTTCTTGCTGTAGCAGTATGACAAGTTCTCCTGACTAAAGGAGATTGGTATGACGTCTTCAGTCTTCCAATTGTTGAGTTCGTTGTCGGGAGTTGGGAAGATCCACTTGCTGATGTCGAAGTCGTTGTCGTTATCTTCTATAGCATGGATTCCACTCTGGCTGATGCGGAAAGGAAGTTGGCCGGCGCGTTCGCGGCGTATCATCTTCTGACCCTTGATAGTGAAGCCTAAACCAGTCTTGTCAAATTTGAGAGGAAGATCAGGGAGCTGACCCCAAATAGCACTACCTCCTCCTTCAACAGCAGCTTGAGCATCTTTCAGCGAGGCCATCCTAGGCGGATCTTGTGTAAATTCAGGAGTGACAGGAGAGTGCATGGCAGACATGGATTGTTTCAAAAGCTTGATAGGGAGTCTCGAAGAATTCACCCTCCACCTCGAGGTATCGGAATGACTGTAGATGACTGACCATATATTCCTCTTCACCACATACTGTAACAACCTTCCCTTTCACCGGGTACTTAAGCTTGATGCAAGGTGTAACGCCCCATGTATCCAAGGGCGTCCAAGTAGGCAAGAGTGGGATGGATGTCCATGACAAAGAAAGTGGAGTCAAAAGTCCGGGAACCGACTTTACAGGAATGAGCTCTCAATCTTTTTGCTTAGAACCATCAAAAGCTCTCACAATTATATCTCAACCCTTGATATCAAGTCGATTTGTAATATTCGGTAGGATATTAGGGTATCTACCAAAACATGAGATAATGTAACGCTTGCATTCGACAGAGATGTGCAAGGCTTTGTTGTGTTTCTTTCCGGGAGTCAAATCGACATCGAAGCCTAGGCCGTTGTTGGAAGCCGTGGCAATACAAACTTGAGGTGGTAGTGGTGTTTGCGTGCGTGAGCATTCTTGAAACTTCACCAAGGCATTAGCATGAGCCTCGAGCACAAGAGCGAGCAAGCATGAAGATCTTGGACGGAGTTTGTCCCAAGTTCCACAACATTGTAGTCACTCTTTTGATGATCTTGAATTTCCTCCATTTCTTGTTTGGAGGTGTCTTCCTTCCTTTGGTACTTGGTTGAGCGGGATGAGTCCTTGGTTCCTTCCCTCTAGCTTGGGAATGGGTTGAATAGGCGGAATCGAGCTGGAGTCGCGTTGTCTTTTGGAGGAGAGATATTTGGAGAGAATACTCTTCCGGTTCGGGTCACCTTACTTGATCCGGTGATGTTGTCAATGTCAAGAATGGTAGCTTCAACTATAAGATCTTCAATGGTCAGAGGGTCTTGCTTGACGCCATGATAGTAAACATCAGCTCCATAATTCCAAGGGATAGCCTTGTCAGAGGAATATTGAACTGGTCTTGGAGAAGTAATAATGAGAGGTGCCACTCTAGGCACAGGATCAGCAGAGGAAATCCTTATGGTGTTAACATCAGCATAGTCTTCTGGGAAATCGTCACCCCATCCGGTCACCTTAACATCTTCAATAGGAATCTTGTAGCTGTCAGGAACAGTGTACTTCACCATGTAATCGTAATTTCCACTTGGCTGCCCCAAGGTATCCCACACAGATGGTGCAGTTTCACATCTTGATTTTCGGTTTAGACATATCTTCACCCGACGCACGGTGGTTTTAGAAATAGTATCTCACGGGTATCCATCATGCACTGAACACGTCTTCTCAACCAAGCACAACCATCAGGTGCAGATGGGCACCAACGACAATTCTCTGGGCATCCTGGGTTGACACCGGCTTGTAGCAAATTCTTCTTAACAGTCATCAGAGGAATGGTCAAGTCATCTATGTTGAAGACATAAGTATCATCGCCAACACATTGGAACTCTTGTCATGGTTAGGCATAGGCGTTGATCACATTGAGTCTCAACGGGAGGGTCAAACTCAATGCTTAGCTTCAATCATGTCTTGAATCTTGTTCTTGAGCCCAACAATCATCGATTACTATGTCGGGCTATTGGAATGGTAAGCACACTTAGCATTAGGATTGTATCTCGGAGAGGAAGTGTTGATGTTTTGAGGAGGATCCCTCAAGGTTATCAGCTCTACTTTCAACAAGTGTTGCAAGGCTTGCGACAAAGGCATGTTGATCTTCGTAAAGCATTGGTGCGCGCTACGCTGCGTGTCTCGTGAGGTTGCTTGATGTAGGATTGGAGATCCAACCCTGATTGAGCACGGTCGGTCTTGGCTCGGCTTTTCTGACCATACACAGCATTAGTTTCTTTCTTACTACCAAAAGATCTCTTCGAAGCATTTGAAGATGTCTCTATCTGAATCTTTCCACTCTTGATTCCAGCTTCAATACGCTCGCCTGTCAATATCAGCTCGGTGAATCTGGCTGAAGTGTTTCCAATCAGATGATTGAAGAATGGGCCTGTCAGCGTTCCCATAAACATATCAACCAACTCCCTATTGGACAAGGGTGGTTGAACTTTGCCTGCTAAATCTCTCCATTTCTGAGCATACTCCTTAAACTTCTCATCACGACCCATAGACATGCTCTGTAGTTGCATGCGAGTGGGTGTCAATTCAGCATTGTACTCATATTGCTTGTAGAAAGCATCTGCTAAGTTACTCCAGGTACGGATACGGTCATTCTCTAGCTGATAATACCATTCCAATTGAGTTCCGGACAAACTCTCCTGAAAATAATGCATCCACAACTTTCTGTCATCAGTGTGGGGATTAATCTTCTGAACATAAGACTTCAAATACAGCTTTGGACAAGAAATGCCGTCATACTTGGCAAAAGTTGGAACTTTGAACTTAGGAGGAATCACCACACCAGGGACAAGGCTCAGATCATCGAAGTTCAACCCGGACATCTTCAGGTTTTCCACAGCATTCAGGCGGTCTTCAAGTTGTTTGTACTTGTCATCTTCATTAGAATACTGGCTATGGTCAGAGCGATCTTCTCCCTCCTTCTTAGGCTCACGCTGGTTATCTTCATTACCCTCGACACTCCCCTCATTCTTGACACTTCCTTCAGAGAGCTCTATCCGACTAACCCTCTTAGGACCACCTTTATAGCGTCTGCCCATGTTGAGAAGACCAACAACCTTCTTCTTTCTGTTGATGAGCTTCTTCAGATCTTCTTGGCCTTGAACCAAACTGGTGAACATCTGTTGGAACTGAGTGTCATACCCCAAATTTTGACCTAATATACCACCTTACATTTGCATCATTGCACAACTATGATTCACGGTATAGGGTCAAAATTAGGGTTTCATCAGATTTTCATCTGATTCAAGAGGCAACCAATTAGGGTTTGAGTTTGTCTCACCTCATTTGATCTATCTTGATCAAAATATCAGCCTTCAATCTTCAGATATCCATTTTTTCTCATAGATCAATCAAGGATCGACCAATTAGGGTTTTGATCGGGCATGAGTTTTCTCCGACTTTTTGAACAGTGAATAACTTTTTTGGATAGATATTTGTCATTATATCTTAGATACAACATCTTGACCTAATTTATGGATTCAAAACATCACAGAAGTTCACAGACTTCATCAGTCAATTTCAGAAACATCTGATGAAATTTCATCTGCACTGAAAAGTCAAACTTTGACTTTTGGTCAAATTTTTCAAAACAAAACTTTTTCAATCATCAAAATACTTTAAATGATCCATCATGATCATAAAAAATCAAAGAATTTGAAAAAGTCAACAAAAAAGTCAAAAGTTTTCATACTTAGAAAATTTTCTAAGTGTTGAAATTTCTTATTTTTTTCCAAACTTCATGCCTTTTTTTCACCTAGTTCCAATTTGAATTGAAAAAAACTCAAAACATGAAAGTTGTAGCTTGTGAAACAAGCTTTCCAAAATGTCCAAGAACTCTCAAATCCATGGAGTCTAGCTATACTTTTGAAATTGAAACATAAGGCTCCATGAACTTGATTTTTCAAAAGTTAAAACTTCAATTATAGGTCATTTCTTGGTTTCTTCATCTAGAAGCAATACAAACTTGCCAAATTGATCATGGAACTGATAAATATCAGCTTGGAAGTAATAATTGAGATGAGATAGGATCAAATTAAAAATAGCACATGGTTAAAAAAGGAAACCTCCTTTTCCTTTACAAATGTCATTCTTACCCCTTAAGGCATCCTTGGTTCTCCAATTGCCATGTACTCTTGCCTAACATTTCAGAATCTTTTGGCCTATAAATAGATCACATTTCAAGTCCAAAACCACACCAAAGCAATGCAAATCCATGCTTTCACTCTACTTTCTTGAAAATCAAGCAACATAGTGCAAAAGTGAGAAATATTGCATTTTTGAAATTCAGTTAAAATCATGATGAACTTTGGTGTCAAACATGCTTCAATATCAACATAAAACTTGTTTAGAACTTAAGATCATAAGGAGAACAAGTAAAAATCAGAAATCACATGCCATGCTTCCAAACTTGTACAAACTGCCATAATCATCGAATTGTTAGTTTGGCTTAAGCAATTGGTGTTCTAATGATTCAAACATCATCTATGAACTTCATGTACATGGTCCAGATCAATAAACAACATCTGTAATAACTCTAACATCAAAATCGAAGTTCCATTTTCAGTTGATGCAGGTGGACTTGGCTGGAGAGTTCCACTTGATTCGAGAAGTGCAGATCATCCATTTAGCTTCCATACATGCCGATGATGCTCAAATGATCAAGAAACAGGCTCTGGAAACACTCTTGCATTGAATTCGATCTCCACTTACACAGGTTAGAACACGAACTGGGATATCACAATTCTTTGAACTTAAATGAAAAAGCTCTTGGCCGATCTCTTTCTGCACCTAACACGATCATAAGCCCTCAAGAAAATCAAAGAATCATTAACTGTGCACCATTTAATTTGAATTCTTAGCTTCTAGGGTTCATCACGATTTCCAGAAATTCAAACATGTTAGGATAAAAATAAATGCAATTAACAGTTACTATCATGTTCGTTGTTCAAAATCGAGCAAGTTTGATTTTTACTTCATTCAATTTCATTGAGAAATGAAGATTTTAGCATGATTTGAGGAATCTGAAGATCAAACATGAAGAACAAGATGCGCGCGTGTTCTTGATCTTTTTCAAATTTAAAACTTTCCAATCTTTTATTTACACGTGTTATTGTCCACTAAACATCAAAACGCGTTTGGCTCAGTGGTAGCTTGCTTGCCCATAAGATTTTCTGCCACTTAGCCACCCAATGGTCATGGGTTCAACTCCCATCAGGACCATTTCTTTTTCAAACTTTTCCAAATTTTTCATGTTTTTTTACAAAACTTTCACAATTTTTTTGACCAATCAAAACTCCTTATTTTAAGGTGATTTTTTGTACACTTGTCAATAAATGTATCTATTTTATGATAGTACAAAAATTTTCAGAAAAAACTTTCATCTGATTATATTTTAATCGAGCCGAAAACGACGTTCTGAATACTTTTTCAAACCTCCTTTTAAGGTGAAATTTTCAAGTTTTCGACTTCCGATTCTTTTCAAAACTTTTTCATAAATGAACCTCACATTTCAAAACATTTTCAAATCATTTTTAAAAACATTTCATCAAACTTACATCTTTTACCATGATCGATCCGATTTAAAACGATAAAACCGAATTCATTTTCTCTCGAATTTCTCAATCGATCATGGGCCACCCTTATGGTGTAAGTCCCAATCCTTTTATGTACATATTTAATTTTTCTTGTACATACTCAAATCATCATTGTCAATATTCAAACATAAACAAATTTCTTTCGTTTGTTTTCATTCGTTTGTTTATACACCGATACCATTGGTATTGAAAGGAGAAGAATTATTACTGATGAAACTTCTTTTAAACCAATGGGCCTCCCTCACGGTGTAAGTCCCATAACATTCTTTTATGTACATAATATTTCTTTGTACATATCAAACTTTCTTCAAATACATACAAATTTTTATCTGTACATAACACAGATACTTTTTATACTCAAGTATAGACAAACTTCGATTATTTGTTTTCACTTCACTTGTGTATACACAAACCAACATTCTTTATGTACATACATCTTTTCCTTGTACATATCAATTTATTTTCATACAAACTTTTATCTGTACATAATACAGATACTTTTTTCAAGACAAACTTCGATCGTTCGTTTCTATTTCGTCTGTACATATACACTGAATACCATTGGTATTGAAAGGAGCATTATTCCCTGTGAAACTGCTTTCAAACCAATGGGCCTCCCTTATGGTGTAAGTCCCAACCCTCCTATGTACATCCATCTTTCTCTGTACATAAATACTCGTTCGTGTACATATTCATTTCCTTGTACACAGTTCAAACTTGTAAATAATCAAGTCACGCTCGTTTTAAACGTTCGTTTCACAGACACTTGTTTATATTTCATAAACTTCTGTAAATAAACATCGTTGCATTGTTTATATTTCCTTCATAAACTCTTGTGAATACATATCACACACACACACACACACACACACACTTGTTTATACAACTGTCTAATTATAACATAACAATTAGTCTAACCAATAGGTTCCCCACAGTTGTAGCCTCCGCTTGGGCTTCATACAAGATAATTCATCACCAGCATGAATTTAGCCTCCGCTTGGGCTTTATACAAGATAACTCTCCCCACAGAGTTAGCCTCCTCTTAGGCTTCATATAAGAAAACTCATTCATCTGAGTTTAGCCTCCACTTAGGCTTTATATAAGACAACACTCCCCTGTTGAGTCAGCCTCCTCTTGGGCTTCGTTCAAAAGAACTCCTCATTGAGTTTAGCCTTCTCTTGGGCATCATACAATGAAAGAGACAGGAAATATCTTAACAGCCTCCTATTGGGCTTCCAATACAAAGAATCACCCGCGCTAAGATAGAACCCTGAAAGGATGGTTTTCCGGTGAAATCACTTTCAAATCCTCAGAGAGTAAAATTTCCCGGTGAAATTGCTCTTAATTCCAAAAGGATGGTTTCTCGGTGAAATCCCTTTAAACACAAAGCCAACCATACCCTATAGCTTCCTCTTGAGCTTCATACAAGGACCCTCGATGACCCTCGGAATGCCTCCTCTTGGGCTAACAATACAAGGACCCATGGGCTTCTTAAAAGCATCCCTTTAATCCAACCAATTTCTCCTTGAGATTTAGACATCTATCATCTTTATGGAAGAAGTATCTCATTTATCACATCACATACAGTCAAAAACTTTTCAAAACTTTTCAAAACTCTTTTCAAACAAAAACATCTCTTAATTGTAAGTGGTAACGCTTGTACACTCAAGCAAAACACCCAATGCTTACAGTTAAAAGATTCAATCATCTTTTTTTCAAAACATCTTTCTTAAACATGTAAGTGGTAACGCTTGTACACTCAAGCAAAGCACCTAATACTTACGATGAAAGATTTTAATCAGTCAAACTTCCCAAAAATGTATGTGATGAAATAGATTAGATACATTTTTCATTAAGATGACATTTGTCTGTCTCTTACTAACATTCCGTTGCTTTCCACTAGCATAAGTGGGAACTACGATTGCTCTGACTTTCTCAACATCCTTTTGAGAATACGTAGGCACAAGGTCTCATCCTTGCCGAGCAAATTTCTTTCTCTCTCAGACCAACAAACCATAGAACCACGAGATCCGAGCTACAAATGCTCGATTCCCACTAGGGGATATGTATGCGAAGATCCACATCTTTGCGAGCACAATAATAACAAACACTAGGATCCCACATAATCATCTTTCTTAAAATCCCAAAGGAGAAACTTTCCCAATCATAGAAATAGCAATTAAAACACACAAACATATCAAATATATTCATATATAAAGCTATAGATAACTATATATATTTAGGGTGCTCCATCTTTTCCCTTTATATAACAATCCCCCTTACTCAGAATCTCCCCAATGCGTTGCGTCTAGTTTGCGCTAGTCGTTACGCATACCAATATCAATTGAGGTATTTCATTTTCCCTTTTCATAATCATTAAATCATCTTTCTTGTGTTGAAAATAATAAATCTTGATGCTCGCGGCATCTTTATAAACAAATCAAAAGAGTAAATCGTTTCGAGCCAGAGAATTTGAATTCACGTTCGAATCCTCTAGCTAGTCACCTTTTAACGCAAACAGGAAAAATGGCGACTCTGCTGGGGAGTACGCTGAAACTTTGATTTTCAAAAAAAAATGTGACTCTGCTCAAGAGCACCAAGCTTTTTTTATCTTCAAAAAAGAAAAGAAAGGGGATAAGCTTTCATATTATGCATATGTCTGTTTTTTCTTTATTGTGTGTTTTTCGCGATTTCATCTGATGGAAAGAAATCCTAACCCGGATTTAAGAAACATTTTTAAGATCTAGGTGGAGGTATTAATACGTGAGAAGTTCAATGCTTATGAAGTTAATATCTCCCGCTCAGTGGAGGTTGTCTTGGGGGTATTGTGTTTAGCAAGTATTTGCGAAGACGTTGTGCTTTCGAGGAAACTCGAGAAGCTGAGTGGGCTGTAGAACACATAACCCATCCCGCCATTTAGGATGTAGTGCGAGAGATTATTCGGTGTAAGCCTAGAGTAATTGTCATGCGAGACTACGATCGAGCGAGTTTCTCTTGAAAAATATTATTGGACCATCGGTATTCAACAAATCCGATAATATTTCAAAGAGGAGTGTTGAGCACAGATATCGATAGAACCCGTTTCACGGATGAATAAGCCCTTAGAACTTAACCACGTTGATTCTTATCGTTGGCTTCATGCTCGTGACTTGAGCGCTTGCCGTGTGTATAACTACTAACCATGTTTGCCGCATTCATGCATTCATTCATTCAAAAAAAAAAAACTTCATTTCTCTTCCCATTTCCAAAGAATTTAGAGATTTTTTTTTGTAAAATATTTTAGGTTAGAGTCATGGACGTCAGAGGAAGATTCACCAAAAGATACAGTTTTAGAATTCCTGATGTAGGAAAGTTGAAAGAGTTAGCATCCTTGGTAGAAGATCCCTCGGATTTCAGAAAACACTATGGAACTCTTTTAACTCTTCTGAACGCTAATGTTGATGAAGGACTTCTCAAAAATTTTGTTCAGTTCTACGACCCAGTCTATCGTTGTTTTACTTTCCCTGATTATCAATTGATGCCTACTCTGGAAGAGTATGCGCACATCCTAGGTATCTCAGTATCGGACAAAGTGCCTTTCAATGGTTTGGAAGCCATTCCCAAGTCACCAGTCATTGCAACGATGACTCACTTAAAGAAATCTGAGATAGACAAAAACCTAACTACCAGAGGAAAACTCTTAGGACTAACTTCAAAGTTCCTAATGGAGAAGGCTCTCAAATTCTCTGAAGCCGGTAGTATGGTAGCCTTTGAAGCTATTTTAGCTTTACTCCTCTATGGATTGGTGTTGTTTCCCAACGTCCCAAATTTCATTGATATCAACGCCATAAGGATCTTTCTGATTGGAAATCCCGTTCCCACCTTGCTTGGTGACACCTACGTCTCTATTCATCACAGGAATCGTCAAGGAGACGGAACTATCGTGTGTTGTGTACCTCTGTTTTTCAAATGGATTACCTCACACTTGCCTAAATCTCCTATCTTCCGCGAAAACAAAGACGAGTGGCATTGGTCAAGAAGACTCATGTCTCTTACAAACGACGATATCCATTGGTATACCTTGGCAGACAATGAGATGGAAATCATTGAGAGCTGTGGAGAATTTGCCAACGCACCTCTCATCGGTACAAAAGGAGGAATCAACTACAACCATTTCCTGGCGAGACGACAACTCGGATACGCAAACTCTAGTAAACCTCTTGGATTTACAGTAGAAAGCTACTTCTATCATGAAGGAGAGGATTCCCAGGGATTAAAGGCCAAAATGATCAAAGCTTGGCATCATATCCGAAGGAAAGAAAAAGGGAAGGCAAAGAATTGTGTAGCCATGGAAACCTACACTTCTTGGGTAAAGAACAGAGCAAAGGAATTTTGAATGCCTTACGCTTATGAGGATCCCATGTTCTCAATCACTTCCAAATCAACAAATTTTCCCGTCGAAGCTGTGGGAGAATACCAAGAAGGCTTGACCAAAATAAGGTTTGAGAAAGAAGCTTTGGAAAACAAATTCCTTAAGACTAATCTTGAGAATGAGAAACTCAAGAAGCAAGTCAAAGATCATGAAAAGACGTTTTACTTCCAGGATGAATGGCTCATGGAGAAAGATGAGAAGATTCGCCAAAAGGATAACGCAATCCAGAGATACGTCAAAGAAAGGAAAAGAAAGCTTGAGGAGATGACAACCAGCGATCCCGCTCCCAACGAGTGGAAGAGAGTCATCAGCAAGCTAAAAGCCGAGAAAGCTGAATTAAAAGCTCGCTATGGAAAAGAAATCCTGAAGTTGAAGCTGCATCAAACCTTTGGATCTTCATCCGACAAAGATGTTTAATTAGTTCAATTTAGTTTGTAATTTTATCATTTAATTTATCATTCGTGTGAGCAATGCTCCAACAAAAAACAACTGTTGTAATCTTCTTCCATTTAATCAATAAATGTGTGTTTTTTTCCATCCAAATATTTGCCAGAAATATTTCTTTTAGCATTAAATTCTTTGGAAATTTCTTTTCTTTAAAATCATAATCATGCATCATATTTTTCGTTTAAGTCTATTGTCTAGAGTCTGATACTTACACAGTTTCATGCTACACAGCTTAAACAGCTTGAACAGCTTAAACAGATTGAACAGATAGGAAAAGATCGTCAAGCTGTCGCATCTTAGAGTTTCTCGACCGCGTCCACAGCCGACTCGAACATACGATACAGGATCAAAAAGAAGAAAAGTAATGGAAGGATTTGAGCAAGAGAACGTTGAACTCCGCAGCACGGTAACAACACTACAAGAAGAATTGGAGAGGCTCACATCTCTGGTCAACTCATTTGCCGCAGCGCAAAGTCAACAAGCAGCATCGGCAAAACCAAGAATTCAGAGGATACTACTACTCCGGTCATCGCGAGAGTTCACCTTCGGATGCGGAGGCTATCCATGGGGCATGCCTTTCAACTTTGGCATCAGATTTCGCCAACCGACTTCTCAAACAACCTCGCTTGAAATACCTACTTTGCAACAAAACTCTACATTTACTCCATAGCGTGGAGTAACTCTTCCTAAGTAACAATGTCGGTTTCTCAACCAATCATGCGAACTCGACTTAGTAGTACACACTACTTTAGCGAAGAAGTTCATCATACGAGCAATAACTCAAATCCACGCGGTTCAATGGAAAATCTCCAGGAACAGCTCCACAAAATGCAGCTAGAGATAAAAACAATTCGTGGAAAAGAATTGTTTGGGAAAAACGCCCAGGATCTTTGCTTAGTTCCTCGCGTAAGAATACCCGCAAAATTCAAAGTCCCTGACTTTGAAAAGTACAAAAAACTCACATCCATAAAGTCATCTCACGATGTATGCCAGGAAAATGTCTACGTACAACAAAGATCATCAGTTGTTAATCCATTATTTCCAAGACAGTCTCACCGGTGCCGCACTGAAGTGGTACATGGGTTTAGACATCACGAATATCCAAACATTCAACGACTTAGGTGAAGCCTTTTTCCAGCAATACAAGTTTAACTTGGATATGGCTCCTGATAGGGATCAACTCCGCTCCATGTCTCAGAAAGAAAGGGAGACATTCAAGGAATATGCACAACGATGGAGGGAAATTGCTGCCTAAGTCAACCCACCATTGGAAGAGAAGGAGATGACTAAGGTATTCTTGAATACTCTAGGCTCATTCTACTATGAGCGAATGATCGCTAGCGCTCCCGGAGATTTCACCGAGATGGTAAGCATGGGAATGCGATTAGAAGAGGGGGTTCGAACTGGACGCCTGACCAAGGAAGTAGGATCTTCTAGTGGAACAAAGAAGGTTGGAACCAGTTTTCCAAGGAAAAAAGAGCATGACATAGGAATGGTATCCCGAGGGAAACCACGTAAGAATGTCATTCAACAACGACAGGTAGCTGCCATAGCACCCGCCGTCAACACAAATCCAAACACAGGAATTGCTCCGCAATTCCAACAAATTCAACAAAATCAACAAACTCAACAGCCTCGTCAACAGGCTCAGCAGTTCAGCAATCAAAACCGTACGCCTCGGGATACGCAATTCGACCCGATCCCAATGACGTACACAGAAATTTACCCTGCGCTAATAGAAAAGAATCTAATACAGACAAGGTCACCACCTCCGGTTCCCGAGAAATTACCATGGTGGTACAAAACATACGTATCTTGCCCTTTTCACCAAGGGGCACCAGGCCATGACCTTGAGCATTGTATAGCATTAAAGGCAGAAGTACAGAGATTAGTGAGATCTAATCTTCTTTCCTTCAGAAATACAAGTCCGAATGTGCAAGCCAATCCGCTTCCCAGTCACAGTGGGCACTCAGTGAGTTTAATACTGAGAAATACAAACAGGTACCTTGTCACAGACATAAACCTGATCAGAGGAAACTTGGTGCATCTTCATGAAGCATACAGTACAATGAGCACCTTCGCTAAGCACAATTACGCAGCTTGCCGCATCTGCTCCAAGAATATTCAAGGATGTTCCACCATAAAAGCAGATATCCAGCATTTGTTAGACATCGGTGATCTACAGTTTACGAACAGATGATCATGGCGTAAATACAGTAGGGCATTTTCCGCATGAGCTTTTAGTCTCAGATATCAACTCGGAAAACCCCGAAGTAAACGTCATCATCCCTTGTTTCAACATACCCAAGCATGTGGAGATTGAATGCAACAGTTCCAGCACCTCAGAGTCTCCTTTGGTAATTTGCCTACCTGGTCCTGTTCCATACAGTTCTACCAAAGCAATTCCTTACCAATACAATGCAACCCTGATAGAGGATGGGAAGGAGAAACCCATGCCTACTCTTCCAGCTAATGTCAATATAACAGAAATCGGACGAGTAACACGAAGTGGACGAGTGCACACTCCATTGCCACCTAGACCGCCTGCAGTTCCTGTTGTCCGACAAAATCCAGTTAACATATCTTCTGAGAATCCTGCAACGATTCCAGTTGTTAACCCGAACACAAATGTTGGTTCTCCTGATAGAGCCAACGTCAACGCAATTTTGATGAGATCACGAGTTAATCAAAAAGAGCGAATACCGAGTCGTGGATCAGCTGATGCAGACTCCTTCCAAGATTTCAATACTGTCTCTACTCCTTAACTCCGAAGCTCACCGAGAAGCTTTGATGAGAGTACTAGACCAGGCTTATGTGGATCACGATGTGACTACAGACCAGTTTGGAGGGATCATCTCCAACATAACAGCTTGCAATAATCTAAGCTTCAGTGACGAGGAACTTCCAGAAGAAGGGAAAGATCACAACTTGGCCCTCCACATCTCAATGATCTACCAATCAGATTCCTTGTCCAATGTATTGGTAGATACAGGTTCATCTTTGAACGTAATGCCGAAAACGACACTCGCTCGTTTGGCTTACAAAGGGACGCCAATGAAGTTCAATGACATAATAGTAAGAGCTTTCGATGGATCAAGGAAGTCAGTTATTGGGGAAGTTGATCTCCCGATGACAATTGGCCCACACACTTTCCAAATTACTTTCCAAGTTATGGACGTACCAGCTGCTTACAGTTGTCTACTAGGAAGACCTTGGATCCACGAGGCAGGAGCAGTAACTTCCACTCTCCATCAGAAATTAAAATTCACAGTATATGGAAAGTTGGTGACCATCAGCGGTGAACAGGCTTTACTTATAAGTCATCTATCCAGTTTCTCTTTCATCACAGCTAATGACATTGAAGGGACTCATCTCCCAGAAAATCTGTTAGAAGATGAATCTACCAACAAAAACAGATCATCTATCTCTTCGTATAAAGAAGCAGCACGGATAGTAAAAGATGGCAATGCTGAAGGTTGGGGACAAGTTATCAAACCTGTCAAGAATGAAACAAAAGCCGAACTCCGGTTCACACCCGTATTCTCCAAAGACAAGCAAAAGGATGAAACACTTCGTCCAATCAAAGAAGTTTTCAGCAGTGGGGGTTTCCTAAACCCTGTTCTCTAAGAGGTTAGCGTTGTAACCATCGAAAAGGATGAAGACGATCCATCTGAATCTGAAGAATGAAGCACTTATTTAAACAGCCCTGAGTATGTGTCTCAAGAGGTGTCATATGCGCCAACTGACCAATTCAAAGATATGTCCCTGCAAAGGCATGAAAATCCACCTGTCCCTGCTGAAGTATGGGATACCTTGGGAGAACCAAGTGGCAAATTCGACTACATGGTGAAATACACTGCGCCAGAAAGCTCGAAAATCCAGATCGAAGATATCCAGCCCACAGGATGGGGTGATTCTTTTGATTATCCTAGTCAAACAGAAGAGGTATACTCGTCTTCTCAGTCTAATCAGCCAATTGAGATCCCCAATGAAGATCTCTGCTTCAACACACCTGTGGAATTCACTAAACCAGATCCTGGTTACCACTACATCAACATGATCACTGAAGATCAAGAGCACGATTCGGGATACGATTTGGAAAGTGTCGCCGACAACGAGTCTCTTCACTCAGAAGATTGGAGGATACATCCCCAAAATTCAACACAAAGATCAACAGGAAGCACATATGCTACATCTCATACTTCCCGATCTGTTAATCAAGAAGATTGCTTCAGCAACACAAAAGGCAAGAGCTATCGTCCAGAGTCTTCAAAGCCTGCTCAAACAGCAACCAAAGTCTACTCAAGGGTTAAACCAAGCGGAAAATTACCCGAGTACCTCGACTTCTAAGGAGTTCGTCACTACTGGAAACCCGTTGAAGTCCGGACTAATGTTCATAGCTCTAAGTAGTTTATCTTTGCTTTTGTTTTGAACTCTCACTTCGCCCAAAGTGTAGAGATGTTTTATAGAGTTTTAGCTTTTAAATAATTTCTCTTCGTCTTGCCCAAGGCGAATGAGTTTGTGTTTTAGGGCTCTGTTTCATAGTGTGAATTATAAATAAAACGCGTTGTTTTGTTTCTACACTTTGTGTTTATTTTCATTTTTACCCTTTTCTGGAAATGATAATCCTAAAACACACAACAACAAAAAAATCTTCAAAAATATAAAATTAATCTGCATACACTTTCACGTTAACTTTCTTCAAAAAAAAAATGATGATGACAAAGAGTTAATTAATCAAACATAAATTAAATATGCAGATTAACAGATGGACAAATCCATTAAAAGCAATAACTCTATGCTCTTTCCCAACTTTGAAATCCCCTGTGAAGTCGCCGAGGAAGAAGTTGAAGAAGAGATCCCCGATGAAATTTCCCGACTGCTAAAGCACGAGGAAAGGATCATTCAGCCTCATAAAGAACCTCTAGAAGCAATTAATTTGGGTTCTGAGGAAGATAGAAAAGACGTAAATATCAGAGCTTCACTCAACAGCAGTGTCAAAAGCAAACTGATAACTCTTCTCAAAGAATATGTTGATGTGTTCGCTTGGTCCTACCAGGACATGCCAGGGTTAGATACCAGCATCGTGGAGCATCACCTACCGTTAAAACCAGAGTGCCCGCCAGTTAAGCAAAAACTAAGGAGAGTTCACCCTGAAATGGCTGATAAAATCAAAAAGGAAGTTCAAAAGCAGCTTGACGCTGGTTTCCTCGTCACTTTTGAATATCCTCAATGGCTAGCCAACATAGTACCTGTCTCCAAGAAAGATGGAAAGGTCAGAATGTGTGTTGACTACCGGGATCTGAACAAAGCAAGTCCGAAAGACGATTTCTCACTACCGCATATCGACATGCTAGTGGATAGCACTGCAAAATTCAACGTCTTTTCCTTCATGGACGGTTTCTCTGGTTATAATCAGATCAGAATGGCTCCCGAAGACATGGAGAAGACATCTTTCATCACGCCGTGGGGCACTTTTTGCTACAAAGTAATGCCGTTTGGATTAAAGAATGCAGGCGCAACTTACCAAAGGGCAATGACTACTCTCTTTCATGACATGATGCACAAGGAGATCGAAGTCTACGTAGATGACATGATAGCAAAATCTGACACTGAAGATGAACATATAGACTATCTCTTAAAGTTGTTTCAACGACTAAGGAAATTTCAGCTCCGTCTGAATCCTAACAAATGCACCTTTGGGGTAAGATCTGGAAAACTCCTAGGTTTCATCGCCAGTCAAAAGGGAATTGAAGTGGACCCTGACAAAGTCAAAGCTATTCAAGAGATGCCTACGCCACGTACGGAAAAGCAAGTAAGAGGATTTCTTGGGCGATTGAATTACATCTCAATATTTATCTCTCAGATGACTGCTACCTGTGGGCCGATATTCAAGCTTCTCGCAAAGATCAAAGGTTGTGTGGACACCGATTGCCAAAAAGCATTCGACGGATCAAGGAATACTTGTCGAACCACCAATCGATCCCTCCATGAAGGAAGACCGCTAATCATGTACCTTACCGTACTAGAAGAGTCCATGGGCTGCGTACTTGGACAGCAAGATGACACCGGTAAGAAGGAGCATGCCATTTACTACCTGAGTAAAAAGTTCACAGACTGTGAAACTCGTTACTCCATGCTCGAGAAAACATGTTGCGCTTTGGTGTGGGCTTCAAAACGTCTCCGCCAGTACATGATCAATCACACGACTTGGTTAATCTCCAAAATGGATCCAATCAAGTACGTATTTGAGAAACCTGCCTTGACCGGGGAGAATCGCTCGATGGCAGATGCTATTATCCGAATATGACATCCAGTACCGCGCTCAAAAAGCGGTCAAAGAAAGCATTCTCGCCAATCACTTGGCTCATCAGCCGCTCAACGAATACCAATCTCTCAAATTTGACTTCCCAGACGAGGATGTTATGTACTTGAAGATGAAAGATTGCGACGAACCGCTACCCCGGAGAAGGACCAGATCCAGAATCCAGATGGGGCCTAATCTTTGATGGAGCAGTTAACGTCTTTGGCAATGGAATTGGGGCAGTCATCATCACTCCCGAGGGTTCTCATATCCCGTTTTCCGCCAGATTGCTATTTGATTGCACCAACAACATAGCAGAATATGAAGCATGCATCATGGGTATCGAAGAAGCCATCGATTTAAGGATCAAAATCCTTGATATATATGGAGACTCAGCCCTTGTGATCAATCAAATCAAAGACAAGTATGAAACTCATCATCTTGGTCTAATTCCTTACAGAGATTATGCGAGGCGATTGTTGACTTTCTTCAACAAAGTTGAATTGCATCACATCCCTCGAGATCAGAACCGGATGGCAGACGCCTTGGCTACTCTATCTTCCATGTTCAAAGTCAACGATTGGAATGATATGCCCAGAATCCGTATCAGACGCCTTGAAAGACCTGCATATGTATTTGCAACTGAAGTAGTCTTCGACGATAAACCGTGGTTCCACGACATCAAACGTTTCCTTCAAACACGAGAGTACCCGCTCGGGGCATCGTACAAAGATAAGAAAACTCTAAGGAGGCTTTCTAGGAATTTCTTCCTGAACGAGGATGTGCTATACAAAAGAAACTTCGACATGGTTCTGCTCAGATGCGTCGACAGACAAGAAGCAGACACGATCGTCCATGAAGTGCATGAAGGATCCTTTGGAACCCATTCAAATGGGCATGCAATGTCCAGAAAAATCTTGAGAGCAGGATACTATTGGATAACGATGGAATCTGATTGCCGCAAACACGTTAAAAGATGTCACAAGTGCCAGATCTACGCAGATAAGATCCATGTGCCACCGACTCTACTCAACGTTATCTCCTCTCCGTGGCCTTTCTCTATGTGGGGCATCGACATGATTGGAATGATTGAACCAAAAGCGTCCAACGGACATCGCTTCATTCAAGTGGCTATTGATTACTTCACCAAATGGGTCGAAGCAGCGTCTTACGCCAACGTCACAAGACAAGTGGTTGTGAGGTTCATCAAGAACAACCTCATTTGCCGATACGGAATTCCAAGCAAGATCATTACTGACAATGGATCAAACTTGAACAACAAAATGATGAAGGAACTGTGTGAGGAATTCAAGATCGAGCATCAAAACTCATCTCCTTACCGGGCCAAAGATGAATGGCGCCGTTGAAGCAGCCAACAAGAACATCAAAAAGATCGTCCAGAAAATGGTCATCACCTACAAAGACTGGCACGAAATGCTGCCATTTGCTCTGCATGGGTATCGTACTTCAGTACGCACTTCAACAGGGGCAACTCCCTTTTCTCTAGTATACGGCATGGAAGCAGTGCTCCCCGTAGAAGTTGAGATCCCATCAATGAGGGTTCTCATGGAAACCAAATTATCTGAAGCTGAATGGTGTCAAAGCAGATACGACCAGCTAAACTTGATCGAAGAAAAGCGCCTGACCGCTCTGTGTCATGGACAACTATATCAAAGAAGAATGAAGAAAGCTTTCGACAAAAAGGTCCGACCTTGTGAATTCCGAGAAGGTGACCTTGTGCTTAAAAAGATTCTGTCTTTTCAACCATATTCTAGGGGCAAATGGACTCCTAATTACGAAGGCCCATACATCGTCAAAAGAAGCTTTTCTGGCGGTGCTATGACTCTCACAACCATGGACGGTGATGAACTCCCGCATCCTGTGAATGCTAATGCAGTCAAAAAATACTTTGTCTAAAAAAAACAAAAGAACAGCTCGGTAAGTCGAAAACCCGAAAAGGGCGGCTTAGGCAAAAATGAGCGTCTCGGTGGATTGAAAACCTGAAAAGGCGATCCAGGAAAAAATGAGAGACAATAAACAGAAATTATCCTGATGGATTGAAAACCTGAAAAGGCAATCTAGGCAAAAACAAGGATACACAAAAAATGACAAAGTAACTGCAAACAGTCCGTACTTCGTCACTCTGAAGAATTTTCCATCAACGGATCTTCAATTAACTTTTCTGAAGCGACAAGCACAGTTGGGATTCAAAGTTGTTAGGGATAATAGCGGTTATTTGCTTTCAATGTAGCCTTTTCCCAATAAATTATCATTTCCAACTTTTGTAAATAGTCCATGGAATCACGCATTTGGCTGATTACCATTCTATCAATAAATTTGAGCCTTGTGCTTTTTGTTTGCAATTCCTACTTTATTCTGTTTTGCAAAATAACGCTTTTTATCTATGAAAATCACTTTTTGAAACTAAAATGTTTTAAATGAATTTTTACTTCAAAATTTCAAAATAAAAGCAGAGATGTTCCTTTGAACTTTGGACACGGAAAGAACTTCAACAGTTTCCTCCGTAAGTGTTTCAATCTCCGAAGGATAAAAAAACAACTGCTACAGAAGTCTTTTCTCCTCAGCAGAAATCATCAAAGGACGGTATTCTTATCCCAAAAAGAATCCCTAGCCAAGTTGCCAATGAAATGCCTTTCTCTGAAAGTTTAAAGCATGCAACTCAAATTCTTCATCAGTGAACGTCTACATCATTATTGCGACTTTCACCGAGTATTTGTTCGAACTATGACGTGGTCCTTTTCCCAGATATCTCTTTAGTGTCTTTGTCAAGTATTGTTAGCATGCATATAACATTCATGACATTCATACATAATAGCATCATTCATGCATTTTTGCATTCCTTGAAATGTTTGCTTTCATATCACTGGTGTAAATCACGCTTGCTCATGTAAGTACAAGTCTGTCCCCAGTAGAATATCTCCAAACAGAAGAAAAAAAATACATCTTTTTCCCCAACGGAGTATTCCCAAACAGAGAAATACATTTTCTTCTCTCTCCACCACATTCCCCAGCCTGAGATCATTCCTCATTGGGAATAATGTCTTGATTGACTTTTTCTTTCCAGTTCGTTCCTGGATAGAACACTGTCTATAATCAACAAAGCAATAAGCAATAGCCTCATCGTCTGAGCCGCTTATCTTTCTCTTCATTCATAAAATTGTCATAAAAGTTTGTCTTCTCAACAAAGTCAAAATCATGACTATACGAGAAATTTCCCAGCAGTTGTCTTTATGTCTAAAAGAAAACCTGTGTCTTCCAATCAAAATGCCCGCATCTTCTCAAAAAGAGAGATCCTCGACAAGTTTGTATCCAAAAAGGCAAAACTCATTTGAGTTCTATTTCTTTCATCTGTCTGTTATTCACAAAGCTGAATATACAGCAATTTTCTAAAGATTTGCCTTGTTATAGTTATCACTTTGCTTATAATTGGTAATATCTTTAAAGCCCTCTTAAAATCTGTTTCTTTCATTTGTCCGTTATTCACAAAGCTGAATACATAGAAAATTCTTTCTCAAGATTTACCTTGTTATAGTTATCACTTCACTGATAATTGGTAACATCTTCAGAACTCATTACCATGAACTATCACAAGGCTGATAATTGGTAATATCATTTTTCACTTACCTTAAACATTGTCACGAGGCTGACAGAAGGTAATCTCTTTGTTTCCCCAAAGTGAAAACAGATATTCACATATTTTGTGAATCTTTCTTTCCCCAGCAGGGACTTATCCACAAATTCCCCCCACTATGTCATTTCTTTGATATTTCTCTGGGTGGAACTTTTTTCAATCATTTTGCATCATCCGCATCTTTTGGTATCTTAGGTCCAAAATTTGCGTATTCTGATATTTAAGTCTCTTTACACCTATCAAAACGAAGATATTCATCTTCATCTCTCAGGTTAAAGAAACTTAAATAGGGGAATCTGTCATACCCCAAATTTTGACCTAATATACCACCTTACATTTGCATCATTGCACAACTAACAGTTCAGACAGCATTAATCGGGTATAGCCTTTACATGTCAAAATTAGGGTTTCATCAGATTTTCATCTGATTCAAGAGGCAACCAATTAGGGTTTGAGTTTGTCTCACCTCATTTGATCTATCTTGATCAAAATATCAGCCTTCAATCTTCAGATATCCATTTTTTCTCATAGATCAATCAAGGATCGACCAATTAGGGTTTTGATCGGGCATGAGTTTTCTCTGACTTTTTGAACAGTGAATAACTTTTTTGGATAGAGATTGGTCATTATATATTAGATACAACATCTTGACCTAATTTCTGGATTCAAAACATCACAGAAGTTCACAGACTTCATCAGTCAATTTCAGAAACATCTGATGAAATTTCATCTGCACTGAAAAGTCAAACTTTGACTTTTGGTCAAATTTTTCAAAACAAAACTTTTTCAATCATCAAAATACTTTAAATGATCCATCATGATCATAAAAAATCAAAGAATTTGAAAAAGTCAACAAAAAGTCAAAAGTTTTCATACTTAGAAAATTTTCTAAGTGTTGAAATTTCTTATTTTTTTCCAAACTTCATGCCTTTTTTTCACCTAGTTCCAATTTGAATTGAAAAAAACTCAAAACATGAAAGTTGTAGCTTGTGAAACAAGCTTTCCAAAATGTCCAAGAACTCTCAAATCCATGGAGTCTAGCTATACTTTTGAAATTGAAACATAAGGCTCCATGAACTTGATTTTTCAAAAGTCAAAACTTCAATTATAGGTCATTTCTTGGTTTCTTCATCTAGAAGCAATACAAACTTGCCAAATTGATCATTGAACTGATAAATATCAGCTTGGAAGTAATAATTGAGATGAGATAGGATCAAATTAAAAATAGCACATGGTTAAAAAAGGAAACCTCCTTTTCCTTTACAAATGTCATTCTTACCCCTTAAGGCATCCTTGGTTCTCCAATTGCCATGTACTCTTGCCTAACATTTCAGAATCTTTTGGCCTATAAATAGATCACATTTCAAGTCCAAAACCACACCAAAGCAATGCAAATCCATGCTTTCACTCTACTTTCTTGAAAATCAAGCAACATAGTGCAAAAGTGAGAAATATTGCATTTTTGAAATTCAGTTAAAATCATGATGAACTTTGGTGTCAAACATGCTTCAATATCAACATAAAACTTGTTTAGAACTTAAGATCATAAGGAGAACAAGTAAAAATCAGAAATCACATGCCATGCTTCCAAACTTGTACAAACTGCCATAATCATCGAATTGTTAGTTTGGCTTAAGCAATTGGTGTTCTAATGATTCAAACATCATCTATGAACTTCATGTACATGGTCCAGATCAATAAACAACATCTGTAATAACTCTAACATCAAAATCGAAGTTCCATTTTCAGTTGATGCAGGTGGACTTGGCTGGAGAGTTCCAGCTTGATTCGAGAAGTGCAGATCATCCATTTAGCTTCCATACATGCCGATGATGCTCAAATGATCAAGAAACAGGCTCTGGAAACACTCTTGCATTGAATTCGATCTCCACTTACACAGGTTAGAACACGAACTGGGATATCACAATTCTTTGAACTTAAATGAAAAAGCTCTTGGCCGATCTCTTTCTGCACCTAACACGATCATAAGCCCTCAAGAAAATCAAAGAATCATTAACTGTGCACCATTTAATTTGAATTCTTAGCTTCTAGGGTTCATCACGATTTCCAAAAATTCAAACATGTTAGGATAAAAATAAATGCAATTAACAGTTACTATCATGTTCGTTGTTCAAAATCGAGCAAGTTTGATTTTTACTTCATTCAATTTCATTGAGAAATGAAGATTTTAGCATGATTTGAGGAATCTGAAGATCAAACATGAAGAACAAGATGCGCGCGTGTTCTTGATCTTTTTCAAATTTAAAACTTTCCAATCTTTTATTTACACGTGTTATTGTCCACTAAACATCAAAACGCGTTTGGCTCAGTGGTAGCTTGCTTGCCCTTAAAATTTTCTGCCACGTAGCCACCCAATGGTCATGGGTTCAACTCCCATCAGGACCATTTCATTTTCAAACTTTTCCAAATTTTTCATGTTTTTTTACAAAACTTTCAAAAAAAATTTGACCAATCAAAACTCCTTATTTTAAGGTGATTTTTTGTACACTTGTCAATAAATGTATCTATTTTATGATAGTACAAAAATTTTCAGAAAAAACTTTCATCTGATTATATTTTAATCGAGCCGAAAACGACGTTCTGAATACTTTTTCAAACCTCCTTTTAAGGTGAAATTTTCAAGTTTTCGACTTCCGATTCTTTTCAAAACTTTTTCATAAATGAACCTCACATTTCAAAACATTTTCAAATCATTTTTCAAAACATTTCATCAAACTTACATCTTTTACCATGATCGATCCGATTTAAAACGATAAAACCGAATTCATTTTCTCTCGAATTTCTCAATCGATCATGGGCCACCCTTATGGTGTAAGTCCCAATCCTTTTATGTACATATTTAATTTTTCTTGTACATACTCAAATCATCATTGTCAATATTCAAACATAAACAAATTTCTTTTGTTTGTTTTCATTCGTTTGTTTATACACCGATACCATTGGTATTGAAAGGAGAAGAATTATTACTGATGAAACTTCTTTTAAACCAATGGGCCTCCCTCACGGTGTAATTCCCATAACATTCTTTTATGTACATAATATTTCTTTGTACATATCAAACTTTCTTCAAATACATACAAATTTTTATCTGTACATAACACAGATACTTTTTATACTCAAGTATAGACAAACTTCGATTATTTGTTTTCACTTCACTTGTGTATACACAAACCAACATTCTTTATGTACATACATCTTTTCCTTGTACATATCAATTTATTTTCATACAAACTTTTATCTGTACATAATACAGATACTTTTTTCAAGACAAACTTCGATCGTTCGTTTCTATTTCGTCTGTACATATACACTGAATACCATTGGTATTGAAAGGAGCATTATTCCCTGTGAAACTGCTTTCAAACCAATGGGCCTCCCTTATGGTGTAAGTCCCAACCCTCCTATGTACATCCATCTTTCTTTGTACATAAATACTCGTTCGTGTACATATTCATTTCCTTGTACACAGTTCAAACTTGTAAATAATCAAGTCACGCTCGTTTTAAACGTTCGTTTCACAGACACTTGTTTATATTTCATAAACTTCTGTAAATAAACATCGTTGCATTGTTTATATTTCCTTCATAAACTCTTGTGAATACATATCACACACACACACACACACACACACACTTGTTTATACAACTGTCTAATTATAACATAACAATTAGTCTAACCAATAGGTTCCCCACAGTTGTAGCCTCCGCTTGGGCTTCATACAAGATAATTCATCACCAGCATGAATTTAGCCTCCGCTTGGGCTTTATACAAGATAACTCTCCCCACAGAGTTAGCCTCCTCTTAGGCTTCATATAAGAAAACTCATTCATCTGAGTTTAGCCTCCACTTAGGCTTTATATAAGACAACACTCCCCTGTTGAGTCAGCCTCCTCTTGGGCTTCGTTCAAAAGAACTCCTCATTGAGTTTAGCCTTCTCTTGGGCATCATACAATGAAAGAGACAGGAAATATCTTAACAGCCTCCTATTGGGCTTCCAATACAAAGAATCACCCGCGCTAAGATAGAACCCTGAAAGGATGGTTTTCCGGTGAAATCACTTTCAAATCCTCAGAGAGTAAAATTTCCCGGTGAAATTGCTCTTAATTCCAAAAGGATGGTTTCTCGGTGAAATCCCTTTAAACACAAAGCCAGCCATACCCTATAGCTTCCTCTTGAGCTTCATACAAGGACCCTCGATGACCCTCGGAATGCCTCCTCTTGGGCTAACAATACAAGGACCCATGGGCTTCTTAAAAGCATCCCTTTAATCCAACCAATTTCTCCTTGAGATTTATACATCTATCATCTCTATGGAAGAAGTATCTCATTTATCACATCACATACAGTCAAAAACTTTTCAAAACTTTTCAAAACTCTTTTCAAACAAAAACATCTCTTAATTGTAAGTGGTAACGCTTGTACACTCAAGCAAAACACCCAATGCTTACAGTTAAAAGATTCAATCATCTTTTTTTCAAAACATCTTTCTTAAACATGTAAGTGGTAACGCTTGTACACTCAAGCAAAGCACCTAATACTTACGATGAAAGATTTTAATCAGTCAAACTTCCCAAAAATGTATGTGATGAAATAGATTAGATACATTTTTCATTATGACATTTGTCTGTCTCTTACTAACATTCTGTTGCTTTCCACTAGCATAAGTGGGAACTACGATTGCTCTGACTTTCTCAACATCCTTTTGAGAATACGTAGGCACAAGGTCTCATCCTTGCCGAGCAAATTTCTTTCTCTCTCGCACCAACAAACCATAGAACCAGTAGATCCGAGCTACAAATGCTCGATTCCCACTAGGGATATGTATGCGAAGATCCACAAATCTTTGCGAGCACAATAATAACAAACACTAGGATCCCACATAATCTGTCTTTCTTAAAATCCCAAAGGAGAAACTTTCCCAATCATAGAAATAGCAATTAAAACACACAAACATATCAAATATATTCATATATAAAGCTATAGATAACTATATATATTTAGGGTGCTCCATCTTTTTCCTTTATATAACAATCCCCCTTACTCAGAATCTCCCCAATGTGTTGCGTCTAGTTTGCGCTAGTCGTTACGCATACCAATATCAATTGAGGGTATTTCAGCTTTCCCCTTTTTCATAATCATTAAATCATCTTTCTTGTGTTGAAAATAATAAAGCTTGATGCTCGCGGCATATTTATAAACAAATCAAAAGAGTAAATCGTTTCGAGCCAGAGAATTTGAATTCACGTTCGAATCCTCTAGCGCGTCACCTTTTAACGCGAACAGGAAAAATGGCGACTCTGCTGGGGAGTACGCTGAAACTTTGATTTTCAAAAAAAAATGTGACTCTGCTCAAGAGCACCAAGCTTTTTTTATCTTCAAAAAAGAAAAGAAAGGGGATAAGCTTTCATATTATGCATATGTCTGTTTTTTCTTTATTGTGTGTTTTTCGCGATTTCATCTGATGGAAAGAAATCCTAACCCGGATTTAAGAAAAATTTTTAAGATCTAGGTGGAGGTATTAATACGTGAGAAGTTCAATGCTTACGAAGTTAATATCTCCCGCTCAGTGGAGGTTGTCTTGGGGGTATTGTGTTTAGCAAGTATTTGCGAAGACGTTGTGCTTTCGAGGAAACTCGAGAAGCTGAGTGGGCTGTAGAACACATAACCCATCGACTAGCCATTTAGGATGTAGGATGTAGTGCAGAGATTATTCGGGTGTAAGCCTAGAGTAATTGTCATGCGAGACTACGATCAGGCGAGTTTCTCTTGAAAAATATTATTGGACCATCGAGTATTCAACAAATCCGATAATATTTCAAAGAGGAGTGTTGAGCCTGTATTATCAGTAGAACCCGTTTCATAGATGAATAAGCCCTTAGAACTTAACCACGTTGATTCTTATCGTTGGCTTCATGCTCGTGACTTCGAACGCTTGCCCGTGTGTATAACTATTAACCATGTTTGCCGCATTCATGCATTCATTCATTCAAAAAAAAAAACTTCATTTCTCTTCCCATTTCCAAAGAATTTAGAGATTTTTTCTTTGTAAAATATTTTAGGTTAGAGTGATGGACGTCGAGGAAGATTCACCAAAAGATACGCTTTAGAATTCTAATGTAGGAAAGTTGAAAGAGTTAGCATCCTTGGTAGAAGATCCCTGATTTCGAAAACGCTATGGAACTCTTTTAACTCTTCTGAACGCTAATGTTGATGAAGGACTTCTCAAAACTTTCGTTCAGTTCTACGACCCAGTCTATCGCTGTTTTACTTTCCCTGATTATCAATTGATGCCTACTTTGGAAGAGTATGCGCACATCCTAGGTATCTCAGTATCGGACAAAGTGCCTTTCAATGGTTTGGAAGCCATTCCCAAGTCACCAGTCATTGCAACGATGACTCACTTAAAGAAATCTGAGATAGACAAAAACCTAACTACCAGAGGAAAACTCTTAGGACTAACTTCAAAGTTCCTAATGGAGAAGGCTCTCAAATTCTCTGAAGCCGGTAGTATGGTAGCCTTTGAAGCTATTTTAGCTTTACTCCTCTATGGATTGGTGTTGTTTCCCAACGTCCCAAATTTCATTGATATCAACGCCATAAGGATCTTTCTGATTGGAAATCCCGTTCCCACCTTGCTTGGTGACACCTACGTCTCTATTCATCACAGGAATCGTCAAGGAGACGGAACTATCGTGTGTTGTGTACCTCTGTTTTTCAAATGGATTACCTCACACTTGCCTAAATCTCCTATCTTCCGCGAAAACAAAGACGAGTGGCATTGGTCAAGAAGACTCATGTCTCTTACAAACGACGATATCCATTGGTATACCTTGGCAGACAATGAGATGGAAATCATTGAGAGCTGTGGAGAATTTGCCAACGCACCTCTCATCGGTACAAAAGGAGGAATCAACTACAACCATTTCCTGGCGAGACGACAACTCGGATACGCAAACTCTAGTAAACCTCTTGGATTTACAGTAGAAAGCTACTTCTATCATGAAGGAGAGGATTCCCAGGGATTAAAGGCCAAAATGATCAAAGCTTGGCATCATATCCGAAGGAAAGAAAAAGGGAAGGCAAAGAATTGTGTAGCCATGGAAACCTACACTTCTTGGGTAAAGAACAGAGCAAAGGAATTTTGAATGCCTTACGCTTATGAGGATCCCATGTTCTCAATCACTTCCAAATCAACAAATTTTCCCGTCGAAGCTGTGGGAGAATACCAAGAAGGCTTGACCAAAATAAGGTTTGAGAAAGAAGCTTTGGAAAACAAATTCCTTAAGACTAATCTTGAGAATGAGAAACTCAAGAAGCAAGTCAAAGATCATGAAAAGACGTTTTACTTCCAGGATGAATGGCTCATGGAGAAAGATGAGAAGATTCGCCAAAAGGATAACGCAATCCAGAGATACGTCAAAGAAAGGAAAAGAAAGCTTGAGGAGATGACAACCAGCGATCCCGCTCCCAACGAGTGGAAGAGAGTCATCAGCAAGCTAAAAGCCGAGAAAGCTGAATTAAAAGCTCGCTATGGAAAGGAGATCCTGAAGTTGAAGCTGCATCAAACCTTTGGATCTTCATCCGACGAAGACGTTTAATTAGTTCAATGTAGTTTGTAATTTTATCATTTAATTTATCATTCGTGTGAGCAATGCTCCAACAAAAAACAACTGTTGTAATCTTCTTCCATTTAATCAATAAATGTGTGTTTTTTTTTTCCATCCAAATATTTGCCAGAAATATTTCTTTTAGCATTAAATTCTTTGGAAATTTCTTTTCTTTAAAATCATAATCATGCATCATATTTTTCGTTTAAGTCTATTGTCTAGAGTCTGATACTTACACAGTTTCATGCTACACAGCTTAAACAGCTTGAACAGCTTAAACAGATTGAACAGATAGGAAAAGATCGTCAAGCTGTCGCATCTTAGAGTTTCTCGACCGCGTCCACAGCCGACTCGAACATACGATACAGGATCAAAAAGAAGAAAAGTAATGGAAGGATTTGAGCAAGAGAACGTTGAACTCCGCAGCACGGTAACAACACTACAAGAAGAAGTGGAGAGGCTCACATCTTTGGTCAACTCATTTGCCGCAGCACAAAGTCAACAAGCAGCATCGAGCAGTCAAAACCAAGCAGCGACTTCAGAGGATACTACTACTCCAGTTTCAGCTGTCGCAGTCAGTAGTTCACCTTTCAGTATGCCAGAAGGCTATCCATGGGGCATGCCTTTCAACTTTGGCATCAGATTTCGCCAACCGACTTCTCAAACAACCTCGCTTGAAATACCTACTTTGCAACAAAACTCTACATTTACTCCGCAACGTGGAGTAACTCTTCCACAAGTAACAATGCCGGTTTCTCAACCAATCATGACGAACTCAGCTTCCGTAGTACATACTACTTTAGATGAAGAAGTTCATCATACTCCAGGCAGTAACTCAAATCCACGCGGTTCAATGGAAAATCTCCACGAACAGCTCCACAAAATGCAGCTAGAGATAAAAACAATTCGTGGAAAAGAATTGTTTGGGAAAAACGCCCAGGATCTTGGCTTAGTCCCTCGCGTAAGAATACCCGCAAAATGCAATGCAATGTTTTCAAGGACCTTAGAGATTTAAATTTGTTAAACAAGCAATGAACAAACATTTATTAGTACTCTTTTTATTATTCTTTTTCTTTTTAAGTACAAAAGACAGTTCAAAACAAAAAAGAAAAGATATAAATCCTAAAGCTCTAAGTCTCCCATGGGCGCTTCCTCTTGGTGCCGAGGTAGGCGTTGATGTTCCGCTCCTCATGAAGTAGCTTGGTCAACTCTAGCACTTTCTTCTCACTTGCATAACACTGAGCTTCAAAGGTATCCCTTTCTTCTTTTAGTTGAATCCATGATCTCCTCAAGTCTTCAAGATCAGTAGGCATGTCGGGATGGAGAACAGTATAGGGTACGTCACCTATAGCAACAGGTTCCATAATTACTGGTAAAACAGGCGTGAATGGCATCATGAGGTTTTGAGCTCGAGCTCGCACCCATTTGAGGTAAGGTTCCCAAGGAATGGAGTTCTGGTGCCCCAAAGTCTTGGTATCAGTCTTCTTTACCATGCCCCAAGCGTGTATGAACCTTCGTTGGTAATTCTGGAGATCGTGATGGTAGTCGAACACAATATCCTGGAGAAGCATATCATGAGGACCATCTCTTCGGGCAAAACCAAACTGACGTAGAGCTAGAGAAGGGTTGTAAGTAATACATCCCCTTATACCAAGTAGTGGTACATTAGGGAATTCTCCACAACGCTCAATGAAGGTGAAGTCCTTTTGAGAGAAAAGACTCCAACGGATATCTGAATGAGAGAGTGACATTAACCTTTGAGACTATCTCAACCTTTGTTCATTCTTCAAAACTGATGGAGGAAGGTGCGAAATAAACCACCTAGAAAGTAACGGTATACAACACATGAGAGTTCCTTGTCTTTTAGTAGTACGAGTGTGGAGAGAATGTAGGATGTCTCCAAGTAAAGTAGGCACAGGATTGCGGGTAAGAAACAACTTGATGGCGTTGACATCTATGAATTGATCCGAGTTAGGGAATAGAACCAAACCATAGATTAGTAAGGCCACAATGTCTTCAAATGCATGGAAACTCATAACTTTGAGGAATTCTCGGGCTTTCTTAATTAAGAACTTGGAAAGTAAACCCTTAACTCCACTTCTGGTCTCGCAATTGGCTTCAATGTCTGAGCGCTTAAGATGTAAGGCTGATGCAATGTCTTCGTACTTAGGGACCTTTTCCAAACCGGTGAATGGCATTTGGTCAAGAATAGGTACCCCAAGTAACTTAGAGAACTCTTCCAAGGTAGGAACTAACTGATAATCTGGGCATGTAAAGCAATGGTGTTTCGGATCGAAGAACTGGAATAAGACATGCATCATATCTTCTTCAAAACTGGAGATAACCAAGTCAAGCAGATAACCATGTCTTTTGATGAACTGAGCATGGTCGGGAATTTCTGAAACCAATCCTTTGAGCTGAGAAGGTATACCCATGAAGTTGATTCGGATAGTCTTTCTAGAGGCCATAATCCCTACAAAACAGAGCAAAGATAAATCCCTAGGTCCTTGAAATAGGTAGAAATGATATGCAATGCGATGATGTCATGATGTCATGTTTAGCACACACAAACAATTCACACAATGAGCCTAGGTTTAAGGCTTGCATGAGGTATAGGTGATTACCCCACCAAAAGTTTGAGTTGGTTCATCCTGTCCTATAATAGTAACCGGGTTCTAGGAATCTCATATCATTGATCTTTCTCGTAGGCGTTTATTTCAATACGACTACCAAGTGGTCGATCGAAATATCCCAAAAGTCTGATCTCAATGAGCGTAGCATCGAGTATCAGCCAACCTTGGTCTACACCAAAGCCGGCCATCTCACTACCTTCTAATGGCCAAGATGGGTCAATTAAGGTTCTAAAAGTTTAGTTAGTGCTGATGACACCACGCAGAAGCCAAATACTATCCTCAACTTGGAAATGAAGAGTATCAGGACATCCAAAGTGTCACACTAACGTAGCCATCATGTTGACCGCTTTGATATACGCCTAACAGTCGCGACGATTTATTGCTACTTACCTAAAAGGAAACCCGGATCCGGGTGTAGGATCCCCCAACAATATAATACCCCAGCAACCCTTAAAGATAAAGCAAGCAAGTCAAACAAAAAGCAATAAAGGTGATTTAGAAATCCTTAAGGCATTCTCTCTTTTTAGGGTGTCTCCCCGGCAGAGTCGCCACCAGAACACGGTGAACTGACTTTGTAGGATTTTGTATCGCAAATGTGCGGATAGCAAGAGTCGCCACCGACTTTTCTTTTATCCAATTAAGGGAAGGTAAAAAGTACAGAAAAAGACCTTCGTTAGATTCTGAGTTCGAAGGGACATCGGATGGTCATAGAAAGCAACTTGTAGGAAGTATCCTAGCACATTCGAAGGGACTATCATCATTTTTCGTAGGCGACAATCAAGGGTCAAGATCATGTATTCGGAGGCGACATCGTGGGTCTTATGATCTTTGTATCGAAGGGACTATGATGATTTGTTTTGAAGGCAACGGTGCTAGAATACCTCTACGTTCGAGGGACATGACCATTTGTATTTGTAAAGGCAACGAGAAAGAATTACCCTAAGGGGTGCATGTGTGAAAAGAGTGTGTTAAATTCAGATATTTTATCTTTGAAATTAGAGTGAGCTATGTTCAATTTTATCTTGCCATACACGCCTAATTACTAGCAGTTTATAGGGTGCAGAAATTAAAATGCGGAAGTATAAAGTGCGGAAAGATAAATCCTACGCTATTACATGGCTTTGGGGCAGATACATAATTTACAATGCGGAAAATAAAAGCCCTAATTATAATATTACATCCCATAAGCAGTTACATAATTTGAAAAAAGAAAACGGTAAAAAGAAATCGTCCGAAACGAGATAACCTGTGAAAAGACGAGAAATCGGAGAATACGAGGAAATCGAATAAGAGAAAAATGTTAGCAAAAATAATGATTTTTAAATGAGAAAAATATTTCATGCTGGAAATTACATTAATATGCTAAAATAATTTTTTGGGATTTTTTGGAGATAATTTAATAATTAAAAACTAATTAAAAGTGATTTAAATGATAAATTAGCAATTAAATTTAATATGCATGCAAAATAATATTTTTTAATTTTATAAATTAAATAATCATTTTCTGGAAATAATGCAAAAAGAAAAATATTTTTTGGTGTTTTTAAATGCATGATAAAAATTGTTGAAATTAAATTAAAATGCATGAAAATATTAAATAAAATATGAAAATAATTGAAAAAATGTTAGAGTTTGTAAAAAGAAGAGAAACAAGTGGTCCTGGTGAGAATCGAACCAGTGACCTTGCTTTCACAAACCCAAAGCCATGACCAACTGAACCAGCGCGCGTTACTGTTTGGAAACCGGAGCGAGTGGATTGTAAGCAAGTGTCACTTCCTGGTTGCATTTTCCCCGCGCCAAACTTCATCTTCTTCGTTTCAAAAATTTGAATTTTCTGCGTCGGCTTTGGTTCGACGCTATGGCCCCTGCTAACATCAAAATCATGTACAAGCAATATAAATGAAATCTAAAACCATGGTTCGATTCGTCTTGGTCCACTGATCACTCTGAGGGCATCAGTTTGTTCCAATTTATCCTATTAAGAGAAACCCTAAATCGTGGCCAGAAACCCTAGCTATGGTGATTCGTGTTCCGTGCCATAGAAACTCAATTAAACCGCCCGTAAAGCTTGTAAACTTGGTCTAATCACAAAACAACAACAAATCATGTTAAAAATGCATGAATAATGGAAATCGATTATGAGAAAAACATGAACAAACCAAATTCGGATTTCGTGATTCTTGATGCTTTTGGACAATGTGAAGGTCTGGATCGATTCAGGAGGTATCAAGGAATGTGTTTGGATGCTTGGAATCAATTGAATCGAGCTAGAACTGTGGCTGCTAGTAGCTTGTATAGCACGGATTTTTTGAGTTTGAATAGGGTTTCTCCAGCCAATTTTTCTACCCTAATTCGTGTGGCATGTATTGTATATATATATAGTAGATGGAATTGGAGCTGATTTGAGAAAGAATTAATCATCAATCAATGCAAAATATATTTGATTTTGTACCAAATCAAATTTTCTCTTTTTTGATCAATTTCAATCAAATTCTTGCCATATCCAATCAAATTTCGAAATTTGCTGGCTTTATTGGGTTGCTTGGATCTCAAGGAAGAGAGAAAAATCAAATTTGCAATTAATTTTGATTTTATACTTTATTTTTGAATTTAATTTGTATTTAAATGAATAAAATACAAATTAAATAGAAAAATAAAATAAAAATTCGTGGCATTGGGCTTGAATATTCCTAATTGTATAAGGAACAAGTTTGGATGAATAAAAAGTAAGCCCATTTGCAAACTTTTTGATTTTTAGAAGTATCTCTCTTTGTGCATCTCTTCAAAATTGTCCAACTTGTGAATGGTGTATCTTGCTCAATTTTCCACATTTTTGAGTGTTCTTAGACTTTTTGGAAAGCTCTAAGAGTCCTTTAACCAAAATCTTTGGTTTCATCTCAATTGGAGTTTCCATTCTCAATATATCTTCAAAACAAAATGTTAACTTTTTGTTGACTTTGAAAAGGACCTGTAATGTTTTGATCCATACCTTCCAAATGAAGCATTTTTTGAACATTCTTGTGACATATGAAGTTGTAGAGAATGGAATTTCCTTCAAAACAAGAGGTGGTGGAAAAATTTCTGAGAAAGTATGAAGAAGTTATGCTCAGTCAAAGTTTGGTTGACTTTTCACCGAGAAACCCTAATTTAGAAAGTTTGACTTTTGGGCAAATCTTGAGTTTTCTTGATGAATCATGATCAACCCTTGATCAAATGATTAATGTAACTTCAAAATGAGGATGTTGACCAAAAAATATGAAGTTTGACTGTATGTTGACCACAGTTGACTTTTTGTCCAATACAACTGATTTTCAACCATCTGAGCAATTGTTTGAGGAAATTTGACTTGTGAGGCTTGAAACTTGACATGGAGAATCTTTGAAGCATATGAGGAGGCATGAAGACCATAGGAGATGTTGGAAGTCCATCTTGATCTGAGAATTGTCAAACCCTAGTTTGGGTTGATTGTCTAGGAGAGGGTTTGTCTGATCAACCCTTGAAGAATCCTTGAGCATGGATGTATGGAATATCTTGAGAATATGGAGGGCAAATTTTGGGGTATGACACTATCATCTAACGATTCAATACTCGAGATTGGTGAGGGGACTCGGCCAATCATCTTTCATCCAAAATCTTTATTATGAAAAGGTGAGGTGAAACAAACTTCACTTTTATTAAGTGTATGGAATAAAAGTATTTAAGTCATTAGGCTATCATCTAACGGCCCAAATACTTTAAATTTAATTAAATCGTCGGGCTATCATCCAACAATTTAATTAAATACCATAGCACTAGATTTTTTTTTTTGTTTAGAACATGGATTGAAGTTTCTTAATTTATTAGGCTATCATCTAATCAATTAGAAACTTCGATTCGTTTTAATCGTTAGGCTAACATCTAACTATTAAAACAAATCTTATCCAAATGTTCTCTTTTTTGTAGAAAAATTGATTTAAGGAAAAACAAATTCAATTAATTATTTTTGATTTGAAAGTGTTTTAGGGGTTTGGTTGTGGATAGAATAATCCAATTAGGAAAACAAGCGAGCCCATACAAAGTGGCTTTGTGTATGCTCCTAAAAGTGGGACTAGCGTGACACTAGTATTCTAAACGATCGATTGGAACAATCGATCGAATAGTTGTCGCTGTAGAAAAGCCCAGGACCAAACTATAAATGTGTGCAAGTGTGCATTGTGTATGTTTACCTGCTTCTTGATGAGGAGCCCAAGGGGAGACTATGTGTTCTAATATGATAAACGCATAATTAAACGGTAATTAGAACACACAAGGAATGAGGGTACATGTTCATGAACGGGGATATATACAACCAAATCGAAATAGTTTGAATAATTAAATAGCTTCTATGCGGTGAAAGAATTGAGCTCCAAGTAGTCTTCAAGATCGGATAAGGCTTGACGCATCAGATGAATACCAAATGAAGGTTCCTACATCACTCAAGATACAAACAAAAACTATGCGAAGAATAGATATATTTGCATCCAAATTCATTCGAAGGTTGAATTAAATTCCAAATTCAAAATTGCAACACAAAGATCATTAAAATGTAATTGAATTTATTTACAAATGGATATAAATAAAGTTATAAGAATAGAAATAGTATAATTGTATTTACAATACTAAATATGAAATAGAAATATTATATAACTATATCTACAATATTAAATATAAAATAGAAATACTAGATAATTATATCTGCAATACTAAATTTAAGCAATAAAATAATAAGTATTTTGTACATTTAAAAATACATTAACTAAATATTAAATAGAAATAGTAATTCAAAATAAAATAAAATGCTAATGAGAGTGTAGATATGCTAAAAGAAATTGAATGCCTTGATCGATCCTTGGATGTCTTCACAAATAGCAACCATGTTAGTATCATAAATGGGATAAAAATGAATGAGATAGAATTGTCACATGTGTTAATAACCAAATTTTGCATTCAAGATCATTATACATGTGTAAACAAGTAAGAACATGAGCCGAACATGGAAATTGAAATCAAACTTGAATCAACAATGTGAAGTATAAAGAGGTTTTCAAGAACTTAAAGTCTCAAACACAAACTCAAGCAAATTCTCAATCATTAGAAATCGGAGTCAATTATCATACATTCATGTTACGATTAAAATCAATTGCAAAGCATGAACCAATTTTAGAATTAAGTCAAAATTAATTAGAAGAAAACCGGACAGCAATTACGCCTAATCAATCATGTCCCAAAATCTCTTACGACTAAGACTCGATCAGCATGATACAACATCCAAGTATTCAAAATCCAAGTACCAACAAAAGTGTTGCCAACACAAATTCAAAACCGAGCATTAACACTATTAACATGGTAAGGACATTTATACTTCAACCAAATTAAAATCAAGTAAACATGTTGTTGATGAACAACATCTCATTCCAATTTAAAACATACGAAACTTTGCAATACGAGACCACCCACACGTTAACAAACTAAAACTTCATTATCAATTCCAACATACTGATTTCAAACAGTAATTATCATATCAGAGTTTTTTCCGATTTCAAACTAAAAAAACAGTATGAATGGTAATGCAACGTTCGAACAGATGTACAACAACACATTCCTTGTCATACAAATAAACTATCCACTAAAATTGTAACAAATTTCTCGCTCGGAAATATCAAACCCAAATAGCATAATAGACTAGTTTCAATCAGCACCAAACAAGAACAAATAAGAATACAGTTTAAACAAAATCAGTCCATAGAAGAAAGGAAATCGAAATTTTACCGAACTGTTATCGAGTCAACGAATCAGAGCTGCGAGATGTTGGTTGAAAATCGGCGTTTGTTGTAGCTGGATAGTGGCAATGTGAAGAACTGAGAGACAGAGAGTTGCTGTTGAGTATGAGTTGATGCTGACCGGTGAGTTGAGAGAAAGAACACGACGGTTGAGAGGTTTTGGCGATGGTGTTGGAGGAGCAAGGCGAGACAGAACGAGGACGAAGGAGGCGAGTTTGAGAGGGTCAATGGTTATGTGGTTGTTTGTATGGTGGTACGGCGGAATGGAAGTGAGGCGGAGGTTCAGAGGTGGTAGCAAGGTCGCGGTTGGAAGGAAACAGGGTATCGGCGGGAGGACAGAAGGGAGTATGGACGATGGGGTTACAGCAAGATGAAGGGGAGATGTTGTTTTGACAGTGAAACGGAAGGAGGTGGTCGAAAGTTGGGTAAGGGTGACGATGAAGTGAGGTAGGCTCCGATTTGGGAATGCTGGAGATGAATGGAGGTTGAAAGGGTGATGGAAGGGACGAAGTATCAGCGATGGAGAAGATGGACTGAAACGGCGGAAGTTTGAACGAAGAAGATGACAGGGATGCGGTTTTGGGGATAAGGAGAGGTGTGAAGCTTATAGTGATCGGAACAGAGGATGCGGAAAGAGATTCACGGCGAGGGTTTTATGGAGGGGGTACAGGATGGAGAGGCGGAGGAGAGTTGAAAGGAAGTGAAGATGGTGCTGTTCTGGAAAATGAAGGCCTAGAGGGACGGATGAGTGCTGAAGATAAAGTAAAGGAAGGGGGTTTTCGTTGAGGGATGAAGCAGCTGGGAGGAGACGGTGAAGAAGGTGAAAGTTTGTAAGCTACAGTGAAGGTTGGAGGATAGACGGAGGGAACGGTGGGATAACAACAATGATGGAGGTGGTCATGGGAGTTTGAGTAGCAGAGTGGGTGTTTGTATGGAGGTGGCGGGGACGGAGGAGTGTTGATTAGTTGAGAGAGGCTTACGGTTTGGGTGTTGGGGATAAAGTGAGGTAGCAGATGGAAAAAGGAAGGTGGTGTTGAGAGAGACGAGATCGCAAGATGACTCTATTTTCTATCCGTTGCCTCACTGTTTCCATTTTCAATTTTTTGGCCTCCCTTTAAGCAACAAAATATAACATGTATTTATACACAAAAATTAGGTTTAGGTTATTTTTTTAAAATGCCAATAATACCCTTAGTTATAAATTGGGCTATAAAGCCCAAAAGAGCAAAAATTAACTTATCCAATAACATTTTTTCTTTTGATTTTTTGGAGATAAAAATTAGACACCTAAAATTGTTAAAAATGACATAAATTCGAACAATAAATTATCCGAAAAAATAAAATGAGCACATTAAAATAAACTACGGGTTTCAAAGATTAAAGAAAAATTATTGAAATAATTAAAATCGAAATACAACGATAATAAAGAATACCTGATTTTAAAACACTTACGATTAAAAACGAGACTTCGAAATGTATCGAAAAATTAGGGAGAGCACATTTTCATGATCTACGCGACACGTAGATTCATAAAGCAGTGAGTTAGAGACGAGAGTTTGAAATATTTTCCCGCTAATTTTCCGCACAGTGTCGAATCGTCTTTAACAGTCTGTTTATAAAACCGAAATATTGTTATTATCGACACATAATCAACTTAAAACGATACAAGAAATAGGTAAGGAGATAAAAATGAATGAAGTGGAATATCGGCTATTTTAATTATAAAACGATGCAAATGTTAATTTAAACTGACTTTTGGTCAATTTAAATACAACTAAATGATGCATATGCAATGAATGACTGTTTAATGTCAATGATCTAATGGACATGTATGCAAATGAATGCGAAGCCTAAGCCAAATAAAATCAAGATAGGAGGGCAAATTTTGGGGTGCAACAAGTAGCTTGGTCAACTCTTGTACTTTCTTCTCACTTGCATAGCACTAAGCTTCGAATGTATCCCTTTCTTCTTTAAGCTGAATCCAGGATCTCTTCAAGTCTTCGAAATCAGTAGGCATGTCAGGATGGAGAACAGTATAGGGTACGTCACCTATAGCAAGAGGTTCCATAATTACTGGTAGTACAGGCGTGAATGGCATCATAAGGTTTTGAGCTCGAGCTCGCACCCATTTGAGGTAAGGTTCCCAAGGAATAGAGTTTTGGTGCCCCAAAGTCTTGGTATCAGTCTTCTTTACCATGCCCCAAGCGTGTATGAACTTTCGTCGGTAATTCTGGAGATCGTGGTTGTAATCGAACACAATATCTTGGAGAAGCATATCATGAGGACCATCTCTTCGAGCAAAACGAAACTGACGTAGAGCTAGAGAAGGGTTATAAGTAATACCTCCCCTTATACCAAGTAGTGGTACATTAGGGAATTCTCCATAATGCTCAATGAATGTGAAGTCCTTTTGAGAGAAAAGACACCAACGGATATCTGAATGAGAGAGTGACATTAGTCTTTGAGACCACTTCATCCTTTGCTCGTTCTTCAAAACTGATGGAGGAAGGTGCGAAATAAACCACCTGGAAAGTAACGGTATACAACACATGGGAGTTCCTTGTCTCTTAGTAGTACGAGTGTGGAGAGAATGTAGGATGTCTCCAAGTAAAGTAGGCACAGGATTGCGGGTAAGAAACAATTTGATGGCGTTGACATCTATGAATTGATCCGAGTTAGGGAATAGAACCAAACCATAGATTAGCAAGGCCACAATGTCTTCGAATGCATGGAAACTCATAACTTTGAGGAATTCTCGGGCTTTCTTAATTAAGAACTTGGCAAGTAAACCCTTAACTCCGCTTTTAGTTTCCCAATTAGCTTCAATGTCTGAGCGCTTTAGGTGTAATGCTGATGTGATGTCTTCGTACCTAGGAACCTTTTCTAAACCGGTGAATGGCATTTGGTCAAGAATAGGTACCCCAAGTAGCTTGGAGAACTCTTCCAAGGTAGGAACCAACTGATAATCTGGGAACGTAAAGCAATGGTGTTTCGGATCAAAGAACTGGAATAGGACATGCATCATATCTTCTTCAAAACCGGAGATAACCAACTCAAGTAGATAACCATGTCTTTTGATGAACTGAGCATGGTCGGGAATTTCTGAAACCAAATATTTGAGCTGAGAAGGTATACCCATGAAGTTGATTCGGATGGTCTTTCTAGAAGCCATAATTCCCTACAAAACAGAGCAAAGATAAATCCCTAGGTCCTTGAAATAGTTAGAAATGATATGCAATGCAATGATGTCATGATGTCATGTTTAGCACACACAAACAATTCACACAATGAGCCTAGGTTTAAGGCTTGCAAGAGGTATAGGTGATTACCCCACCAAAAGTTTGAGTTGGTTCATCCTGTCCTATAATAGTAACCGGGTTCTAGGAATCTCATATCATTGATCTTTCTCGTAGGTGTTTATTTCAATATGACTTCCAAGTGGTCGACCGAAAATATCCCAAAAGTCTGATCTCAATGAGCGTAGCATCGAGTATCAGCCAACCTTAGTCTGCACCAAAGCCGACCATCTCACTACCTTCTAATGGCCAAGATGGGTCAATTAAGGTTCTTAAAGTTTAGTTAGTGCTTGATGACACCACGCAGAAGCCAAATATTATCCTCAACTTGGAAATGAAGAGTATCAGGACATCTAAAGTGTCACACTAACGTAGCCATCCTGTTGACCGTTTCGATATACGTCTAACGGTCGCGATGATTTATTGCTACTTACCTAAAAGGAAACCCGGATCCGGGTGTAGGATCCCCCACTAAAATATAATACCCGAGCAACCCTTAAAGATAAAGCAAGCAAATCAAACAGAAAGCAATAGAAGTGTTCTAAAAAAATCCCTAAGGTATTCTCTCTTTAGGGTGTCTCCCCGGCAGAGTCGCCAGTTCTGTAATACGGTGAACTGACTTTGAGATTTTTGTATCGCAAATATGCGGATAGCAAGAGTCGCCACCGACTTTTCTTTTATCCAATTAAGGGAAGGTGAAAAGAACAGGAAAAGACCTTCGTTAGATTCTGAGTAAGGGAGAAGGTTATGAAAAGGGAAGGTATTAGCACCCCTTTCCATCCGTAGTTATCTACGGGCTCTTAGTTGCTCTTAGATCATTTTTTAAAAAAGTGCTTTCTGTGTGTTTGACAAAAATGTTTTGAAAAGAAATTTCGTTTTGACTTTGTAATGATTCATGTAGGAATGTATACAAAGTGTTCGGAAATGTTTTGTTTTGAAAAGAGTTTGAACTTTGACAAAAGTGTGTGGTGTGAAAAGTATTTTGATAGAGCAAGCGACTAAAAGTCTTATTACCTACTCAGAATTGGTCGTTTTCGCGTTATTTTACGTTCCTTTAGAATAGTGCTATCCATACCATTAGTTGGTAGGTAACCCTATTCATTGGATGTAAGCGGGACATTCGAAGGGACATCGGATGGTCATAGAAGGCAACTTGTAGGAAGTATCCTAGCACATTTGAAGGGACTAGCATCATTTTTCGTAGGCAACAATCGAGGGTCAAGATCATGTATTCGGAGTGTGTCCAATTTTATCTTTCCATACACGCCTAATTACTAGCAGTTTATAGGGTGCGGAAAGTAAATCGCGGAAAGTAAAATGCGGATAGATAAATGTCCTACGCTATTACATGGCTTTGGGGCAGATACATAATGAGAGTGCGGAAAATAAAAGTCCTAATTAAACTATTACATCCCATAGGCAGTTACATAATTGGAAAAGAAAAAGCAAGAGAAATCGTCTGAAACAGTATATCCTGCGAACAGATACAAAATCGGAAAACGGAAGAAAAATTGCATAAGAGGAAAATGTTAGCAAAAATAAGTATTTTTAAATGAGAAAAAGTTTTTTGTGTTAGTAATGACATAAATATGATAAGATATTTTTTTGGTAATTTTTGGAGTTGATTTGATAATTTAAAAACAATTAAAAGTCATTTAAACGATTAATTAATAATTAAATTAAATATGCATGCAAAAATAATAATTTTTATATTTAAAATTAAATAAATATTTTTCTGATGATTATGCAAAAAATAAATATTTTTGGGATGTTTTAGATGCATGATAAAAAATATTAAAGATAAATTAAATAGTATGAAAAATATTTAAAAAAATATATAAAAATATGAAAATAAATGTTAGTTTTCTAACTTGCAAAAACAAATGGAATGGCTGGGAATCGAACCGGGGTCCTCTGCTTCACAACGCGCTGCCACGACCAACTGAGCTAGAGCGTCCACGTGTTTAAGAATTGAAACGAAACGCTTTTAAACGTTGTTGCTTTCTGATTGCCCAGAACACGTGCGAAGAACATCGTCTTCTTCGTTTGAAAATTCAAACACTTAGCGTCGGTCTTTGTTTGACGCTAAGGCCCCTGCAAAAATCAAAATCTCATACAAGTAATATAAATGAATTGTGAGTACATGAATCGACTCGTTTTCATCCACTGATCATCCTGGTATGCTTGGTTCGGTCCAATTTTTCCTATTTAGAGAAGCCCTAATTCGAACCAGAAAACCCTAACAATGGTGGTTTTCGTCCCAGGTCATTAAAATACAATTGGGCTACCCAGATAGCTTGCAAAGGTCTGGATCGACTCCAGGGACTCCAAGGAATGCAAAGGAATGCTTAAAACCAATTGAATCGGGCTGGAACTATGGCTGCAAGTTGCTTGAAAGGCACGGTTTTTTTGACTTAGGTTAGGGTTCCTCCAAGAAATTTTTCTGTTCTTTCTCATGTTGTATGCATTGTATATTTATAGTGGATGGATTTAGGTCTGAATTCAAGAGCAAATAATGATCAATCAATGTGAAAAATATTTGATTTTGTATAAAATCAAATCTTCCTTTTTTGATCAAATTTCAATCAAATTCTTGCCAAATCTATGCAAATTTCGAAATTTTCCAGCTTGTGTGAGTTACTTGGATCTCAAGCATGAGAGAAAAATCAATTTTGCATTTAATTTTGATTTTATACCTTATTTTTTAATTTAATTTGTATTTAAATGAATAAAATCTAAATTAAATAGAAAAATAAAGCTAAAATTCGTGGCATTGGGCTTGGATGTTCCAAATTGTCTAAGGAACAAGCTTGAATGAAGAAAAACTAGGCCCATTTGCAAAATTTTGGATTTTAACAAGTATCTCTCTTTGTGCACTTCTTCAAAAATACCCAACTTGTGCAAGGTGTATTTTGCTCAATTTTCCACATTTTTGAGTGTTCTTGGACTTTTTAGAAAGCTCTAAGTGTCCTCTAACCAACCTATTTGGTTTCATCTCAATTGGAGTTTCCATGATCAATAAATCTTCAAAACAAAAAGTTGACTTTTTGTTGACTTTGAAAAGGACCTGTAATGTTTTGATCCATACCTTCCAAATGAAGCATTTTTTGAACATTCTTGTGAGACATGAAGTTGTAGAGAATTTAATTTCCTTGAAAATGAGAGGTGGTGGAAAAATTTCTGAGAAAGTATGAAGAAGTTATGCTCAGTCAAAGTTCAGTTGACTTTTCACTAAAACACCCTAATTTGGAAAGTTTGACTTTTGTGCAAATCTTGAGTTTTCTTGATAAATCATGATCAACCCTTGATCACATGATGAATGTGACTTCAAAATGAGGATGTTGACCAAAAATCATGAAGTTTGACTGTATGTTGACCACAGTTGACTTTTTGTCCAATACAATTGATTTTCAACCATCTGAGCAATTGTCTGAGGAAACTTGACTTGTGAGGCTTGAAACTTGACATGGAGAATCTCTGAAGCATATGAGGAGGCATGATGACCATTGGAGATGTTGGAAGTCCATCTGGATCTGATAATTGCCAAACCCTAGTTTGGGTTGATTGTCTAGGGGAGGGTTTGTCTGATCAACCTTTGAGGAATCCTTGAGTATGGATGTATGAAATGTCTTAAGAAGTAGGAGGGCAAATTTTGGGGTATGACACTATCCTTTATACTTTTTGTTCATTTACTTTTTGTCTTTTATTTTCAATTCGTTTAATCTCAAACTCTTTAACGGTAGAATTGTCGAACGACGAATCAATAACCAATCTCTGTGGACACGATACGATATAACCTAACTAGTATATCACTCGGTAAAAATAAATACCAAACTCTTTGCTTGTCGCTTTACCGCCGCAGCAGAAAGCCCAATCATGCATCTCCATTCCTACTTCTCATGGCAGAAGAAAACTGTAAAACCCTATTTCTCATGATATTTAGGAAAGCGGTAAGAGAATGCAATAAAATGGTGTAGAAAATACCACGCGAATGATAATCCGTAAAGTACTGCGAGCTAAAAAATACTCCGGAAAACTTCAAGTACTGCATCCAAGCAATAAGAGAAAACTGGTGAGTAATGTGCGGATGTATCAAGGCATAAGCGGAGTGCACGTTCGTACACATCTGAAACAATACACCTGCAAAAGATAATGACCCAGACAAAACAGACAAAGTATTGCGTGTTCCTACGTAAAGCAACTATAAAATTGTGCATTCGTACACATTTGGTACACAGACACCTGCAAGAGAGAAGTAAAACCAAACAAGAAGACAATAGGATGCGCGTTCGTACGCATTCCATTCAAAAGCACCTGCAAGAAAGGAATAAAACCAAACAAGTAGACAATAGGATGCACGTTCGTACACAAACAAAGATTAGAATGCGCGTTCGTATGCATTCCAATCAAAAACACCTGCAAGAAAGTAGTAAAACCAAACAAGCAGACAATAGGATACGTGTTCTTACGCAAAAAAAGATTAGAACGCACATTCGTACGTATTTCAATCAAAAGAACTTGCAAGAAAGAAGTAAAACCAAACAAGCAGACAATAGGATGCACATTCGTACGCAACCAAAGATTAGAATACGTGTTCATACGCATTCCAATCAAAAGCACCTACAAGAAAGGAGTAAAACCAAACAAGCAGACAATAGGATGCGCGTTCGTACACAAACAAAGATTAGAATGCGCGTTCGTACACATTCCAATTAAAAGCACCTGCAAGAAAGGAGTAAACCAAACAAGCAGACAATAGGATGCACATTCGTACGCAAACAAATATTAGAATGCGCATTTATACACATTCCAATCAAAAGGTACCTGCAAGAAACCCATAATAACCAGATAATAGAATGTACACGTATGTGTACAAGTGATAGAATGCACATTCGTACGCATTCAAGCAATCTGATAACAAACAAGGAGGTGTCAATCCAAACAATATGCAAATAGTATGCGCGTTCGTACGCATTCTTGATTAGATAACCTGCAAGAAGGTGTCAATCTAAGCAAATAAACAATAGAATTCAGACACACGTGTGCAACGCAAAATAAGGATGTTAGTAGTCCATATCTCGTGTAAAAGAGGTCAAAGTACCTTGCACATGAAATAAAGTGTCAAAATTAACAAAGCAAGTGCTAGACTTAAAGCAACGATTGTAGATATGATTATAATCTAGTATAAGCATGTGAGAAGTGAAATAAAATCACAAAAATCAGAGTGGGAAGATGGTTTTTCGAAACCAGAGCGAAAAAGTCAACTTCTCGGAATCAACTAAGAATCGCATGGTTGCTTGCAAAAGCGTCAACAGATTCAAAAATGTGAGCGGTTTTAATTAATTCCGAGTGGAAGTGGCATTTTTGGACCTTAAAGTGATGGGGCAGCCACTACGTTTTAGGCGTGCTATGCTCAAAATTTGGTTTCGAAACCTCCAAACACGGTTCCTAAATATGCCAAAACATATGGGACATGTACCGTTACTTCGGTCTTTCAAGGAAAAGTGAGTTTCGACACATGAAAACGCTAAAAAATGCTTACGGAATCATAAAATTCATGTTTTGAATTAAATTTCGATTCATCTTTTGCTTTGGTTTTAAAATGTGAGATGAATCGAAATTTAATTCACTACATGTAATCAATAAGTCAAAACAAAATGAAACACAAGTTATGTACAAGTTCGATTGAAAATCGGATCAAAAAGTATGTGAAAATACATGTTTTATGTACATTTTTATGACATTAAAATAGATAAAATGCAAATGTATATGATATCATATGAAAATGACATATACACGATGCAAATCCTATTTAAATGCTATGCAAAACATGTTTTATTGTCCATAAGAATCAAGTATATGATGTGTGTTGGTGTTGTGAAATCATACATGTGAAAATGCGAGTGAAAGTGAGGTTTCGACACACATTAATGTTACAAAAATTAAACACCGACACACAAACTCGAATTAATTATACCATAGGAAAATCTATGAACATATAAGGATGCAATTTATATCCTAAGTGTGAGTTTAGGTGCATGTATATGTGTTATGTACAATGCAAATGCACCTAAGAAACAAAATGCATTGAATACTACATTTTGACACAATTACGCATGAAAATTATTTCCTAATTCACATGAATTAATGCAATTTAATCAACCTATATGCTCTCTAATGCATGAACATGTGATAGATGATGCAAAATGTACAAATTAGTGGCCTAAATGCAAAGGAAAACAATTACACAAGTGTATGTGTGTGTTATGTACAATATAACTTCACACTGACATACTTTAACGTCACAAAATCGGAATCAAATCAAAGAATTTCAAAAAAATAAATTCAAGAATCGAAATCCACACGGAATTCGCAATCACTTCGACTATTCAATTTCAAGAAAAACAAAAGCGAAAAATCACTTAAAATAAGTGCTTAATTGAATTAGTCACTTACTTGAACTTGAAGTTTGAGTCAAATTGAAGAGGAATTCCTTGCACTCTTCAAAGAAAATACCGAATTGAAGTCGAATTGATGATAATAATCGAAATCGGAGCTTGAATCGGGAGAAAAACTTTGAAAATCAAAGGAAAAGTGAAGCGGAAGATGAAGATGAAGATGCCTTGTCTTTAAGGGAAACTGAGCTAAGAAGGAGGAGAAATGGCTCAATTCCGGCCGATTTGAGGGAGAGGAAGGCCAGAGTAATGCTCTAGGGCGGCGGACCGGTCAGCTACGGTGAGAAGTTCTCCGATCGGAGCTTGCAAGAAGAAGAGGAAGGTTACCGCGCGGTCGCGGTGAGGAGAAAGAAAGGTTTGGGAAAGCGTCGTCGGGCGGAGGGAGGATGGCGTCGGGCGAAATGTGGCCGACAGGGTGACGGTTGGAGATGACTGGGAGGTGGTCGGCGGCTGAGTAAGGGTGGAGGCCGGTTGAGCTCGGTGCAAGAGAGGGAGGAGCTTGGCTTGTTCTCTGAGTTTTTGCTCTTGGTTTTTGATTTGCTTTGAGAGAGAATTAATGAGAATTGGGAGTGATTTGAGAAAATGGTTGTGTATCCTTGAATTCTGAAGGCAATAAATTATTTATAGTGTGAAAATTTGGGCCTTAGAGTGCCTTGGATCCACAATTAAGCCCAAATCGCGATTATCCGAATAATTTTCGTACTTAATTCAAAACAGCCCGATAAGTCGAGAATTTTAAGTCAGAATCTAAACGAAAAATGTCCGGAACGCGATTTTTCTTGTAAGAGTCAAAATTTCGACTCAATCGGACGAACGGTCCAGGCGATACGAATTTTTGAAGTTTCAGCACAATTTTCAGGCGTCTGACACATACATTATTTTACTTGCACTCTTCGGAGAAATTGCCTCGAACAAGGGTCTTCTGATCAAAATTTGAACTTGAGTATCTCTGAGAAAAATGAAACTAACAAAATTTTTGAAATTTTGGAACTGGTCCCACATCATTTAGACAAAAATCGAGTGAGATATAATTTTTCGAAGTTCGCGTATCAGATGAAAATTACTCAGTTCATCTCAAAATCAAGTCCGAAGAATAAAAAACTGCTCTTAAATGGTGAGGAATTAGCTCTGGAGTTGCAAATAAAGTCAGAGAGGATTTTGATCCAGAATTTTAGACACCGGCCCCACTCATTTTCGATTTCCCAACTAGACATTACGAAGGTTTTGGTGCACTGAGCGCACGGTACAACACTAAAATTCAGTTTAATCCACTTGAAAGATCAATTTCTTTGGGGACCTTCTTCACATAATTTGCTTCCGACTCGTGAACAAAAGTTGTAGATAATAGTTATAGGGACTCTCCCGTAAAAAATATCCGAAAATACCCAACGAGTTAAGAGATACTCCTTCCGGAGCGCCCGAAACGCACCATAAACCCAAATTCCACTTTATTGAGAAATAAGCAAATTAATTCTTTTTCTTGATGAAACGGCCTCCGATCCGAACTGATAAACTGGATAATATATTGATATGATCCTAATGCTCATGGAACCAAACCAAAATAGTCTTCTGACCAGAAAATCTTGCAATAGCCATACGAACCGAGAAATATCAATTTTTGGCTAAAAAGGATCTGAGATAGCCGAAACGCATACTTTTCTACAATTTGGGATACCTTGAACTAGGTAACCTCATGATCAATGCTATGCATGAATATTTATGATAATGTAATAATAAGCCAGAAACTTCGAAATGGAGAGGGTAAATTTGGGGGTACAACAACTGAAGCAATTATGGTGAAACGGTTTGTTCTTTAATACAATTTTTCGGTTTTACAAAATTCCCAATTTTTTAACTTACTAGACGTCTACACACGCGATGCGTGGACCGATTTTATAAATTATTATCAACAAATACTCATTTAGATAAATATAAAATAAATTTTTATTTTTTTTAGTGTTTATTATATATATATATATATATATATATATATATATATATATATATATATATATATATATATATATCGTAAAATATAATAAAGCTAGATGAGTATTTTGGCAAGTTTGACACTCGGCAAACTCTTAGCTCTTCTACTTTATTTACATGTTGATATAATAGGAAAGTTTTAATTAAAATAATTTAAAATATTATTGAAATTTTTTTTTTTGATATCAAACACATGAAAACATGAATCCTTGGGCATTGGAAAGAGCAAACGTTGGCTACCTTTCATATTCATCTAGATTGAATATTTTTTTCTGCCGCTTCACATTCTAAAATTTGTAGCAATTAATTTTCTCCAATTTTCAAAAGTCAAGTGTATGAGAAACCATCTAGGGTATCTGAAAAAAATGAAATTTCTCACTTTTATTTAAACAAAATTTTATATATAAATCCAAATAATTAAGTTTGATAAAATATTAGTAATAGTGCAATTGTTTTATTGGGCATGCACAATATATGTATGATTCAATTTTATTTATAATTTATTTATTATTTATTAGAATAATTTATCAATAATATTAATAATATTAATAATATTTATCAATTAATTTAATATAATAGCTTCTATATAAATCGTAACTTCAATTAATTGATATTATATTTTTGAATTTATTTTAAAAAGATTTAATCGTAATAATACTGTATTAAATTGAAACTATTGTAATAAGACAAAATTGAAGAGAAAAAAAATAACAGTGATGGAATTTGCACGGTTGGAAGCTGGGTTATTTGGGCCTTGAAAACAACAAACAGATCCCTTCATGAATTCAAAAGTTGAACCGACATAACTTTGGAATTCATGCCATTAACTCCTTTCACTACAAAACCGTGACCTTCCTTTACCAACGTGAATCGTTCTTCTCAATGCAGCCCTTCCAATTCACTTTCAATTCCCATACATCTAATTATCAATTTCATTTATTCAATCCAGTTTTCCATGTGATTACTTTTAATATATGTTGATTTCTTATTTATGATGATTGTAGGTATATAAGTAGGTCCAATTTGTTATTCAAAAACACGCTTTCCTCATCTATTATTAATTTGTTACTACAATTGTCATTCATCCAAGCAAATCGTTATCTCTGTTCATTTTCACATTGTCGCTCTAAATCTTCCTTTTCTTTCCGACCCATTTCATCCATGGCTGAAGAATTTGTCAAAGGCACTGTCAATTTTAACGGCTTGGTTGTTCTCACCCTCGATTGCCCCAAATCTCTCAAGGCCATAAACCTATATTTTTGAGTTTTCATGCATTCATTCATTCAATTTGTTGAATTATTGATCTCACACCTATTATATTACCATAAGCAATCATCATGGAGCTTTTGGCTTACTTGAAAAATTACTATTTGTGATTATTGTAATTAGTTTATTTTGATTTGATTTTGATTCATATTTCAATAGAATGATAATTCTTATGATTGATTAAATTGTTATGTAGGATTAAAAAAAAGAGATTTTGGTTATGTTGTGGTTATAGCTTGATTTATTTAAATGTGTTTTGATTGCAACTCCACTTGCGCGTTTTGAGCCGGTATAAATGAATGAGGTGTATTAGATCCTTTGTGTGCACCAGGTCGCTTATAAAAATTTCAAGTTTTCCAACTATTGATAATATACAGTTATTGGAATTGTTTCACGTACAAGTAGATTAAACATAAAATCAATTCAGTATGCTACTGTTTCTTTTATGTTTGAAGAGACCATATGTGCAATTGTTTTGAAGGTGATGATTGACAAATAATAAGTTAAAATGTTAATTTTACTTAGAAATTAATTTTTCACGTAATAACTATATTTTTATATACAAAAGATATTAATTATAGATAAAAAAATTATGAACTACTTATAAAAGACATATTTATAATATTATTATAACTTTATTCGTAAAGAGGATGTAGTTATAAAATATTTATTTAATGTTAAAAATTTTGTCCCGTGCAAGGGGGTATACACACTAGTGTATATATATATATATATATATATATATATATATATATATATATATATATATATATATATATATATATATATATATATATATATATATATATATATATATATATATATATATATATATATATATATATATATATATAAAAGAAAGTATAAGGATGTGGTTAACCCCTTAATAACACTTGACCTCCAGTTGACACCTATGCAAAAACGATACAAATTATGTCTTTTCTATAGTAATTATGGAACGGTTAGATACATTTTCATTTACACTTTGCATTGCAAATATGCCATAATGTAACGAGATGAAACATAAAGTCTGGCTGAGTCATGATACAACTTAATATAACATTCAAATGTACTCTTCTTAGCTTCTACCTTAATCCTCTTGCTTATACCTTTTCTCCTCTTCTTCTTCCTTATCCCTGTTCTTCTTCCTTCTTCCTCTTCTTTACAAACCGTATCCGTCTGATTTTTGTTGTTTTTTCAGGAAGTATGGATCTGGGTTAATTTTATGCAAAACCATTTAGGAGATGTTCAGTTCATCGACAACAATTAACTCTTCCAACATAGGGTTTCATGTACACACATCAACTACGTAAAGGTGTGTTTGAATGCAAAATGCCTTTTTTTATTGTGTTTCTATGTTTCATATTGGGTTTCTTCGTGAAATTTTAGATTGATACCAGTAAGTTGGAAGTGGAAGTTATGAATCACTACGAATCTTTGGTTTATTATGGGTTTCAATCTTTAGTTGGATGTAAGACAACATTTTCATTAACATGAAAATTACAGTTTTGATTTTGTGGATTTATCGTTAGTGTTAGGTCGCAGAGGCCACCCATGATTATTCTGAAACAGGTTCGGTTTCAACCTTTTTCCCTATTTGCTATGTTAATACGTTTGGTACTTGATGAGTTGATAGAGTTTCCATCAAGAATGTTCTTTGGTGATACTTGAACATAGATATTGTTATTAATGTCTGATTATCCAACCTCTTGGATTTAGGATTTGCAGGTCAATGCAGTTTTGTTTTCTGGTTTTCGTCAAGCTAGTGGGTCAAGACACTGGTAAGATTCCTACATGTATATAACACCTTAACTAAACATCTATTTTTAAGGCTATAACGATGTTATAATGTAGTGGAATTTTAATAAAATTCTATTATTTTTTGGGTATAAAGCAACATATTCAAAATAGAGGGATAACTTAGTGATGAAGATGGTGGTGGGATTGGTGAGAAAAAAACAAAGAAAAGGTGGAAAGAGGAGGTAAAAGGATAAGCACTCAAAACCACCGAATGAAACAGAAGAGGCGGAGCTTGATATGATGGATGACATATTTTTAAAAGAGATATTATTGTACTATTACTGTAATAGCTATTATTGTGCTAAGCATTATGGTTTATAATTTATTGTACTATTACTGTTTAAATACTTAGTAATTAAGGGCCAAAAGATGATTATTTTAGTCTTCTTCGTTGTGTGTCATCTTGAAATTGATATTCAATTGTACATGTTGTAGTCAGATACGATCACCGGAAACATAGTTTTTGTCTTGCAAGTAAAAGGGCATCTGAAGTTCAGGAGGGAGCATAAACAATTGTAAGGTTGCTTATTTCACTGAAATTGGGGGCAAGGTTCTCTTGAATTTAGGGCCAGATTACTTGATGGAAGAAGTATAGTGGCAGTTTTTATATTCTTAACCATTTTGACCGTTTCATTTTTCTTTTCTATTGCTTGTATTGATCAATTAAGTACATCAATCATTGTTTGTATTATTTCAGGTTTAGAAATCCAGTTGAATCCGATTGAACAAGGCAAGATGGACAGTGGAACCTGACACTAGGATTCAATCTTTCTGTCACTGTTTGTTCATATTTTGGCAATGGCTTTCACATGAAGTGGAGCAGACAGAGGGATTTGTTACCTTTTCATTAACCAATGGACATGAGTATCATATATCTCAGGTAAAAGATTCAATCTTTGTGATGCAATTTGGTCATAGGGACTGCCAAGGAGAAGGAAACTCTCCCCTTTCTAAAGTTTGCACCTTTTCGTAGCATTATACACATTGAGCTACATCTGTTAATTTTAACTGTTACATAGGTTTTAAGCAAGATTTTTGTCAAACTAAAATGCAATTATAGTCTTTTTTCAGTGTCATCCTTCAAATTTATCAACTATAAAATATGGAGTAGTTGAAACAAGCCACATGTTTAGTCAATATTTGTTAACTATAACATATAATCATACACTTGATTTGGTTCAAGGTATAATGTAAGATGCACCATGCTATGCTTCATAAAGTATTTGTGATGTTAGTGTGAGCCATGATTGTATTGGTACTGCGAATAACATTGAGACGATTAAGAACTATGTTGTTGATTTGTCAGAGTTCTGCTAAAGATATTAATATTATGCATGGTTAAAGATATTTAGAGTTTTATACAATGAAATTCTGGTGCAATAACAGTCTTAGATGTCACATAAGGATGTCAAGACATCTAATCTGACATGTATACAAAAAGACAAGGAAGAATTATACAATGCAAGAAAACAATAAAAACACAACATAATTGTTAACCCAGTTCGGTTCAACCAACCTACATCTGAGGGCTACCAAGTTAGGAAGAAGACTCCACTATTAGTAGTATTATTTTATGTAAACAAGCTCCGGTTTACCTAATCACTACCCAATGAAACCTTTATCTTAAAAGTCCATCTAAGATAAGAGAACCTTTGCTCACTCCCTAGTGATACCTAACTGTTGCAAACCTCTGCAACAAAAACAACCAGTTTGAAGAACACCACTCCAAACACACAAACAGTCAAAAACTCTTTGACAAAAATACTTGGAGTTACTTCACAGTTTCCTCCAAGAACACAATTCAACTAATTGCTTCACAGCTTCTGAGTGAGTACTACAGTAATCCTCTTGCCTACGGGCTTCGAGGTATAAATCAGTGACCATCCCACAATCCGGGTGGTTCACTTACATGGCTAACCCTAATGATTACATATTTATATATTTTGCTAGCTTACTAAAAATAGGTTACAACGTCCTTATTTATAACCTATTACCCAAATTGATTTGGGCCTTCAAACAACAACTTATAGCTGTAACAAACTACAGTAAGAAACTTCTGCAGAAAAACAAATAAGCTGAAAAGTTCTGCTACAATCAAGGTCTTCGATCTGATTTCTCTCTTCAGCTTTTGATTGAATCTTCTAGACCTCCACATATGCCTTCACAAACACGCCACATATGATGCATAATATTCCCAGAATATTCTGCATAATTTAAAACAGAACTGTAACAAACTTAACAGTTCAGTAACGTGATGTCTGATGTCTCGACATCTCATTTGACATGTTGTTCCAGTTGTTGATTTTAATCAACACAACATGTTTAGGCATTCCAATGGGATTACAACAAGTTAAATATCCTATTGTACAATATATTATAGCTGCTATTATTTTTTTACAAAATTGATGCCAATCTTTAAAAACAAGGAACTTACAATCTCCCCCTTTGGCAAATTTTGGCTAAAACAAATATATAATAAAACATTAAATTGAAGCAGTAGCAATAATTTACAATTAACAATTAAAATATTCTTCAGCAGAAACATTCCCACTCAACATCTTCTTTTCCCCATTAAACCACCCCCAGGTGTGCAAGGTAGGAGAAGGGTTAAGACTTGGTGTTGGACTGCGGGATAAATTGCGGCCCGAGTAGAATAAGAGACATTTCAGAGGGAATTCTGAAATTTCTCTATGTAACTCAGAACACAGGTCACAATTGTATTCATAACTCAGATCACAGGTCACAAGTGAAACTCCAAGCAGGAATCTGATAAGCATTTTGGTATATTCTGTTTGGAGGATACTGTGACTTGAATATGATTTCACTATCTCTCGTTCTATTCTTTGAGTGATATACTCTTTCTCTTTCCCTTTTTAGCAAAAATTTGGCAATGGAAGCTTTTTCAAAACCAGATCCAGGTACATGAAACTCAGACTCGAATAAACTTCATTATGGTGTAGCTTTCACTTTATTTTTGGAAAAATAGAGGTTAAGGAGTCCTCTATAAATAGCATAATTGAAGCTTAGGAATTAATGTTCTTTAGTCCTTGGTCAGGTGACGAAAATGCTGTTTTGAAGGATTGCATTAAAGACAAGATGTACCGTCCAAACTAACGCTGACCACCTTTAATGGAGCTTGGCAGTTTCTGATGAGAGGAGTTAGTTCCAATAAAGGCGCAAGATACCTCGTGTAGTTACATGTGATTACTGCCTCTTCTTTTACCAATCTGGATTGCCTCCTTTTTGAGATATCATATCATATGACCATGTTTCTTCATATGGAGAGAACGCTTTTGATGATATCTATACTTTTGCAATGTGACCCCACATATGTTCACATAAAATTCCAAAGACACTTCTTGCTCCTATATGTTCAGCACTTCTCCTTTTATCTTCCAGGATGAAGCTTTCTAGAATATTTATATTACCCCTGAGTTACAAAAAATAAGGACATATTTTATTTTGGTCCTCACACTACTAGAAGCATTCTTTATATGAAATTTGCCACAATTTTCAAATTTGGAATCTTTAGTTTACTTGCTACACAAGGTACAGATTGCCACACTCTGTAACTTGTTATAGACGAATCTACATTATTAACCATGCGTATGACCAAGGATATGTCTTCAAGAGATAAGTCTGGATCTTATCTTCCCTCTTAGATACATGGTGTCTTCAATAGTTGTGATGTTACATCTCCATGTAGAACATTCCTTTCTTTACATCAAATATTACTTCTAATTCAGACTTCCATACAATTATCACAAAAATATCCAGTTCCCATCAAGATATTTGCAACATCTATACGCATCTCTTAACGTTAGACCATCTTTTCATATAATCACCAGATAATGTGGCCACACATCCTAAACTTGTGAAGATTAAAATGAACTTAATATTAATATTCAGTTCATAATATATCATGATTACATCAGACAAACACTCAACTCCCGACAAAGTATAAGTAGTTTGCATTCAGACTTCATACTAATAAGTACTTAGTCTCCCATTAAAGTACCTACCAGTTAGTCATTTAGAATTATCCACTCACACTAGATGATCCTGACTGATTACTTCTTCACACTTACACTTACTTCAAAGCAACAATACATACTCTCATGACTGAAGACATTAAGATGATGTTTCAACATCTGATACGACATCATCTATTTTTATTATGGTTCTGGGGGAACATCCATAATAACTCATCCATAACAATTGGGGGGAACATAGGAAGCATAACTAACTATAGCTAATCAATCTCCAGGATCAGACAATCAAAATAATCAGGGGGTACCATGAGCCACATCTCAATAAGCTTTTCTCCAGACTTTCATTTTGACTTTGAGATGATGGATTCCATAGTCTGTACCTCCATAGGATATTCCCTCTACTAGGTTTTGGAACAGACTTACCTAGGCATGACACAAAAATATGCAGATTCTTTAAACAGTTGTTAGAATTGTCAATAAAATTATCAGAGTTGTTTTGAGTTATTAAGAGTCATACTTTAATTGTTTTGCGTAATTCTGACATGTTTAGAGTTGTCGGTGTATGAGGTCGGTGTTAGAATTATTGTAGAAACTTTAAAAATTCATAACTTTTGACTGGAGTGTTCGTTTGACGCGCAGTTTGGACCTTTGAAAAGATAAAAATATTTTCTATAATATGAAACTTATTTTGATAACAGTGGGTTATTAGAAAAATTAGGATTTATTTATATGTTGTATGTGTGGTAATGCAAAATGTTGCAATTGGATGTACCAGTGATATATACTTGTCGTAAATTGCGAAGTTGCAGGTTGTAATGAAATTGGTTGTGTTATCTTGTGTTGATGTGCTGAATAAAGTTGTAAGCCTCGTGCCAGATTTGAATGATGTTGATGAATTATTATTACAATGAAGGCTTATAGCCAGTGTTGCAATTATGATGAAGTTGATCTGATGATTTCGTCGTTGTTGTTGCGTTGTATTATGTTGTCGCATACATCACATAATTACGTTGGCATGGATTGAAAATGTTAGGAATCAAATGCCTTGGAACAAAATATAAACTTATTGCTTAATGATCAAGAAACAATTAGGGTAGGAAAAAAAGAATGAAGAACACGATGAACACAAAGATTGGTTATTAACTGCTATTCTTTCCTTCCTCTTAAAATAAGATTACAAGTATACAAGAATAACAAATAACCCTTTCACCCTAAAATAGGATTTTCAGTATGCAATGATGAGAGACTAGTATTCTATTTATAATAAACCTAACATACTAAACTAATGGGCTTTTATCATAAATACCCATTACAAGCTAACTTAGGATACAAGCTAACTTAACCAATTGGACATAACAAACAGGCCAAATTCGATGCTAACAATCCTAGCATCCTTTGACACTATAAGCTAGAACACACTTCGACTACAACTTGTAACACTTCAACAACAACATGTGAGCAAACTTCGACTGCATGCTAAACTATGTCGAACTGTCGAACCAAGATACTACCTTCGACCCGATAAAGTTCGATCCAATATCTCACAAATCTCCACCTTGGGACAAACTCTATTATCAATTAAAAAACTATTTTGCTTCATGCAGCTTTATCAACTGCATACAGTGGAAAAACTTGTAACTAGGAAATGTCTTGGTGATCATATCAACAACATTATGATATGTCGAAACCTTCAGCACTTGGACTTCTCCACATTCGATTACCCCTTTGACAAAATGTAGCCTCATATCAATGTGCTTGGTTCACTCATGATAGGCTGAATTCTTCGACAGGTGTATTGCACTTTGATTATCACATTTAACAGTGATAACTTCACCTTGAACTTTCAGCTCCTTAACAAAACCTTCAAGTCACAATGCTCTTTCACAACTTTAGTTAAAGCAATATATGCCGCTTCAGTGGTTGGTAATGCAACAACCTTATGAAGTGTTGCTTTCCAACTAATTGATATACCAAAACAAGTGAAAACATATCTTGAAATTGATTTTATGGAATCCATACAACCTGCATAATCAGAGTCGACATATCCTTTGATTACTGCTTTACTATCTTCACCCAAGGCACCACCATAAATTAAGACTTTATTTAGAGACCCATTTATGTATCTTAGAATCCACTTCAATGCTTTCCAGTGAGCCTTTCCAAGATTTGACATGTAGCTTCTTATAGGACTTACTGCATATGCTATGTCGGGTCTAGTACAAACCATAACATACATAAAAAACCTACTACATTAGCATATCAGATGCTATTCATATACGCTCTTTCGATCTCAGTACTGGGACACTAATCAATACTCAACTTGAATTAAGGGTTTGTTGGAGTCACAATAGGCTTCGAATTAGACATACCAAACTTTTCGAGAATCTTCTGTAAATATGCCTCTTGAGATAAGCATAATTTCGGCTGCTTTCTATCTCTTTGAATGTCAATCCCAAGAATCCTGGAAGTTGCTCACATATCCTTCATTTCGAACTCCTTATTGAGTTCAGCCTTCACCCTTATTACCTCTTCGACACAGTTACTTGCTATGAGAATATCATCAACATAAAGTAACAAAATAACAAATGAATTACTAGGATGAAATCTGAAGTAAACACAGTGGTCGAACTGACTTCTAACGAAACTTATGCGTGCCATGAATTTGTCGAATCTCCTATTCCACTGTCGAGGAGATTGATTCAGCTCATATAAAGATCTATTCAACTTGCACACATAATCTTCCTTTCACTTTTCGGCATACCCTTCAAGTTGCCTCATCAGGATTATTTCATCTAGATCACCATACAAGAACACAGTCTTTACATCCATTTGTTCCAGTTCAAGATCGAACTGTGCCACCATGGCAAGCAACAATTGAATGGACCTATGCTTCACAATAGGAAAAAAACATCATTGAAGTCTACACATTCTTTCTGAGTGAAACCCCTTGCAACCAACCTTGCCTTGTATCTTTTCGACACCACTCATTTGATTCCTTCCTTAAATTTGAAAATCCATTTACAGTTGACTAACCTGGCTCCAGCAGGTTTCTTTATCAATTCCCAAGTGTTGTTATTATGAAGAGACTTCATCTTATCATCCATGGACTTCATCCATTCAGTCTTATTTCGAATCCTCATAAATTCCTTATGGTCTCTTGGTTCTTCACCTAGAACCTCACTTGCAGAGATTAAGGCATAAGCTATAAGATCTACATACCCAAATCTTTGAGGTGGCTTGATGACTCTTTGTTTCCTATCTATTTCCAATAGATAGTCATCGAAAATTTCCTCAACTTCATCAGCATCCTCTGCTTCTTCGACTTTATCTGGGATATACCATTCAGCATCAACAGGCTCCACCTCAACAGGAATCTCTACCTGTTCCAACTCTTAGTCAGATACTTCTTGCACTTCGACCAACATCATCTGTTTTCTTGAAAGCCATTTCAACTTCATTGAAAACAACATCTTGACTAGTGATAATCCTTATGTGACCTGACTCTAGGCACCATAGCCTATAAGCTTTGACTCCTTCAAGGTATCCCATGAACATGCATTTAAGAGCTCTAGGTTCGACCTTGTCTTGCCTAATATGAGCATAGGCTACGCAACCAAATACTCTTAGTTCATTGAGATTTGGTGGATGTCCCGACCAAACTTCTTCAGGTGTCTTCATATCTAACGCATTTGAAGGACATCTGTTTATCAGATATGTTGTTGTCGAAACAACCTCAGCCCAAAACACCTTCTTTAACCCAACACTAGTCAACATGCATCTAACTCTCTCCAAGATGGTTCGATTAAACCTTTCAGCCAAACCATTTTGTTTTGGAGTGCCGACATTAGTTCTGTGCCTTGCAATACCAGAGGCAGCAGAAAATCTGTCGAATGCCTCATTGCAAAATTCAAGACCATTATCTGTTCTCAACCTCTTGACCTTTCTGCCAATTTGATTTTCGACCAGAGTCTTCCAACCTTTGAAATTCTCAAGAGTTTCATCCTTAGTCTTATGAATGAATACCCATAACTATCTAGAATAGTCATCTACTATGGATAAAAAATACCTTGCTCCTGAATGTGATGGACACCTTGCATGCCCCCAAAGATCAGCATGGATGTAATCAAAGGGATCCATGTGTTCTTTGTTTGCCTTTGTTGAACTTCACTCTGCAAGTACACATGGTTCACAAAACTTTAGCTTTTCGACTTTGTTTCCACCAAGCAAATTTTGTTTCCCCAATTCGACCAGACCCCTTTCACTGACATGGCCCAATCTCATGTGCCAAATTTTTGTCTTCGACAAAGTTTACGTGGATGCAACATTTGTCGAACCACTTACAACTTCAGCCTCAAGGGTATACAAGCCTTATTTCTTCATGCCTCTCAAGACTTCCTTCGACCCCTTCATGGCTCTTAGGATACTTTTCTCTCCTTGAAAAATATATCCTTCCTTGTAGAATTCACCACGAGAAATCAAATTTCTCTTCAAATCAGGTACATACCTGACTTTAGTCAATAACCTTATTGACTCATCATGGAGTTTGAATCTCACAGATCCAACACCTACAATCTTGCAAGCTTTGTTGTTTCCCAGCAATACAAATCCACCATCTTGATCACATAATTCCTTGAACAAGTCTTTGTTTGGAGTCATGTGCCAAGTGCACACCGAATCCATAATCCACTCCTTCGACGGGTTGCTGCTCGAAACCACAAGAACATCAGATGAGTCGAAATCATCTTGAACAATAGTTCCATTCCCATTATCCTTTCCTCCATGATCTTTCAGGTGTTTAGGACATACTTTTCTTGTGTGACCCTCATTCTTACAATGATAGCATCGAATACCAGATGCTTCACCACTATAAAAATTATGCTGACTTTTACCTTTCTTCTTGTCGAACTTATTATCCTTTCACAAGAATTTTCCTTTAACGGCCAAATCTTCACCAACCGTCAAAGGTTTATGCTCCTTTTGTTCGTTCAAGTCCTTCAAATACAAGGCTGATTGAACTTCTTCAAAGGTCAGGGACTCCCTTCCATACAAGAGAGTTTCTTTGAAGTGAGCATGTGATCTAGGAAACGCGCACAACAACAACAACACTTGATCTTCATCATCGATCTTCACATATATATTTTCAAGATCAAGAATCAGCTTGTTAAACATATCCAACTGCTTAGCCAATACTTTGTCTTCAATCATATTGAATAAATATAAAGCTCGCTTCAGGTAGAGTCGATTCACCAATGATTTGGTGATGTACAAACTTTCAAGTTTCACCCATAACCCTGCCGCCGTGGTCTCCTTTGATACTTGTCGAAGAACCTTATCACCAAGACTCAACAAAATTGCGCTGTGGGCCTTCTCTATCATTGTCGTCTTCTCTGTCGTTAACGCTTCGTTCATGGCTGATTCTACCTTCAACGCTTCCAAACAATCCTGCTGAACCAGTAGGGCTTTCATCTTCAAGCGCCACAAACCAAAATTGTTGACTCCGGTGAACTTTTCAATCTCATACTTTGTTGAAGGCATCTTCTCCACACTCATCGCACCAATTTGTTATGAATCAGATGCCTTGGAACAAAATATAAACTTGTTGCTTATTCTTTCCTCCCTCTTGAAATAAGATTACAAGTATACAAGAATAACAAATATTCCTCTCACCTTAAAATAGGATTTTCAGTATGCAATGATGAGAGACTAGTATGTTATTTATAATAAACCTAACATACTAAACTAATGGGATTTTATCATAAATACCCATTACAAGCTAACTTAGGGTACAAGCTAACTTAACCAATTCGACATAACAAACATGCCCAATTCGATGCTAACAATCCTAGCATCCTTCGACACTACAAGGTAGAATACACTTCGACTACAGTTTGTAACACTTCGACAATAGCATGTGAGCAAACTTCGACTGCATGCTAAACTCTATCGAACCGTCGAACCTAGATACTACCTTCGACCCGATAGAGTTCAATCCAATATCTCACAAGCAAAAATATTACGATGAGAGATTTTCTCTATTTACGATGGTTTGGATTGGCAACACATTGATGATGAAGGCTTATGCCTTGTTGATGGCTCGAATATTGGAAGATTTTTACGTTGGGAGTTCTACTCCATTGTACCACATGCATGTGCATTTGAACACGTTGTTGCATCTCATGTTGCATTTTGAATCGTTGTGAATGTTGAATAAATTGTGTAGTTGTTTTTTGTGTGAATAATTTATGAAGCAGTTATTTACATTATCAGATTATAACATATATTATTTATCATACCATTTATTAGATTATTAGATATCTCACCCGTTCTGTTGTGATGTTGCCTCTATGTGGGTAACGTGTAGGTAATCTAGAGTGAAGGTTGTCTACCTTCAATAGTTTGAGTCGGTGTTGTCGCTCTAATACATACCACTCGGGGGGATATAACATGTTTTCTTTATTGATTGATTGTATTCTGTTGCAGGATATTTGAGTTGTTTTTGTTGAAGACATGTTATTTTAAAGTTGTTTTATGCTGAAGAAGATGCTATGATTATTTGACATTAAAGACTTGTCGTTTTAAGTTGTTTTGAATTGGCCTTGATGCCAGGATATTTTGGTTGAATTCTATGAATCCACTGCGTAGAAATAAAAGTTATTTATTTTTGAAGACTAAACAGGTTGTTATTGTATTACCTGAAACTATGTGCTATGTATATTTACTACAAGTGGCTGATTGTTGTTGTTTTACACTGAATGTGTGACATCACGTTGTTTAATGTTGAATTTTGTAAATCTGATTCGTATATAATTATTGGATAGAAATTGGGTGTTACATGGCACACCACGTGTCACGCCATGTCAGTTAAAATCTACACTATAGAAAAAAAGACAAATTACGGGGGTTTGAAATCTCATCTAAGTAACTGAAAAAATATTTAATTTTTCACAAGCAATAATTAATCAAAAAATTTGTTAATTAATTGAAATCTGTCAAAAAGATATATATTACCAAAAATTAACAGCAACATGGTCTGGGCATGTTAAATAATTCCTTTTATTCGAAGGAAACTCTTAAACTAGTTATAAATGTTCTCATGTTGTTAGATATTTTATTTTCAAAATTTAACAATAATCAATTGTTTGCAATTTATTTGTTATTCTTGAGTTTCACTATAAACCATGTTATATCAATTCTTATCACTAACCCTTATATCTTCTACCTTGTTATTTTATTACATTACAGGTTATGATTGTTCTTGTAATTACAAAGGTGAATGTATCACGAAGCCCGAGCACATTCTCGGTTATAAAGATCCAAAATGTGAACAATTGGAAAATAATGCAATCAATTATAAATGTTACAAAAAAAATGCAAACGAATTATGCTAGTACGACCTTAAATATGAAGACAATACTTAATCAAAAGGATTTTATGGTCATACAGATTTTAAGTTTACACCAGGCCAAAGTGATAAAACCGATGAAATTAATGAGCAAACATCGAGTGTTGGATTTGCAACTTCAAAGAAGGATGAAAATGTATCCGAAAGAAATGGACTAGTTGAGCTTGGAATGGAAGAATTGTCTTTCATACAACAATATGATGTAATGCACAAGAATTTGAATCGGTTGAACATATGTTTGTAAGGTGCTTCTATACCTCAGTGTGCAAGTGGGACTAACCTATTAATACCATTAAATGGGAAAATCAATGCAGAAGATATGGTTATAACTGGAGCAAACTCTCGTCTCCATGCCCAAGATACACCACCCTTGTTATTATTGTATGATTTTAAGGAGCTTGAGGGGGAGTGGGACTTCTGTTGGTAAATTAGAAACTAATCCTTTATGTGATAAATTAAGATACTCTACATAAATTAATATGAAGATATTGCAAAATCAAGATATTATAGTATGTTATCATATATTTACATGGTGATAAAAATGAAAATTTATCACTTTTGTAATGATTAATAAAACATTTTTTTCTCGTTTTTTATACAGAATAATTTTCCATTTGATGAACCATAAATAATTCTGTTTAGGTCGGAAATCAACCTTTAAAATGTAAATTTTAAAGGGTTCTTCAAACTAAATGAGGGATAAAAATGATTTGCGTACCAACTGTTTGATTAATTATTTGTGAAATTAATGTTTTTCAATTATTTAGAGGGGGTTTCAAACCCCGCAAATTTCCTTTTTTTCTATAGTGTATAGTTTAACTGACATGGCGTGACACGTGGTGTGCCACATCAAACACCGTTAGACTAAATAGACGCCAGAGACTAAAAGTGTGGACGGAAAACTTTAAGAAGATGATTCTTCGAAGAAAATATTTTGAAGGACTGGAAACGAATTTTGCAAACTTTGGAGCATCAAAAACATATTTAACCCTAACTATTATTATTACTGTTATTATTATTTATAAAAGTGGAAGTTGGATATTTAATTATTATTATTATTTTTTTTTTAATGTAGGAATATATAAGTAAAATATAATTTATGGTCTTAATTACATTAATATTTTTATTAACTTAATAGCTAAAAATTTAATTTCACCCTTATAAATATTTTTAAATATTTAGTTTATCTTTTCATCTTTTGGTTAAAGATATTTTTGACTACATATTTTGTCTTAACTATTTATTATAAATCAAAAGATTACATAATATTTATATTTTTTAAAATTTAAATCCCAAAAGTTTTTATATGAGTTTTTAATGTTATTATAATTTGAGAATTAAAGATTTGTTGTATAAAAAATGAGAATTAGGATATTAAAATATAGTGTTAATTGAATATATTACTATTTATAATTGTAGTAGTTTTTTATCATATTATTATTATTATTATTATTATTTAGATATTATATTATTATTATTATTAATAGTGGTGGTTTTATATTATTATTATTATTATTATTATTATTATTGTTATTATTTATTTTAATATTATTATTAATTGTGGTATTGAATAGGAATTAGTGTGAAAAATAAAAAAGTGATAAAAATTCTAAATTACAGCTTCAAAATCTTATATTTTCCACTTCATTTTTATCATTTACTTTATATTGAATAAAAATATTTTATACTACAAAGTTTGTCGTAATTGTTTATTATAAATAAAAAGATTACATAATATTTATATTTTTTAAAATTTAAATACCAAATTTTTTTTATGAGTTTTTAATAACGTTACAATTTGAGAATTAAAGATTTTTTATATAAAAATGAGAATTAATATATTAAGATATAATAGTGTTAATTGAATATATTATTATTTATAATTGTAGTAGTTGGTTATTATATTATTATTATTATTATTACTATTTTATTATTATAATTATTAGTTAGATATTATATTATTATTAATAGTGGTGGTTTGATAATATTATATTATTATTATTATTATTATTATTATTTTAATATTATTATTAATTATGATATTGAATAGGAGTTGGTGTGAAGAATTGAAAAAATAGTGATAAAAATTCTAAATTTTAATAACATGTCACATAAGTATTGGGGTTACAATATGATGCTACATCTAAATTAGGGTTAGGATTGTGTCGATTTAGATTAAGTAGATAAAAGGAAAAATTAGTAATTTCGTATGTAGTCCATGTTACTACATTAAATTTTGGCATGGATGACATTCATTTAATTTTATTGGATGCATTATCATTATTAGAAATTCTTCCATTATACCAAGTTATAAAATTCTTGTTATGCTCTTTTAACAACCGCCACTCATTCGGAGATATTTTTTCTTGATAAGTTTTTTGTGAGTAGATAAGTAAGGTTCAACTTTGTCAATATTATTAAATGTATACAAATGTGTTTGAAGAACTATATCCTGAGGCATTTAAATAACATTTAAACCTTGAGTCTCTAACTCCATATTTGTCAGGATGACGAGACTTTTGAATTTCAATGGACTCTACCTCTGACAAATAGTTTGAACAACACTCAACGGCTTCTACTGTGATGAACCTTTCAATGATTGAAGCTTACTTGACATGATGATCCCTTGAGACATATGGGGAGGTATGATGACCACTTGAGGCATTAGAACTCATTTTGACTTGGGAGAATCAAAACCCTATTTGTGGGTTGATTGCTTAGGAAAGAGTTCATTTGGTCTACCCTTGAGAAGTTCTTGAGTATAAAGATGTGGATTGTCTTGAGAAATAGGAGGAAACTTTTGGGGTATAACAGTCTCCCCTGTTCATTCTTCTTGTACCTAAAGGGTTAGATTGGTATGCTCACCTTCGTGACCAAGGTAGAAGATGATTGAACACCTGCACACCGAAAATTTGCACTCGCTAGTGTATGGAATGAGATCGTCAATTGACGATGCGGTGGAATGGGCTTATAGATGCCATCTAGAGACGCTGATGCTGGGGAGTGAGTCGTACGTTAGACTCTATGTTCCTCTTTGAATGAGATTACTAGTATGCATTGATTTTCTTAACCATATATGTAGCATTCTGCAGGTGGAGAGATATCGGCGTGTAGTCAGAGTTGGGCTTAAAGATGCCATCTAGAGTAAGAGAGAGTCAGAATAAAACTTCGTCTTGGCTGTATCTGAAATGATTATTCGTCACGCTGTAGACAGCTTTCCTGTCTTATTTCAGGTATTAATTTGTATCCCGCTGTCTGTTGGTAAACCCGTCTGGTCGTTCAAGATAGTTTTCGGGTATTAGTCTTTGACCTTCTGTCTGGAAGATAACTTTCACCTGCTTGGGAAATTTAACTTGAAAGGATATGGTTAGTTCGATGCATATTATGATGCATGCGAGTATATGATAATGCTCGTGAATGATATATGCATATGTTATGATTTTTATGAATGATGTATGAATGTAGATGTTGTGGTATTTCCAAACATATCCATCTTGAAGAAGATAGGAATGTTCTGCTGGGGATCTTTTATTTCTGTTTGGCGATGAAGATCCTGGATGAGGATAAAAGAGACGTAGATTCCTCCGATGTACTATCTGACCAAGCTTTGAGTCTGGATATTGATATTGTTGGAGAATGATAATCTTTGAGAGATACTCAACTGGGGAATGATGTGCTCTTAAATAACCTATTTTCGCTCGGAGAATGACATAATAAGTTGATTGATGGTGGGTTACTGCTCGGGGACTAATGTAACAAAGTTGACATTCACTGTATAGAGACTGACGTGACAATGTAGATGATCACTACTCGGGGACTAATGTGATGAGTTGAGACGATCACGGCTCAGAGACTGATGTGATGATGTTGTAGATGATCACTGCTCAGGGACTAATGTGATGAATTGATAGGATCACTGCACGTGGACAAATATGATGAAATTGATAGGATCACTGCTTAGGGACAAATGTGATGAGTTGATAGGATCACTGCTCGGGGACTAATGTGACGATGTTGATAGGATCACCGCTCGGGGACTAACGTGATGATGTTTATAGGATCACTGCTCGGGGACTAATGTGATGAATAGAAGTGTTGGACATTGTTGAATGGGGATGATAGAGTAGTATTCTTGTTGGGAAATTTGTCTCTGTTGGGGAGCGATGGCTCTGTGGGGATTGTAGGGATTATACAGTGGGGATATACCTTTGGGAAAATGACTCTATGGGGATGTGTTGGTGACTTTAGTTGTCATCTCAATTCCTAGAGTGTAGTAATTGTTGTTTCGTTTGCTTTTCGTATTTGTGAATGATATTTATTGTCAGATGCATATAATCATTCAAAGCAATCATTGGACTTTATGCAAACAAAATAGATAAAAGTAAAAATTTTGATACTGGGGAAGAAGGATTGTATTAATTTTGAAAAGGGGCCAATAGTCAGGCAGTTCGTATATAGAGAGACAAATATCCTAGTAAGAGGAAATTTTCGGAAACATTTGGAAAATAGTAAAAGCTATGTGGAAACAATCTCATCGAGTTTCAACTCTGCTATTGCTCATATATTTTCGACTATCTCATCTGATTGCTTCCAGAAGAAGGTGATTGAACTGATATGTGCCATTTGAGCCTTGAATCTGTAAGTAGATGATCTTGACGAGACATAGTTGTACGCTTTAATCCGTAACTTTTGCCTAGACCGCCCTTTCGGGTTTCCAGTCAATCAGGATACCCTTTTTTGCCCAAGCCGCCTTTGCAGGTTTTCGACTTGTCGGGTGTACATTTTTTATATATATGTCCCTAACTTTTTCCCGAACCCTTTAGGTTCTCCAGGACGCCCTTATTTTTTCCTAGGCCATTCAACCTAGCGGGTCTCGTTTATGCGTAGTATTTTTTGACTATGTCTACATTCACAGGGTGAGGGAAGTATTCTCAATCCATGGTGCTTAGTATCATGGCTCCGCTGGAAAATGCTGTCTTGACTATAAATGGTCTCTAATAGGTGGGAGTCCATTTTCCCTTGGGATCACCTTGTGGTAGGATGATGCGCTTAACTACTAGATCTCCAACTTGCTACACTCGGTGCTTGACTTTCTTGTCAAAGGCTTTGATCATGCATTTTTGATATACTTGTCCATGGCAGATGGCTGCGAGTCGTTTCTCATTGATCAATTTGATCTGGTAAAGTCGAGTCCGGACCCAATCGTCTTCGTCTAACTCTGCTTCCTTGAGTATTCTGAGTGAGGGTATTTGAACCTCGATAGATATAACTACTTCCATACCATATACGAGAGAGAAAGGGGTTGCCCCTATAGATGTTCATACTGAAGTGTGATAACCGTGGAGAGAAAATGACAACATCTCATGCCAATATTTATAAGTTACTGTCATTTTTTGTATAATCTTCTTAAGATTCTTGCTGGCAGCTTCATTGCGCCATTCATCTTTGGCCGGTATGGAGAAGAGTTGTGATGTTTAATCTTGAACTGCGTGCAGAGTTTGGTGATCATCTTGTTATTGAGATTGGTACTGTTGTCTGTGATAATCTTTTCGGGGATGCCGTATCGGCAAATGAAATTATGTTTGATGAATTGAGCCACGACATTCTTGGTAACAAATGCGAACGAGGCTGCTTGTACCCACTTGGTAAAATAATCGATAGTGACGAGGATGAAACGGTGTCCATTAGAAGCAGTAGGTTTGATTTCTCCGATCATGTAAATGCCCCACATTGCCACAGGCCACGTGGTGGTTAAAACATTCAATATAACTGGAGGGATGTGTACTTTGCCTGCGTATATTTGGAATTTGTGGCAAGATCGGGAATATCGATAACAATCAGCCTCCATAGTAGACCAATAGTAACCCGCTCTCAGAATCTTCTTAGCCATTGTATGTCCACTGGAGTGAGTACCAAATGCGTCTGTAATACGGTGAACTGACTTTGTAGGTTTTTTGTATCACAAATATGCGGATAGCAAGAGTCGCCACCGACTTTTCTTTTATCCAATTAAGGGAAGGTAAAAAGTACAGAAAAAGACCTTCGTTAGATTCTGAGTAAGGGAGAAGGTTATGAAAAGGGAAGGTATTAGCACCCCTTTCCATCCGTAGTTATCTACGGGCTCTTAGTTGCTCTTAGATCACCTTTTGAAAATTTGTGCTTTCTTTGTGTTTGACAAAAATGTTTTGAAAAGGCATTTCGCTTTGACTTTGTAATGATTCATGTAGGAATGTATACAAAGTGTTCGGAAATGTTTCGTTTTTGAAAAGAGTTTGAACTTTGATAAAAGTGTGAGGTGTGAAAAGTATTTTGATAGAGCAAGCAACTAAAAGTCTTATTACCTACTCAGAATTGGTCGTCTTCGTGTTGTTTTATGTTCCTTTAGAATAGAGCTATCCATACCATTAGTTTGTAGGTAACCCTATTTGATGGATGTAAGCGGGACATTCGAAGGGACATCGTATGGTCATAGAAGGCAACTTGTAGGAAGTATCGTAGCACATTCGAAGGGACTATCATCATTTTTCGTTAGGCGACAATCGAGGGTCAAGATCATGTATTCGGAGGCGACATCGTGGGTCTATGATCTTTGTATCGAAGGGACTATGATGATATGTTTTGAAGGCAACGGTGCTAGAATACCTCTACGTTCGAGGGACATGACCATTTGAATTCGTAAAGGCAACGAGAGAGAATTACCCTAAGGGGTGCGTGTGTGAAAAGAGTGTGTTGAATTCAGATATATTTTATCTTGAAAATTAGAGTGAGCTATGTTCAATTTTAGTCTTGTCATACACGCCTAATTACTAGCTTTGTGGTGCGAAAGTAAATTGCAAAATATAAAGCGGAAAGATAAATGTCCCACGCTATTACATGGCTTTGGGGCAGATACATAATTTAAAATGCGGAAAATAAAAGTCCTAATTAAACTATTACATCCCATGAGCAATTACATAATTGGAAAAAAGAAAACGCTAAAAGAAATCGTCCGAAACGAACAACCCGTGAAAAGATGAGAAATCGGAAATACAAGGAAATCGAATAAGAGAAAATGTTAGTAAAAATAATAATTTTTAAATGAGAAAATATTTCATTCTGAAATAACATTAACATGCTAAAATAATTTTTGGGATTTTTGGAATTAATTTGATAATTAAAACTAATTAAATGTGATTTAAATGATAAATTAACAATTAAATTAAATATGCATGCAAAATAATATTTTAATTTTATAAATTAAATAAGCATTTTCTAAAAATAATGCAAAAGAAAAATATTTTTGGTGTTTTAAATGCATGATAGAAATTATTGAAATTAAATTAAATTGTATGAAAATATTAAAAATATGAAAAATAAGAAAATAGTTTGAAGTTTGTGAAAAGAAAATAGAACCGGTCCCGTGTGGCTCGAACTCATGACCATGGAGGGTATCTTCAACAGCTAGCGCCTTAACCACTGGGACAAGTGACAGCTGGTGTTTGAAACAACAAAATCAATTGAATATAAGTGGTAACGTGTCATAGTTATGTTTGAAACACAGTCAGCCACGCGTGGACCCCATGACTTATGAATGGACGAATCAGAGAAGCCCATCGTGCCACGCAATCTCCTCGCCCATTGAGTCACGAGCTAGGGTCTGGCCATCTTCTCCTATAGCCTATGATTTTCAAACATACAAAATACGAAGATTCAAAGCAAAAGAAAGACCTAGTCCACCTATTTCGACCCTTCTGAATTCAATGGCGGTGTTGGTTTTGGCTGAATCGGCCTGTACAGGCTGGTTCGAAGACGACAGCTTGAGAAACCCTAAACATGGCAACTGGTGATTCTCACGTGCAAGCTTGCTAACGATTGCCCAGATCGATCATATGGAGTCTCATGAACACAATAAAAGCATTAGAATCAATTGAAACACGCGGATATTAAAAATGCAAAATCAAGAAATATTTGAATATGTATGAATGTATATGGCACGATTCAGGTTGCTTTGATCATTGGCAATGATGTATACTTACTCAATCTTACCTCCTGAACACAATGGAATGGTTTTGAGAGCTTGAAAGTGGCTGGAAATCAAAATTCGAATTTTGACAATTCTTGAAAATTTTTGGCAAAGTGTGGGTTGTTGTAAGGGCTAGGGTTTCGTGTCCCTTGTTGTGTGTAATGCTTGGTATTTATAGAGTGTTTTGGGATGGCAAAGAGAGTGAAAAAAGATTTGGTTTTGAATGTGTCATAATTATTTTTCAAATAAAAATCAAATTTTGGAGAAAATTTGATTTTCTCTTTAATGTGAGAGCTAGCACGAATTTGGCATGTTCCATGGGCTATCTTGGACCTCAAGTTTGATATAAATTCACTCCTTTTGGAAAAATATCTTATTTTCATATTTTATATAATTTAATTTTGAATTAAATGGTTTTATATCCAAAAATAAATCAATAAAATTGAAAATTGCCATGGCCAAGCATCAATGAGTCACAAATAATATCATGAACAAGTTTGGATCATAAAATTATAGGCCCATTTGGAAAATTTTGCATTTTGACCAATATCTCCTTTTGTGCAATTGTCCAAAAATGCCCAACTTCTGAATAGTATATCTTGCTCAATTTTCCACATTTTTGAGTATTCTTGGACTTTTTAGAAAGCTCTAAGATTCCTCTAACCAACCTCTTTGGTTTCATCTGAATTGGAGTTTCCATGCTCAATATATCTTCAAAACAAAATGTTGGCTTTTTGTTAACTTTGAAAAGGACCTGTAATGTTTTGATCCATACCTTCCAAATGAAGCATTTTTTGAACATTCTTGTGAGACATGAAGTTGTAGAGAATTTAATTTCCTTGAAAATGAGAGGTGGTGGAAAAATTTCTGAGAAAGTATGAAGAAGTTATGCTCAGTCAAAATTTGGTTGACTTTTCACTAAGAAACCCTAATTTGGAAAGTTTGACTTTTGAGCAAATCTTGAGTTTTCTTGATGAATCATGATCAACCCTTGATCAAATGATGAATGTAACTTCAAAATGAGGATGTTGACCAAAAATCATGAAGTTTGACTGTATGTTGACCACAGTTGACTTTTTGTCCAATACAATTGATTTTCAACCATCTGAGCAATTGTCTGAGGAAATTTGACTTCTGAGACTTGAAACTTGACATGGAGAATCTTTGAAGTATATGAAGAGGCATGAAGACTATTGGAGATGTTGGAAGTCCATCTTGATCTGAGGATCACCAAACCCTAGTTTGGGTTGATTGTCTAGGAGAGGGTTTGTCTGATCAACCCTTGAGGAATCCTTGAGTATGGATGTATGAAATTTCTTGAGAAGATGGAGGGCAAATTTTGGGGTATGATACTGCCCCTGCTCAATCTTCTTGTACTCGAAGGGTTAGATTGGCATGCATGCCTTTCGTGACCTGGAGGTAGAAGATGATTGAACACTCGAGTACACCTGAAAATTTGCACTCGCTGTTGGCTGATGATGCGGGAATGGGCTTATAGATGCCATTTGGAGAGGCAGGAGATTTCGTCGGGGGAATGAGTCATACGCTAGACTCGAGATTGTTCATAGGAGAACTGACGGGGATGGGCTTAAGATGCCATCTGGAAAGATTGACGCTAGGCTCTGTAGACGTTTTAGGGAGTGGAAGGAGCATGGAGATGGGCTTAAGATGCCATCCGGGGGGAGTCGTACGTTAGACTTCGTGCTCATCTTTGAATGAAGTTATTGGTTTGTATTGGTTTTTTAACCAAATATGCAGCATTATGAAGGCAGAGAAATGTTGACAAGTAGTCGAAGACGGGCTTAAGATGCCATCCAAGATAACTGAGTCGTACGCCAGAATCTGTAGTTACTGTTGATAATAAGAGAGGGTCAGAATAAATCTTCGTGCTGATTACTCTGAGGGGGTAGTAGTTGGTAACGTGTGGATATCTTCCCTGTTGTGCATCGGGTGTTAATCCTGGATTTGTCGTCGGAGGATAACAAGGGCGGTCGTTCGGATAGTTTTCCCGTCTGGATTCGGGTCCTAATCCTGGACCAGTTGTCGGAGGACAAATAGGGCGGTCTTTCAGATAGTTTTCTCGTATGGATTCGGGTCTTAATCCTGGACCAATTGTCGGAGGACAACTAGGGCGGTCTTTCAGATAGTTTTCCGTCTGATTCGGTCTTAATCTCCGACCAGCTTGTCGGAGGACAACTAGGGCGGTCTTCGATAGTTTTCCGTTCGATTCGGGTCTTAATCTTGGACCGCCATGATGATCTTCACCTGTTTTGGAGAAAACAAGAGAAACTTTTGATAGAATATTTGTTAGTTTTATGCAAAGTATGATGCCTGACAATGTTTATGAATGACATATGCACAAATTATGACTTTTAGTAATGTATGAATGATAGATGTTGTGGTATTTCAAAACATATCCATCTTGAGGAAGATGCAGATGTTCTGCTTGAGGATTTATGACTTCTGTTTGGGGACGGAACGGATGGAGACCCTGAGAAGAAAGAAAACTTTGATTCCTCCGATGCACTATCTGACCAAGTCTTGGGCCTAGAAATTGTTGAGGATGGTAGAGATCGAGAAACACGTTGTCGAGGATCTCACACATAGACCCTGCTGGGGAGAGTCTAGAGGAGTGCTCTACTGAGGATCTTGCGCGTAAATCCTGCTGGAGAGTATTTGATAATTGCTGGGAGCCCGGGTTAGAAGGACCTGGAGCCCATTGTAGTCTCTGACTGGGGAATAAAAGATGTAGGTTTCCTCCGATGAACTATCTGACCAAGTTTCAAGTCTGGATACTGCTGCTGGGGAAAAAGGGAATTTGAGAGATATTTTGTCAGATAAATACTCGGCCGATGAAATGTTATTGCTCAAGGTCGATGTAACAATATTTAGTTGAGTGGAATCACCGTCAGATTCACCTCTATTCCACTGGGAAAGGTTTGTGGTGAGTGACACCTGTGGGGATTATGCTCGGGTAATGCATTGGTGACTTTCGTCATCTCAATTCTCGGAGCTCAGTAACTACTTTTGCATGTTCACTTTCGCATGTTTGTGATTAGATCCTTATTGTTAGATGCATATAATCATTCAAAGCAAACATTGACTTCATGCAAACAACAAAATAGCGGAATTGTAAAGAAAAAGAACTTGTATTTATTTGAAATGTATGATGGCCAAGCTGCTTTGTACATAGGAAAAGTAAAAAGCTATGCGGAAACAATCTCGTTAAGTTCCAACTATGCTAGTACTCATATATTTCAACTATCTCATCTCTTTGCTGTCAGTAGAAAGTGAGTGAATTGATTTTCGCCATTTGAATCTTGAATGCTGATAGTAGTCTGTAGATAGGTGATCTGGACGAGACATGGTCGACGCTAAAATCCCTAACTTTGCCTAGACCGCCTTTCGGTTTTCGCCTACCAGATACCTTTTGTCCAAGCCGCCTTTTCAGGTTTTCGACTTGCCGGGTGTACATGTTTTTGTATATATCCTTAACTTTTGCCCGAACCCTTTTGGTTCGCCAGGATGCCCTTTGAAGCAACTCGATTTTCAAAAATCTTTTAATTCTCGAAAACTGTGAAATCGCCACCTAATTTTATTTGTTCCAAAAAGAACGGGAAAATATAGATAAAACCCCAAACAAGCGGATAAGACGGTCTACGTGACCAAAAAGTGGAATCGAGAGTCGGTTATGTAAGAGGAAGGTATTAGCACCTCTTACACCCATCGTACTCGATGGGACCCGTTTAGTTCTAAGTGTGTGTGTATATTCGCTAATCTCTAAGTTATAAAAGAAATGAGATTTGATTATTATTATTTTGAGTTTGGCACGATTTTTGAACCGTGTGCCTACATATTCCCTTGTGCAATGGGAAAGTCAAAACTCTGTAGTTCCTCTTAAAAAGGTTTTAATTGGTTGCATTGATTTTATCTGAAAAATCGTGCGTTTAGACGTTTCAAATGCCTTGAACTAGGACTTGTTTTGTTTGTTTGAAAAGCTTAAGTCCTCGTTCGTATTTGAAACTACTATTGCACCCTCTTTATCTGAAAAGAGTTTTAAAGATCGCATATGAGCGATAAAAAGAGTTTGAGTGAGTTGAGTTGTTTTTATGTGGGAGACAAGTATTGGACCATAAGCGTTCAACGGCTAACGCCCCAAATACTTGGATGAGTGGACAGAAACATCCGAATCATCTTTTTCTACCCCAAAGCTTTTGTTAAGAAAAGGTGAAGTGAAGCATGGTTCACGTTGATTAATTCAATTAAGACACCAAACATACGGTCGAGGGTCGATACTGGACTGACTACCATATGTTTGGGAGGAGGGAGAAGTAGAATATTTATGAAATTGCTTGGAAAAGGAACTCGACGTTGGATCGAGGTTTAGAACTTTAAATTATGAAAGCATTCTGATGCGCGTGCTGAGAGAAAATGGAAGCGGGTTATGATTAATCAAGTATATGGACTCAATTAACCTCGTGAGGATAGGTGCTCTTATCCTCAACCATGAGACCCTGGTGCATGGTAATTGGTATATAGACCAATGTTATTTTCGGGTTATGATTGATTAAAGCAACAAGGGCTTTAACCAACCTCGTGAGGATGGCCATGCCCATCCCCAACCATGAGACCCTTTAAGAAATCGGCGTATGAGCCAATCAGGATGAAATTGAATTGACTTTAATTTCCGATGTGTGCAAAGTGTACATTGGTGAATAAATACCGAATGAGTAAATAAGGCATAAAATACCATGCAATACAATCGGACATTTAAATAATTATTAGAGATGATTTTTTCTGTTTGATGAAAAATCGGCTAAAAGTTTAATCAATAAGTCATCAAACAAAAACTATCAGATCCAACAATTATTTATTACATCGCAACAAAATATTATTTGCACAAAATAAATTAATTGAAATAGAATAAGTTCAGAAATAGCCTGGATTGCAGTGATTCTAGGCGGTGTGAAAAGAAATCCATCTGAACTTTTGACCGGTCCGAAATACTTCCGCGTGCTAGCGAACCGAGTGCTATGCTTCCACTTCAAAACAATCCGATTGTTCCAAAAAATGGCAAAACTACACCATATGTGCACACTAGGCTAATACTAGCATTTTTGTTAAAATTTATTTAAGAGTAACAAAAATGAAAACAAAATAGATTTTTCTTAAAAAAACAAGGTGGTGACACTTGTCACCACCATTTTTATTATAAAATTAAAAGAAAGGAATTTAAAAGAGTTTGTTTTAGATTTTTTTTGGGAAAAAATAAATAAATAAGAAAGAGTATAATTTGGTAAAACAAAAGAAACCGTTCTTCAGTCTCTCTCTCATACGCGTTTCATGTTTTCTCTGGTTCTCTCTCGCTCAAACCTCGCTGTCCCTCTCGTCGGAACCCTCTTTCGATTCCTCACTGTTTCTCTCCGTTCCTCATCGGAACTCTCCCTGTTCTCGCGCGGCTCACGTTTCCCTCACGGAAACGGCTCATCGCCGCCGCTCCTCACTTGCTCTCACTGAGACCCTAACGGCCGCGATTTCGGTTTGCATGCTTCGAGTTTCTGAACATTTGCTCTGGTTTCTGATTGCTTTTGATTTTCGGTCATGTTTTACAGGTTGTGAATGGAATGGAAGGAACCCTAAGCTTGACCGATTCCGGCAACGGTGAAAAATACCCGAGCTTTGGAGACGTGTCAGTGCGTGAGCTTGCTTCCTAACCTTGTTTCGGGTGAGACTGTTCCTCTACTCTTCTTCTTCTTTCTCGATACAGAACTGGTTTCTGAGAAAATAGATAATCTGAAGGTAGTTGGTTAGGGGAAAATGATGATGTTATGCTGTTTATGTTTCTTTGTGTTGCTGTTATAATTTTGTTGGGTTTGTTCTGAGATTTTTTAGTGTTGTGTTTAGGACTGGTTTTTTATGAGGACTGATCCTGCACTTGTTTTCTAGGTTTTGGTTTTGAATAATGTATCAGATCTGCACTTGGTTTTTTGGTTTTATGAGTATGAACAGATGCTCTCTCCTTGCCAAATCTCTTAGAGCAGATACTACTCTTGTCCCCTTTCCTCTTTTTGGAACTGTCCCCATGGAAATACACTTACTTTGTCTTTCCCTTTCCTTCATGAAGTGTTGCTTTATTTTGTTTTCTATCCTCTTTTCCAACTGATAGAGCAGGGATTATATCTATTATTTTGGTTTTTGCTCAGGAATCAGTGTTGTTTTTTATCTGTTTCCTCTTTTCACCTTTGGTGAAAATATCACTTGGAATTCACCCTTTCCTCTTTCATGCTGCTGCTGCTGTATGTTACTTGTATGGGTTATTTTACCTCCCCTGTAACTGCTAAATTATGCTGATAACCATCCTTTTGCCTTTCTTGCTGCTATGTTATACTTGCTTTATTGGATTGGACTGTTGGGAAATATACCTGCTGTGATTAATAACTGCTGGATTATAACCTCTGTTGGGTTGGCCTGTTGGAATATATCTGTGAACTGATATACATATGCTTGCTAGCTGTTTTGCTGTTTGTGGGAATCGAAACCGTCGCTTTATTATGTTTGCTTGTGAACCGGGTTAGCCCGCGATTTGCAAACAAGCCAGTGTTCACCGATGATTAATCTTTAAGATTCTGAGGCTTTAGCAATTATCCTGATTCCCGCCAATGCCTAATGATGATCCTTGACAAACAATTCTTTTAAGAATTTCACATTTTGTTTCATGTTTATGCTTTGCTTCTAACTTGCTCTTTTGTTTCTTGTTTCATGTTGCGAATTGGTATGCTTGGATGGCACGACATGGAGATGAAGAGGAATAACCATACGTGAAGAAAAACTTCGAAGGACGACAAAATGTTTGAACCAACTTCGGAGATCGTAGCATTAGATTAGGGAACCTTTAGAAATTTGTAGAACTTAGAATTGTAGGATTTAGAATTGCTTTTTGTAACAAATCGTAATCTGAAAGAAAACTTGTAGCAATCTTGTAATATTCATGACATAAATGAAAGTTTAAATTCAAATTTCCAACGTTGAAACTTTTCCTTCTTTTCTCTTTTTGTGAAGAAGTTGTAATTAGAATAGAAAGAAGCAAGCTTGGTTTGAACATTTTCCGATCTTTGAATCGCATAACGCAATTGTTCCATACTTGACACAATCCTTGAAATGTTGATGAAATTGTCCTCATAGTGAACTTTGAATGAAACAAATCTTGGCAAAATTTTCCAAAGCTTGTAAGAAATCTTGAATGAACTTGTAACGTGTTTAGAACACTTGAATGAAACTCGCATTTTGGACGGTACTTAAAATTCAATTCGCCAATGTTGATACAAACTTAGGACTTAGAATCCGAATTTATAATCTTGAACATTTGAGTTGCCGTAAAAATCCGATGATTCTATCTTGTATTGTTCCTTAAGTAGAATTCAAAATTTCCTTTGAACTCAAACTTGTGACCAACATTTTTAATTGGCTCGAAAACTTTGAACTTCTTTTTGGGCTTGAGAAATTTACAACTTTTTGTAAATTGGAGTTTAGGGTGAACTTGCATCAATCACATTCCTTATACCTTGTAATTGATATAGGACTTAGATGTACAAAATGGCCTAAAACTCAAATACTTCATGAGATCAAAACCTTCAAACAAGCTTAAAAGAAATCCAAAAAATGGAATAATTGAAACCATGAGTCATGAATTTCAAGAAACTCAAAACCATGAATCTTGACAAATTATTCGTTTCAAGTCGTTTGAATCAACTTGAACTGACATTCCAATTAATCTTGGTGGACCCAAGAAATAAAGCATGAACGAAAGTTCCAAGAAAAATTATGGTAAGGAGGGTAAATTTTGGGGTGCGACACCCTTATTTTTGCCTAGGCCAGTCGACCTAGCGGGTCTCTTTTATGCGTAGTATTTTTTGACTATGTCTGTGTTCACAGGGTGTGGGAAGTCTTCACCATCCATGGTGCTAAGTATCATAGCTTTGTCGAAAATACTGCTTGACTACAAATGGTCCCTCGAGGTGGGAGTCCATTTGCCACTGGGATCACCTTGTGGAAGAATAATGCGCTTGACTACTAAATCACCGACTTGGTAGACCTGGTGCTTGACCTTCTTGTTAAATGCTCTGATCATTCGCTTCTGATAAATCTGTCAATGGTAGAGGGATGCCAGTCGTTTCTCATCAATCAAATTAATCTGGTCAAGGCGAGTCCGGATCTAATTGTCTTCGCTTAACTCGGCCCGGAGGACTCGTCGAGGGTATCCGAACTCGATTGGTAGGATTGCCCCATACCGTATACAAGAGAGAAGGAGTTGCCCCGCTGATGTTCGATTGAAAAGCGATAACCATGAAGAGCAAACGTAACATCTCATGCCAATCTTTGTAAGTCACCGCCATCTTCAGATAATCTTCTTAAGGTTCGTCAAGGCTTCCATCGCGCAATTCATCTTAGGCCGATAAGGAGAAGTGTTGTGATACTTGATCTTGAACTGCGTGTAGAGTTCAGTGATCATTTTGTTGTTGAGATTAGAGCCATTATCTGTGATAATCCTTTCGGGAGTGCCATACCGACATATAAGATTATGCTTGATGAATCGAGCCACAACATTCTTGGTAACAGACACGAACGAGGTTGCTTCTACCCACTTGGTGAAATAATCAATTGCCACAAGGATGAAACGATGTTCGTTGGAAGCTGTGGGCTTAATTTCTCCAATCATGTCAATTCCCCACATTGCGAAAGGCCAAGGATCTGTTAGAACATTCAGAGGTACTGGAGGTACGTGTACTTTGTCGGCATAAATTTGGCATTTGTGACAAGATCGAGCATAGCGGTGAAAATCAGCTTCCATGGTGGACCAATAGTAACCTGTTCTCAAAATCTTCTTAGCCATGGTATGCCCACTAGAATGGTTACCAAATGCGCCTTCGTGTAACTCTTCCATAATACGTTCTTCTGTTTTCTGGTCTACACAGTGGAGTAAGCACATGTCGTGGTTGCGTTTGTATAAGATGCCGCTGTCGAGGAAGAATTTGATGCAAACCTTCTCAAAAACTTCATATCATTGATGATGCCTCTGGATATTCCCGAGTTTCAAGATACCTCTTCACGTCGTAGTAACAAGGTTTCTCTTCTGTATCAAGCTCATAACAATATGATGGTTTTTCAAACTTCTCAATGATGATCTGGGGAGCCTCGTTGTCCCATCTAACCTTGAACATAGAAGACATAGTAGCCAATGCGTCTGCCAACTGATTCTCTTCTCGTGAAATATGGTCGAAAGAAATCTCTTCGAAGTAGGGGATCAAGCTCCGAACATGCTCTCGATACGGAATGAGGTTCAGATGTTTTGTATCCCACTCGCCCTTAATCTGACTGATCACTAAGGCCGAGTCTCCATATACTTGCAAGAACTTGATTCTTAAGTCAATAGCAGCTTTAATACCCATGATGCACGCCACCGGCCATATTGTTAGTGCAATCAAACATAATCCGGTGAAAGGCGATGTCCGCCGCAGGGATGTGATGATGGCGCCGATGCCATTGCTGCGCGTTGACGCCCATCAAAGACCATGGTCCATCGATCCTTGTTTAGGTCCTTCGTCTGGTCTCGTTCTTCACAATCAGAATTAGTAAAACATCTTCATCTGAAATTAATCGCATAGATCGATAGTCATCTACGGCTTGATGAGCCAAATGATCGCTACTACACTTCCTTTGATCGCTCGAGAACTGCATCGATATCATATTCGGTCAAGATCATTTGCCATCTTGCTATTCTTCCCGAGAGAGTCGGTTTCTCAAATATGTATTTTATCGGATCCATCTTGAAATCAACAAGGTAGTGTGAGTCAACATATACCGCCTTAGTCGGTGAGCAGCCCAAGCCAAAGCTGTATGTTTTCTCGAGTGTGAGTATCTTGTTTCACAATGGTAAACTTTTGCCGAGGTAGTATATTGCATGCTCTTTTCGACTGCACTCGCCATGTTGCCCCAACACACACCCCATTGTGTTCTCTAACACCGCAAGTACATGATAAGAGGTCTTCTTCGGCAAAGCATAAGAATGAGTGGATTCTGTAGGTACTCCTGGATTTTGTCAAAAGCGATCTAGCAATCGTCGTTCCATTCTACCACTTGATCTTTCTTCAGTAACTTGAAGATTGGCTCACAAGTAGCAGTTAGATGTGCAATGAATGAAATGTAGTTCAATCGGCCCAAGAAACCTCCGACTTCCTTCTCAAGGGAGTCGGCATCTCTTGAATAACTTTAACCTTGGCTGGGTCGACTTCAATACCTTTACCACTGACAACAAATCCTAGGAGTTTACCGGATCTGACTCCAAAGGTGCACTTGTTGGGATTAAGTCTCAGTGTATACTTCTTCAGTCTGTCAAATAGTTTTTGCAAATGATCGAGATGCTCTTCTTCAGTCTGTGATCTGGCTATCATGTCGTCGACGTAGACCTATATCTCGTGATGAATCATGTCATGAAATAATGTCACCATAGCACGCTGATAAGTGGCGCCCGCGTTCTTCAGTCCGAACGGCATAACTTTGTAATAGAAAGTGCCCCACTGTGTAACGAAAGTTGTCTTCTCCATGTCTTCAGGAGCCATTTTGATCTGATTGTAACCGGAGAAACCATCCATAAAGGGGAAAACCTTATGCTGAGCGGTGTTGTCAACCAGAACATCAATATGAGGAAGTGGGAAATCGTCTTTCGGACCTTCTTTGTTCGATCTCAGAATCCACACACATTCGCATTTTGCCATCCTTCTTGGGCACAGCACCACATTAGCTACCCACTGTGGATAGGAAGTAACAGCTAAGAAACCGGTGTTGAACTGCTTCATAACTTCGGCTTTGATTTTCTCTGACATCTCGTGACGACGCGATGAACCTTCTGTTTCACCGAGAAAACTTTCTTTTGTCGGCAATCGTGTACCACAATATCAATGTCTTAACCCGCATGTCTTCGTATGACCAAGCAAAACCTCAATATAGTCTCGTAGCATCCGAACCAATCTTTCTTTGATACGCCAAGACCCGCCTCCTATCTTGATCTCTTTTCTGCCTTCGCAAGCACTTAGATTCACAACCTCAACTTGCTCTTCGTGTGGTCAGATAACTCGCTTGTCAGAAACGACAAGTTCTCCCGAACTTCACAATCTTCCTCACCTTCGCCTTCGGCTTGGTAGATCGGTTTATCAAGTCATATTTAGCAATAGCATAGCTGTTATCAACGATTCGAGTGATTCAGTATCACGTGGGTGTGTGTAAGAAACACATAGCTTTTTGAAGGGTGATAAAGTAAAAGAAAGAAAACAAACAATTGAATGCAAAAGTCCAACAATTTTATTGAATGAAAATATGCAAATGACAGATAATAACCCTCACAAACGAGCCATGATGCCCCGGGCAAGCCACTAGGCTTTAGAGTTTATTGTTCAAAACATTGAAAATGCGAAAAGAAAAACAAAACAAGAGCAATTACTCCTGTCTAAAGGAGATTGGTATGACGTCTTCAGTCTTCCAATTGCTGAGTCCGTTGTCGGAGTCGAAGATCCACTTGTCGATGTCGTCGCCGCCTTCTATAGCATGGATTCCAGTCCGGCTGATGCGGAAAGGAAGTTGGCCGGCACGCTCGCGGCGTATCATCTTCTGACCCATGATGGTGAAGCCTAAACCAGTCTTGTCGAATTTGAAAGGAAGATCAGGGAGCTGTCCCCAAATAGTACTACCTCCTCCTTCAACAGCAGCTTGAGCATCTTTCAACGAGGTCATCCTAGGCGGAACTTGTGCAACTTCAGGAGTGACAGGAGAGTCAACAGGCATGACTCTGGGTATTGTTTCAAAAGCTTGACAGAGAGTCTCAAAGAATTCACCTTCCATCTCGAGATATCGGAATGACTGTAGATGACTGACCATGTACTCTTCTTCGCCACATACTGTAACAACCTTCCCTTTCACCGGGTACTTCAACTTCTGATGTAAGGTAGAGGTAACAGCGCCTGCCCCATGTATCCAAGGGCATCCAAGTAGGCAAGAGTAGGCTGGACGGATGTCCATGACAAAGAAAGTGGAATCAAAAGTCTGGGAACCGACTTTAACATGCAGAATGAACTCTCCAAGTACTGTTCGCTTCAGAACCAACCCTTCAACATCAAGTCGATCAAAAGAAGTCTTTGGTAGGATATTCAAAGCAGAACCGATATCCACCAAAACATGAGACAATGTAGTTCCCTTGCACTCAACAGAGATGTGTAAGGCTTTGTTGTGTTTCTTCCCAGCAAGAGTCAAATCAGCATCAGAGAAGCCTAGGCCGTTGTTGGCAGCCAGGCTAGCAATACAAACTTCAAATTGGTCAGTAGTAGTGTCTTGCGGTACACGAGCATTCTTCAGACATTTCACCAAGGCGTTAGCGTGAGCCTTAGAGCACAAGAGCAGAGCAAGCATAGAGATCTTGGACGGAGTTTGTCCCAACTGTTCCACAACATTATAGTCACTCTTCTTGATAATCTTCAGAATTTCCTCCATTTCTTGTTTGGAGGTGTCCTCAGTAACTTCCTTTGGTACTTCTGGCTAAGCAGGATGAGTCACTGGTTCTTTCCCTCTAGCTTGGGGAATGGATTAAATAGCTGGAATGCGAGCTGGAGTCGCCGTGTCTTTTGGAGGAGAGATATCTGGAGAGAATACTCTTCCGGTTATGGTCACCTTACTTGATCCGGTGATGTTGTCAATGTCAGGAATGGTAGTTTCAACTGTAAGATCCTCGATAGTGTAATACGGTGAACTGACTTTGTAGGTTTTTGTATCTCAAATGTGCGGATAGCAAGAGTCGCCACCGACTTTTCTTTTATCCAATTAACGAAAGGTAAAAAGTACAGAAAAAGACCTTCGTTAGATTCTGAGTAAGGGAGAAGGTTATGAAAAGGGAAGGTATTAGCACCCCTTTCCATCCGTAGTTATCTACGGGCTCTTAGTTGCTCTTAGATCACCTTTTGAAAATTTGTGCTTTCTTTGTGTTTGACAAAAATGTTTTGAAAAGGCATTTCGCTTTGACTTTGTAATGATTCATGTAGGAATGTATACAAAGTGTTCGGAAATGTTTCGTTTTTGAAAAGAGTTTGAACTTTGATAAAAGTGTGAGGTGTGAAAAGTATTTTGATAGAGCAAGCAACTAAAAGTCTTATTACCTACTCAGAATTGGTCGTCTTCGTGTTGTTTTATGTTCCTTTAGAATAGAGCTATCCATACCATTAGTTTGTAGGTAACCCTATTTGATGGATGTAAGCGGGACATTCGAAGGGACATCGTATGGTCATAGAAGGCAACTTGTAGGAAGTATCGTAGCACATTCGAAGGGACTATCATCATTTTTCGTAGGCGACAATCGAGGGTCAAGATCATGTATTCGGAGGCGACATCGTGGGTCTTATGATCTTTGTATCGAAGGGACTATGATGATTTGTTTTTGAAGGCAACAATGCTAGAATACCTCTACATTCGAGGGACATGACCATTTTGAATTCGTAAAGGCAACGAGAGAGAATTACCCTAAGGGGTGCATGTGTGAAAAAAGTGTGTTGATTTCAGATTCATGTTATCTTGAAAATTGGAGTGAGCTATGTTCAATTTTAGTCTTGTCATACACGCCTAATTACTAACAATTTATAAGATGCGGAAAGTAAATTGCGGAAATATAAAGTACGGAAAGATAAATCCTACGCTATTACATGGCTTTGGGGCAGATACATAATTTAAAATGCGGAAAGTAGAAACCCTAATTAAACTATTACATCCCATAAGCAATTACATAATTGGAAAAAAGAAAACGATAAAAAGAAATCGTCCGAAACGGAATAACCTGTGAAAAGATGAGAAATCGGGAAATACGAGGAAATCGAATAAGAGGAAAATGTTAGTAAAAATAATAATTTTTAATGAGAAATATATTTCATGCTGGAAATAACATTAACATGCTAAAATAATTTTTTGGGATTTTTTGGAGTTAATTTAATAATTAAAAACTAATTAAATGTGATTTAAATGATAAATTAACAATTAAATTAAATATGCATGCAAAAATAATATTTTTAATTTTATGAATTAAATAAACATTTTCTCAGAATAATGCAAAAAGAAAAATATTTTTTGGTATTTTTAAATGCATGATAAAAATTATGGAAATAAATTAAAATGAATAGAAATATTAAAAATAGAAAATATGAAAATAGTTTGAAGTTTGTGAAAAGAAAAATAGTACCGGTCCTAGCAGGGGTCGAACTCATGATCATGAGGAGTATCTTTTCAAACGGCCTTAATCACGCTACCACTTGACACTTGGTGTTTGAAACATTGAAATCATTTGAATATATGTGATTACGTTTCCTAGGAAGGTTTGAAACACAGTCAGCGCGCGTGGACCCCATGACTTATGAATGGACGAATCAGGATGCGCTATCATGCCACGCTTGTAGCTCGCAGGTCAAACTGAGTCAGCGACGCCGGAGCCCTAGCTCTGGTCGTCTTCTCCGTCGACTCAATTCTTCAAACCTGCAAAATACACGAAATCGAAAGTCGATTAAGGCTACCTAAATCGGGGTCTCATGAATCCAATGGTGGCCTCGCTTTTGAATCGTCCTGCAATTTAAGATTCGAAGCTAACAGTTCTAAAAGCCCTAGATATGGCATTATGCGATTCCGACGTTCAAACCCATGAACGATTGCCCAGATCGAACCCTTAGCATCTCATGAACACGTTGAAAGCATTAGTATCAATTAAAACAAGCAGCTAATAAAGATGCAAAAATCAAGAAAGTTTGAATATGTATGAATGGATATGGCACGATACAGGTTGCATTGGTCAATAACAATGATGTGTCCTTACTCATACTTACCCTAGGAACACAAAGGAATTATTTTGGATGGCTGAAAGTGGCTGGAAATCAAAATTCGAATTTTGACAATTCTTGAAAATTTTTGGCAAAGTGTGGGTTGTTGTAAGGGCTAGGTTTCGTGTCCCTGTCAGGTGTAATGCGGTATTTATAGAGTGTTTTGGGATGGCAAAAGAGTGAAAAAGATTTGGTTTTGAATGTGCCATAATTATTTTTCAAATAAAAATCAAATTTTGGAGAACATTTGATTTTCTCTTCAATGTGCGAGCTAGCACGAATTTGGCATGTTCCATGGGCTATCTTGGACCTCAAGTTTGATATAAATTCACTCCTTTTGGAAAAATATCTTATTTTCATATTTTATATAATTTAATTTTGAATTAAATGGTTTTAAATCCAAAAATAAATCAATAAAATTGAAAATTGCCATGGCCAAGCATCAATGAGTCACAAATAATATCATGAACAAGTTTGGATCATAAAATTATAGGCCCATTTGGAAAAGTTTGCATTTTGACCAATATCTCCTTTTGTGCAATTGTCCAAAAATGCCCAACTTCTGAATAGTATATCTTGCTCAATTTTCCACATTTTTGAGTATTCTTGGACTTTTTAGAAAGCTCTAAGATTCCTCTAACCAACCTCTTTGGTTTCATCTGAATTGGAGTTTCCATGCTCAATATATCTTCAAAACAAAATGTTGGCTTTTTGTTAACTTTGAAAAGGACCTGTAATGTTTTGATCCATACCTTCCAAATGAAGCATTTTTTGAACATTCTTGTGAGACATGAAGTTGTAGAGAATTGAATTTCCTTCAAAACGAGAGGTGGTGGAAAAATTTCTAAGAAAGTATGAAGAAGTCATGCTCAGTCAAAGTTCAGTTGACTTTTCACTAAGAAACCCTAATTTAGAAAGTTTGACTTTTGAGCAAATCTTTAGTTTTCTTGATGAATCATGATCAACCCTTAATCAAATGATGAATGTAACTTCAAAATGAGGATGTTGACCAAAAATCAGGAAGTTTGACGGTATGTTGACCACAGTTGACTTTTTGTCCAATACAACTAATTTTCAACCATCGGAGCAATTGTTTGAGGAAACTTGACTTCTGAGGCTTGAAACTTGACATGGAGAATCTTTGAAGCATATGAGGAGGCATGATGACCATTGGAGATGTTGGAAGTCCATCTGGATCTAAGAATTACCAAACCCTAGTTTGGGTTGATTGTCTAGGAGAGGGTTCGTCTGATCAACCCTTGAGGAATCCTTGAGCATGGGTGTATGGAATGTCTTGAGAAGATGGAGGGAAAATTTTGGGTATGACAGATGCCCCTGCTCAATCTTCTTGTACCGAAGGGTTAGATTGGCATGTTCGCCTTTCGTGACCTGGAGGTAGAAGATGATTGAACACTCGAGTACACCTAAAAATTTGCACTCGCTGTTGGCTGATGATGCGGGAATGGGCTTATAGATGCCATTTGGAGAAGTTTGGAGATTTCGCTGGGGAATGAGTCGACGCTAGACTCGAGATTGTTGATTGAGAATCAAGTGATAGGCTTTACATGCCATCCGGAGAGATTGGTGTCAAGAGTGAGCCGACGCTAGGTTCTAGAAGTTTCCGAGAGTGAAAGGTATACGGGACGGGCTTAAGATGCCATCCGAGGAGTTGTATGTTAGACTTCGTGCTCACGCTTGAATGAAGTTATTGGTTTGTATTGGTTTTTAACCATATATGCAACATTCAAGGCGGAGAAATGGTGACAAGTAGCCTGAGATGGGCTTAAGATGCCATCCAAGGCAACCGAATCGACGTTAGACTCAGAAGCCGCTGATAATAAGAGAGAGTCGTAATACATCTTCGTGCCGATTACTCGAGGGATAGTAGTTGGCAAAATGTGGATAGCTTGTCAGCATCGGTATTGATCCACCGCTCGCTATCGAGGATAACCGTGATCGCTCGGATAGGTTTCCGTCCGCTTCGGTATTAATCCCGATCCGTTGTCGGAGGACAACAAAGGCGGTCGCTCGGATAGTTTTCCGTCTGAATCGGGTTTATCTCGACCGCTTGTCGGAGGACAACTAGGGCGGTCTTTCGATAGTTTTCCGTCTGATTCGGGTCTTAACTCGACCGCTTATGAAGTGATTTTCACCTGTTTTGGAGAAAACAAGAGAAACTTTTGATAGAATATTTGTTAGTTTTATGCAAAGTATGGTGCATGACGATGTGTATGAACGACATATGCACAAGTTATGACTTTTATGAATAATGTATGAATGATAGATGTTATGGTATTTCAAAACATATCCATCTTGAGGAAGATGCAGATGTTCTGCTTGAGGATTTCTAACTTCTGTTTGGGGACGGAACGGATGGAGACCCTGAGAAGAGAGAAAACTTTAATTCCTCCGATGCACTATCTGACCAAGTCTTGGGCCTAGATATTGTTGAGGATGGTTGAGATCGAGAAGCACGTTATTGAGGATCTCATATAGACTACCGGGAGAGTCCGGGAGGTACTCACCGGGATCTTGTGTAAATCACTGAGAGTATTTGATAATTGCCGAGAGACCAAGAAGGATCTGGAGCCCGTTGGAATCTCTGGCTGAGGTATAAAAGGTGTAGGTTTCCTCCGATGCACTATCTGACCAAGTTTCAAGTCTCGATACTGCTGTTGGAGAAAAGGGAATTTGAGAGATATTTTGCTGGGGATAAATACCTCGGCTGGGGGTGAAATGTTATTGCTCGAAGACTGATGTAACAAGATTTAGTTGAGTGGAATCACTGCTCGAGGATTCACCGCTATTCCGCTGGGGAAGGTTTATGGTGAGTGACACCTCTGTGGGGATCATGTTTTGAGGGGGAATAGTGACTTCCGTCGTCATCTCAATTCCTGAAGCCTGTAGTAATTACTTTTGCTTGTTCACTTTTCGCATGTTTGTGAATAGATATTTATTGTCAAATGCATATAATCATTCAAAGAAAACGTTGGACTTTATGCAAATAACAACAGTGAAAGCTGTAAAGAGAAAGAACTTGTATTTATTTGAAATGTATGATGGCCAAGTAGTTTGTATACAAGAAAAAGTTAAAAGCTATGCGGAAACAATCTCGTTAAGTTCCAACTATGCTAGTACTCATATATTTCAACTATCTCATCTCCTTGCTGTCAGTAGAAAGTGAGTGAATTGATTTTCTCCATTTGAATCTTGAATGCTGATAATAGTTTGTAGATAGGTGATCTGGACGAGACATGGTCGACGCTTAAATCCCTAACTTTTGCCTAGACCGCCTTTCGGTTTTCGCCCACCGATACCTTTTTGCCCAAGCCGCTTTTCGTGTTTTCGACTGTGTACATGTTTTGTATATATCCTTAACTTTGCCCGAACCCTTTGGTTCGCCAGATGCCCTTACTTTGCCTAGGTCGCTTGACCTAGCGGGTCTCATTTATGCGTAGTATTTTTGACTATGTCGCTCATGGTGTGGAAGTCTTCACCATCCATGGTGCTAAGTATCATAGTCTACCGAAAATATCGCTTTGACTACAAATGATCCCTCATAGGTGGGAGTCCATTTGCCCTGGATCACCTTGTGGAAGAATGATGTGCTTGACTACTAGATCACCGACTTGATAAACTCTTGCTTGACCTTCTTGTTAAATGCTCGATCATTCGCTCGATAGATCCGTCCATGGCAAATGGATGCGAGTCGCTCAATCAAATTAACTGTCAAGGCGAGTCTCGAATCCAATCGCCTTCACTCTAACTCGCCCGAGGACTCGTCGAGGGTATCTCAACCTCTATTGGTAGGACCGCCCATACCATACACAAGAGAGAAGGGGTTGCCCTGTTGATGTCCGCATCAGTAGTGTGATAACCATGAAGAGAAAATGGTAACATCTCATGCAAATATTTGTGTTATTGTCATCTTCAGATAATCTTCTTAATGTTCTTGTTGGTGGCTTCCATCGCGCCATTCATCTTAGGCCGATAAGGAGAAGAATTGTGATGTTTGATCTTGAACTGTAGTTCGTGATCATCTTGTTGTTGAGATTAGAGCCGTTATCTGTGATGATCCTTTCGGGAGTGCCATACCGACAGATAAGATTATGTTTGATGAATCGAGCCACAACATTCTTGGTAACAGATGCCAACGAGGCTGCTTTTACCCGCTTGGTGAAATACTCAATTGCCACAAGGATGAAACGATGTCCATTGGAAGCTGTGGGCTTGATTTCTCCAATCATGTCAATGCCCCACATTGCAAAAAGGCCAAGGAGCTGTTAGAACATTCATAGGTACTGGAGGTATGTGCACTTTGTCTGCATAAATCTGGCATTTGTGACAAGATCGAGCGTAACGGTGACAATCAGCTTCCATGGTGGACCAATAGTAACCTGTTCTCAAAATCTTCTTAGCCATCGTATGACCACTGGAGTGGGTACCAAATGCGCCTTCGTGTAACTCTTCCATGATACGTTCCGCTGTTTTCCGGTCTACACAACGGAGTAAGCACAAGTCGTGGTTACGCTTGTATAAGATGCCGTTGTTGAGGAAGAATTTGGATGCAAATCTCCTCAAGAACTTCTTATCATTGACAGATGCCCGTGCGGGATATTCCTGAGTCTCAAGATACCTCTTCACGTCGTAGTACCAAGGTTTCTCTTCTGTATCAAGCTCATAATAATATGCCAGTTCGTCAAACTTCTCAATGATGATATGGGGAGCCTCGTTGTCCCATCTGACCTTGAACATAGATGACATAGTAGCCAATGCGTCTTCCAACTGATTCTCTTCTCCTGGAATATGATCGAAAGTAATCTCTTCGAAGTAGGGGATCAAGCTCAGAACATGCTCTCGATACGGAATGAGGTTCGGATGTTTCGTATCCCACTCGCCCTTAATCTGACTGATCATTAACGAGTCTCCATATACTTGCAAGAACTTGATTCTTAAGTCAATAGCGTTTTAATACCCATGATGCACGCTCATACTCGCCATATTGTTAGTGCAACTAAAACATAATCATGAAAGGCGATGTCCACTGTAAGGGATGTAATGATGGTGCCGATGTCATTGCCGCTTGAGACTCCATCAAAGACCATGGTCCATCGGGATCCTTGTTCGTGTCCTTCGTCTGGCCCGGTTCTTCACCATCCGAATTAGTAAAACATCTTCATCTGAAATTGAATCGCATAGATCGATAGTCATCTACGGCTTGATGAGCCAAATGATCGGCTACTACACTTCCTTTGATCGCTTTCTGAGAAGTGTACTCGATATCATATTCGGTCAAGATCATTTTCCATCTTTCTATTCTTCCTGAGAGAGATGGTTTCTCAAATATGTATTTTATCGGATCCATCTTTGAAATCAACAAGGTAGTGTGAGTCAACATATACTGTCTTAGTCGGCGAGCAGCCCAAGCCAAAGTGTTGCAAGTTTTTCGAGCTATGAGTATCTTGTTTCACAGTCGGTAAACTTTTTGCTGAGGTAGTATATTGCATGCTCTTTTCGACCAGACTGGTCATGTTGCCCCAACACACACCCCATTGAGTTCTCTAACACTGTCAAGTACATGATAAGAGGACTTCCTTCGGCAAGCGGCATAAGAATGGGTGGATTCTGTAGGTACTCCTTGATTTTGTCAAAAGCGATCTGGAAATCTTCGTTCCATTCTACCACTTGATCTTTCTTCAGTAACTTGAAGATTGGCTCACAAGTAGCGCTAGATGTGCAATGAATGTAATGTAGTTCAATCGGCCCAAGAAACCTCTCGACTTCCTTCTCGGGAGTCATCTCTTGAATATGTTTAACCTTGGCGGGTCGACTTCAATACCTTTACCATCGACAACAAACCCTTGAGTTTACCGGATCCGACCCAAAGGTGCACTTGTTGGGATTAAGTCTCGCCTATACTTCTTCACCACAAATAGTTTCGCAAATGAGCGAGATGCTCTTCTTCACCGTGATCCGCTATCATGTCGCCGACGAGACCTCTATCTCGTGATGAATCATGTCATGAAATAATGTCACCATAGTATCGATAAGTGGCGCCGTGTTCTTCAAATCAACGGCATAACTTTGTAATGTAAAGCGCCCAATCGTAACGAAAGTTGTCTTCCATGTCTTCGTGAGCCATTTTGATCCGATTGTAACCGGAGAAACTATCCTCAAGGAGAAAACCTTATGCCGAGCAGGTTGTCAACCAAAACATCAATATGAGGAAGTGGGAAATCGCCTTCTGACTTGCTTTGTTCGATCTCTAATCCACACACATTCGTACTTTGCCATCCTTCTTAGGTACGACACCACGCTTGCAACCCATCGTGGATAAGAAGTAACAATAAGAAACCGGCGTTGAATCGCTTCATAACTTCGGCTTTGATTTTCTCGCATATCTCGTGACGCATGCGATTTAACCTTCGTTTCACCGAGAAAACCTTCTTTGTCGGCAATCGTGTACCACAATATCAATATCCAAACTCGCATGTCTTCGTATGACCAAGCAAAACCTCAATATAGTCTCGTAGCATCCGAATCAATCTTTCTTTAACACTGCTCAAGACCCGCCTCCTACCTTGATCTCTTTTCGCCTTCATCAAGACTCAAATTCACAACCTCAACCCGCTTCGTGTGGTCAGACATTGCTCTTCTTGCTCTAGCGCTGGACAAGTTCTCCGGCACTTCACAATCTTCCTCACTTTCGCCTTCGGCTTGGTAGATCGGATTATTGAAGTCATATTTACCAATAGCATAGTCATATCAACAAGATTCAGAGTGATTCAGTTGTATCACGGGTGTGTAAGAAACACATAGCTTTTGAAGGGGTGATAAAGTAAAAGAAAGAAACAACAATTGAATGCAAAAGTCCAACGATTTTATTGAATGAAAATATGCAAATGATGATAATAACCTCACAACGAGCCATGATGCCCCGGCAAGGCACTAGGCTTTTAGAGTTTATTGTTCAAAACATAGAAAATACGAAAAGCAAAACAAAACAAGAGCAATTACTCCCGACTAAAGGAGATTGGTATGACGCCTTCGCCTTCCAATTGCCGAGTCCGTTGTCGAGAGTTGAAGATCCACTTGTCGATGTCAAGTCACCGCTGCCGCCTTCTATAGCATGGATTCCACTGCCGATGCGGAAAGGAAGTTGGCCGCACGTCATGCGTATCATCTTCCGACCCATGATGGTGAAGCCTAAACCAGCCTTGTCGCTTTGAAAGGGAGATCGGGAGCTGTCCCAAATAGCACTATCTCCTTTTTCAACAAAGCAATGGGCATCTTTCAATGAGGCCATCCTAGGCGGAACTGTGTAACTCAGAGGACAGGAGAGTCAATAGGCATGACTGGGTATTGTTTCAAAAGCTTGACAGGAGTCTCAAGAATTCACCCTCCATCTCGAGGTATCGAACGATCAGATGACCGACCATATATTCTTCTTCACCACATACCGCGGACAACCTTCCTTTCACCGAGTACTTCACTTCCGATGTAAGGTAAAGGTACCCGCCCCATGTATCCAAGGGCCCAAGGAAACAAGAGTAAGTCGGACGGATGTCCATAACAAAGAAAGTAGAATCAAAAGTCCGGAGCCGACTTTAAAGTGTAATGAGCTTCCAAGCATCGCTCGCTAGAACCATCAAAAGCTCTCACAATAATGTCACCGGTCTCGTAACCAACCCTTCGACATCAAGTTGATCAAAAGCGTCTTCGGAAGGATATTTAGAGCGTAACCGTATCCACCAAAACATGAGACAATGTGTAACACCCTTCTAATTACCCGCTTTATAGAATTAAATAATCGTAGTTTATTCACAATTAAGAGGCCACAATTTAAATCATAAAATTTGACCAAACAAACATGCTTTCATCGAAGAATATTCATCAATTAAATCATACTCAAAATTATGTTTAATCATGAAATGAAACATAATTTAATCCCGAATATCAATCAACATCATTCCAGATAATAAATTAACATGATTTCAACTATTTAAAATATCCATTAAGGATTCCAAACAATCTTTCCCCGTTACATCTACCGAGACGACATCGACACGCGGACTAAACTCGAATCTAAAGCTATCCTCACCAACTCAAGCGCTAATCACCGGATCCGAAATTGTTAAAGTAAGGTGAGATTTCAATTCAATATAATATGTATTATACGCTCCTAGATCCAATGTAATAATCGAATATATTAGATCATCAACCAAACACAAGATCATAAACAATACAAAACAATCACAATGATCATGCATATATATATATATATATATATATATATATATATATATCAAACAATGGCAATTGCAACATCGAAACCATCCTAACATGTTACAATTCCATATGCAATGCGCATGCATGTACCAAACGTGAACCGCTCTCACCGCTTACTCATGAAAAGACAAGTAATCCATGATTCGCCCACACCATTGGGTCAAGAATCTAGCCTCACTACCTCCAACCTATTGGCTCGCAAGCTCACTTCCGCACAATGGGAATGAACCAATCAAATGTTCATGCATGCAATCATATAAGCATGCAACATTATTCCATCGATCATAATAATCAACATAATCACACGATGTCATTTCACCAATTATATCACATTCAAATCATAATGGACATCAAATATAACATGGTATGCATTATTATCCATCCGACACGTCGCATTAATTACCCATCATCCGTAATTTAATCCATAGTTTCAAAATCGACTCGCTCTTTTAAAATAATTTTTCGATAAAATAATATTTTCCTTTCCAAGAGGTAGAATTTAAATTTAAGAAATAATCCAAAACGGAACTCGAATCGAGTTACTATTAGAAAATATGAATTTTTGAAATTTTAGAAGTTTTGAAAATACATGGTAACCGTTCCTCACCGAGAACCCGATTCCCACAATTTGAAAATACACGCTCCTAGAAAATGTATGGGAACCCGGTTCCTCCCCACAGGAACCGTTCCTGTGTTTTCAAAATTGAGTCCCGCTTGAGTTGGTGAGGATAGCTTTAGATTCGAGTTTAGTCCGCGAATAATCGCCGATACTGTAGGATGTAGATTGTTTTGTAATGTTACGTAACAATGGCTGGAAGAGGTAACGGAAGGAATGATGATGCTATTGCCGAGGCTTTGGGAATGTTATGGAGTGCTCGAGGGAATCAGCAGGAGTCGCGATGCCGATGCATAATTGGGGAATTTTCGAGGAATAATCCTCCGTTGTTCAAGGGTGCACATGATCTCGAGGGTGCTCAAGTGGTCAAGGAGATCGAGAGGATCTTCGAGTGATTGATTGTGTGAAGGGCTCAAGGTGAGATATGGTACTCACATGTTGGCAGAGGAAGTCGATGACCGTGGTTGCTACTGGGAACCGTTCCCCACAAAAATCCGTGGGGACTCAATTTGAAAACTCGGGAACCGTTCCCTGGGAGGAACCGGTTCCCATACATTTTTCTAGGAAGCGTATTAAATTGTGGGAACTGTTCTCCAAAGGAGGAACCGTTACCACTGTATTTTTCCAAAATTTCAAAATTTCAAAATTCATATTTTCTAAACCAGAATCGATTCGAAAAGCTATTTTCGCGTTATTTCTTAAATTTAAAATTCTACCTCTTGAAAGGAAAAATATTATTTTATCGAAAAATTATTTTAAAAGAGCCGAGTCCCGATTTTGAAACTATGGATTGAATTACTGATGATGGGTAATTAATGCGAACGGTCCGAAAACGATGAGAACTAATGCATACCATGTTATATTTGATGTCCATTATGATTTGAATGTGATATAATTGGTGAAATGACATCGTGTGATTATGTTGATTATTATGATCGGAATAATGTTGCATGCTTATATGATTGCATGCATGAACATTTGTTAATTGGTTCATTCCCATTGTGCGTATGAGCTTGCAGCCAATAGATCGACCGTCGACCCAATGGTGTGGCGAATCATGGATTACACCGCCTTCCACGAGTAAACGGAGCAAAGGTGAACGCGTTCACGTTTTGGTACCACATGCATAGAGTCTGCATTGCATATGGAATTGTAACATGTTAGGATGGTTTCTAGTGTTGCAATTGCCATTGTTTGATATATATATATATGCATGATCATTGTGTGAACTGTTTCTGTATTGTTTATGATCTTGTGTTTGGTTGATGATCTAATATATTCGATTATTCTGTTGGATCTAGGAACGTATAATACATATTATATTGAATTGAAATCTCACCCTTACTTTAACAATTTCAGATCCGAAGTGATTAGCTGCTTGGAGTTGGTGAGGATAGCTTTAGATTCGAGTTTAGTCCGCGTGTCAGTGTCGTGCTCTGGTAGATGTAACACTGGGGAAACGATTGTTTGGAATCCTTAATGGATATTTTAAATAGTTGAAATCATGTTAATTTATTATCCTGGAATGACTGTTGATTGATATTTGGGATTAAATTATGTTTCATTTCCGCTGTTAAACATAATTTTGAGTATGATTTAATTGATGAATATTCTTCAGTGAAAGCATGACGCTGTTTGGTCAAATTTTTATGATTTAAATTGTGACGCCTCTTAATTGTGAATAAACTCTGATTATTTAATTCTATAAAACGCGGGTAATTAGAAGGGGTGTTACACAATGTAATGCCCTTGCATTCAACAGAGATGTGCAAGGCTTTGTTGTGTTTATTTCCGGCAGGAGTCAAATCAGCATCAGAGAAGCCTAGGCCGTTGTTGGCAGCCAGGCTAGCAATACAAACTTCAAATTGGTCAGTAGTAGTGTCTTGCGGTACGTGAGCATTCTTCAGAAACTTCACCAAGGCGTTAGCATGGGCCTCAGAGCAAAAGAGCAGAGCAAGCATGGATATTTTGGACGGAGTTTGTCCCAAATGTTCCACAACATTGTAGTCACTCATCTTGATAATCTTCAGAATTTCCTCCATTTCTTGTTTGGAGGTGTCTTCAGCAACTTCCTTTGGTACTTCTGGTTGAGCAGGATGAGTCACTGGTTCTTTCCCTCTAGCTTGGGGAATGGGTTGAATAGCTGGAATGCGAGCTGGAGTCGCAGTGTCTTTTGGAGGAGAGATATTTGGAGAGAATACCCTTTCGGTTCTGGTCACCTTACTTGATCCGGTGATGTTGTCAATGTCAGGTATGGTAGCTTCAACTGTAAGATCTTCAATGATCAAAGGGTCTTGCTTGACGCCATGATAGTAAACATCAGCTCCATAATTACAAGGAATAACCTTGTTAGAGGAATATGGAACCGGTCTGGGAGAAGTAATGATGACAGGTGCCACTCTAGGTACAGTATCAGCAGAGGAAATCCTTATTGTGTTAACATCAGCATAGTCTTCTGGGAAATCGTCACCCCATCCGGTTGCCTTAACATCTTCAATAGGAATCTTGTAGCTTTCAGGAACAGTATACTTCACCATGTAATCATATTTTCCACTTGGCTTCCCCAAGGTATCCCACACAGATGGTGCAGTTTCATTCACCTCCTCGATCTTCAACTTAGACATATCTTCACACAGCTTCTGCACATGTGGTTTTAGGAATAATATCTCACGGAGATCCATCATGCACTGGACACGTCTTCTCAACCAAGCATCACCATCAGGTGCAGATGGACACCAACGACAATTCTCCGGCATCCCGATTGACACCACCAGCAAATTCTTCTTAATACCATCGAGGAATGGTCAAGTCATCTATGTTGAAAACATAAGTATCCTCACCAACAGCATTGGTACCTTTGTCATGGTTAGTCATAGGCGCATTGATCACATTCGGAGTCTCAACCAGAGGATCAAATTCAATTTGCTTAGCTTCAATCATATCTTGAATCTTGTTCTTCAGAGCCCAACAATCATCAGTATTATGTCCAGGGCTATTGGAATGGTGTTTACTTAGCATTGGAATTGTATCTCGAGAGGAAGTGTTGATATTTTGAGGAGGATCCTCAAGGCTATCACCGCTTTCAACATGTGTTGCAAGGCTTGTGACAAAGGCATGTTGATCTTCAGAACTATCTTCGTGGCTGCTCGCTATGCTGTCTCACCGAGGTTGTGCCGATGCAGATCGAGATCACAACCGCCTCTACGCTGAGCACGGCCGGTCTTGGCTCGCTTTTCCGACCATACACAAGATTAGCTTCTTTCTTACCACCAAAAGATCTCTTCGCAAGATTTGATGATGACTCACCAATCTTTCCACTCTTGATACCACTCGATGCGCCTCCCCAATATCAACTTGGTGAATCCTACCGAGGAATTTCCAATCGATGATTGAAGAAAGGGCCCGCTGTTCTATAAACATGTCAACCAATTCCCTATTGGACAAGGGTATGAACTCACCGCTAGATCTCCATTTCGAGCATACTTTGAACTTCGTCACGACCCATAGACATGCTTTGTAGTTGCATGCGAGTGGGTGTCAATTCAAAGATTCTACTCATATCGTCAGAAAGCATCCGCTAGGTCACCCAAGTACGGATACGATCATTCTCTAGTCGATAATACCACCGCAATCGAGTTCCGACAAACTCTCTTGAAAATAGTGCATCCACAACTTTCTCATCGGGGGTTGATCTTCCGAACATAGGACTTCAAATGCAGGCAAGACATGCCATCATACTTGGAAAAGTAGGAACTTTGAATTTGGGAGGAATCACCACACCAGGAACAAGACCCAGATCATCAAAATTCAGCCCGGACATTTTCAGATTTTCCACAGCATTCAAACGGTCTTCAAGTTGCTTGTACATGTCACCTTCATCAGAATACTAGCTATAGTCGAGCGATCCTCTCCTTCTTTCTCGTGCTCACGCTGGTCATCTTCATTACCCTTGACACTCCCCTAATTCTTGACACTTCCTTCCGAGAGCTCTATCCGGCTAACCCTTTCAGGACCACCTTTGTAGCGTCTACCCTTGTTGAGAAGACCAACAACCTTCTTCTTTCTGTTGATGAGCTTCTTCAGATCTTCTTGGCCTTGGACCAAGCTGGTGAACATTTGGTGAAACTGAGCATTCTGAGCCTGAAGATCTTTGACACTGTTCAAGAGCCATTTCGCTAAAATAAATAGCGAGAAAATGAGAAAACCAATCTTCAATGTACCTGTGATGCAATGTTATGCCATGATATGCGATGTTTATGCGAATGCAATGCAATGTTTTCAAGGACCTTAAAGATTTAAATTTGTTAAACAAGCACGAACAAACATTTATTAGTACTCTTTTATTATTCTTTTTTTTTTAAGTACAAGAGATAGTTCGTAACAATAAAAGAAAAGCATATAAATCCTAAAGCTCTAAGTCTCCCATGGGCGCTCTTGGTGCCGAGGTAGTGGTGTTTCGCCTCGTGAAGTAGCTTGGTCAACTCTAGTACCTTATTCTCACTTGCAACACCGAGCTTCAAAGGTATCCCTCTTCTTTGTCAATCCAGATCTCTTCAAGTCTTCAAAATCGAAGGCATGTCGATGGAGAACGGTATAGGATTCGTCACCTATAGCAACAGGTTCCATAATTATTGGTAAAACAGGCGTGAATGGCATCATGAGGTTTTGAGCTCGAGCTCGCACCCATTTGAGGTAAGGTTCCCAAGGAATGGAGTTTTGGTGCCCCAAAGTCTTGGTATCAGTCTTCTTTACCATGCCCCAAGCGTATGAACCTTCGCTTGCACTTCGAGATCGTGGTTGAAGTCGAACACAATATCTTGGAGAAGCATATCATGAGGGCCATCTCTTCGAGCAAAACCAAACTGACGTAGAGCTAAAGAAGGGTTGTAAGTAATACCTCCCCTTATACCAAGGAGTGGCACATTAGGGAATTCTCCACAACTCTCAATGAATATGAAGTCCTTTTGAGAGAAAAGACTCCAACGGATATCTGAATGAGAGAGTGACATTAACCTTTGAGACCACTTCGATCTTTGTTCGTTCTTCAAAACTGATGGAGGGAGGTGCGAAATAAACCACCTGGAAAGTAACGGTATGCAACACATGAGAGTTCCTTGTCTCTTAGTAGTACGAGTGTGGAGAGAATGTAGGATGTCTCCAAGTAAAGTAGGCACTGGATTACGAGTAAGAAACAACTTGATGGTGTTGCATCTATGAATTGATGCGAGTTAGGAAATAGAACCAAACCATAGATTAGCAAGGCAACAATGTCTTCGAATGCATGGAAGCTCATAACCTTGAGGAATTCTCGGCTTTAATTAGAACTTAGCAAGTAAACCCTTAACTCCGCTTCTAGATTCCCAATTGGCTTCAATGTCTGAGCGTTTTAGATGTAGCGCTGATGCAATGTCTTCGTACCTAGGAACCTTTTCTAAACCGGTGAATGACATTTGATCAAGAATAGGTACCCCAAGTAGCTTAGAGAACTCGTCCAAGGTAGGAACCAACCGATAACTGGGAATGTAAAGCAATGGTGTTTCGGATCAAGAACCGAATAGACATGCATCATATCTTCTTCAAAACCGAAGATAACCAAATCAAGTAGATAACCATGTCTTTGATGAACCGAGCATGATCATGAATCAAACCAATTTTTGAGCGAGAAGGTATACCCATGAAGTTGATTCGATAGACTTTTTAGAAGCCATAATCCCCTACAAAACAGAGCAAAGATAAATCCCTAGGTCCTTGAAATAGTTAGAAATGATATGCAATGCGATGATGTCATGATGTCATGTTTTAGCACACACAAACAAATCACACAATGAGCCTAGGTTTAAGGCTTGCATGAGGTATAGGTGATTACCCACCAAAATTTGAGTTGGTTCATCCTGTCATATAATAGTAACCGGGTTTGAGGAATCTCACATCATCGATCTTTCTCAGGCGCTTATTTCATTACGACTACCAAGTGGTCGATCAAAATATCGCAAAAGTCCGATCTCAATGAGCGAGAATCGAGTATCAACCAACCTCGGTCTACACCAAAGCCGACCATCTCACTACCTTCTAATGGCCAAGATGGGTCAATTAAGGTTCTAAACGTTTAGTTAGTGCTTGATGAGACCACGCAGGCCAAATACTATCCTCAACTTGAAATGAAGAGTATCGTGACATACAAAGTGTCACACTAACGTAGCCATCATGTTGACCGCTTCGATATACGCCTAACGGTCGCGACGATTTATTGCTACTTACCTAAAAGGAAACCCGATCCGTGTAGGATCCCCACAAATATAATACCCAAGCAACCCTTAAAGATAAAGCAAGCAAGTCAAACAAAACAATAAAGGTGATCTAAAATCCCTAAGGTATTCTCTTTAGGTGTCTCCTCACAGAGTCGCCTAATACGTGAACCGACTTTGTAGGTTTTTGTATCGCAATGTGCGGATAGCAAGAGTCGCCACCGACTTTTCTTTTATCCAATTAAGGGAAGGTAAAAAGTACAGAAAAAGACCTTCGTTAGATTCTGAGTAAGGGAGAAGGTTATGAAAAGGGAAGGTATTAGCACCCTTTTCCATCCGTAGTTATCTATGGGCTCTTAGTTGCTCTTAGATCACTTTAGAATTGTGCTTCGTGTTTGAAAATGTTTTGAAAAATCATTTCGCTTTGACTTTATAATGATTCATGTAGGTATGTGTACAAAGTGTTTGGAAATGTTTCGTTTTGAAAAGAGTTTGAACTTTGACAAAAAGTGCGAGGTGTGAAAAGTATTTTGATAGAGCAAGCAACTAAAAGACTTATTACCCACTCGTAACGGTCGTTGTGTTATCTTACGCCCTTAGAATAGCGCTATCCATACCATTAGTTGGTAGGTAACTCTATTTGTTGGATGTAAGCGGACATTCAAGGGACATCGATGGTCATAGAAAGCAACTTGTAGGAAGTATCCTAACACATTCAAGGACTATCATCATTTTTGTAGGCGAAAATCGAGGGTCAAGATCATGTATTCGGAGGCTTACATCGTGGGTCTTATGATCTTTGTATCGACGGACTATGATGATTTGTTTTGAAGGCAATAGTGCTAGAATACCTCTACGCTCGAGGGACATGACCATTTTGAATTCAGAAGGCAACGAGAGAATTACCCTAAGGGTGCATGTGTGAAAAGTGTGTTGATTTCATTCATGTTATCTTGAAAATTAGAGTGAGCTATGTTCAATTTTAGTCTTGTCATACACGCCTAATTACTAACAGCTTATAAGATGCGGAAAGTAAATCATGGAAATATAAAGTGCGAAAGATAAATCCTACGCTATTACATGGCTTTGGGGTATACATAATTTAAAATGCGGAAAGTAGAAACCCTAATTAAACTATTACATCCCATAAGCAATTACATAATTGGAAAAAAGAAAACGATAAAAAGAAATCGTCCGAAACGGAATAACCTGTGAAAAGATGAGAAATCAGGAAATACGAGGAAATCGAATAAGAGGAAAATGTTAGTAAAAATAATAATTTTTAAATGAGAAAAATATTTCATGCTGGAAATAACATTAACATGCTAAAATAATTTTTTTGGATTTTTTGGAGTTAATTTAATAATTAAAAACTAATTAAATGTGATTTAAATGATAAATTAACAATTAAATTAAATATGCATGCAAAAATAATATTTTTAATTTTATAAATTAAATAAACATTTTCTGAGAATAATGCAAAAAGAAAAATATTTTTTAGTCTTTTTAAATGCATGATAAAAATTATGGAAATAAATTAAAATGAATAGAAATATTAAAAATAGAAAAATATGAAAATAGTTTGAAGTTTGTGAAAAGAAAAATAGAACCGGTCCTAGCAGGGGTCGAACTCATGACCATGAGGAGTGTCTTTTCAAAACGAAGCCTTAACCGCTGCGCCACTTGACACTTGGTGTTTGAAACATTGAAATCATTTGAATATATGTGATTACGTGTCTTGGGAAGGTTTGAAACACAGTCAGCGCGCGTGGACCCCATGATTATGAATGGACGAAACAGGATGCGCTATCATGCCACGCTTGCAGCTCACCGGTCAAACTGAGTCAGGACGCTGGAGCCCTAGCTCCGGTCGTCTTCTCCGGCGACTCAATTCTTCAAACCTGCAAAATACACGAAATCAAGGTCGATTAAGGCTACCCCTAAATCGGGTCTCATGAATACAATGGTGGCCTCAGTTTTGAATCGTCCTGCAATTTGAGATTTGAAGCTAACAGATCTAAAAGCCCTATATATGGCATTATGCGATTTCGACGTTCAAACCCATGAACGATTGCCCAGATCGAACCCTTAGCATCTCATGAACACGTTGAAAGCATTAGAATCAATTAAAACAAGCAGGTAGTAAAGATGCAAAAATCAAGAAAGTTTGAATATGTATGAATGGATATGGCACGATTCATGTTGCATTGATCAATAACAATGTTGTGTACTTACTCATACTTACCCTAGGAACACAAAGGAATGATTTTGGATGGCTGAAAGTGGCTGGAAATCAAAATAGGAATTTTGACAATTCTTGAAAAATTTTGGCAAAGTGTGGGTTGTTCTAAGGGCTAGGGTTTCGTGTCCCTTGTTGTGTGTAATGCTTGGTGTTTATAGAGTGTTTTGGGATGGCAAAGAGAGTGAAAAAAGATTTGGTTTTGAATGTGCCATAATTATTTTTCAAATAAAAATCAAATTTTGGAGAAAATTTGATTTTCTCTTCAATGTGAGAGCTAGCACGAATTTGGAATGTTCCATGGGCTATCTTGGACCTCAAGTTTGATATAAATTCACTCCTTTTGGAAAAATATCTTATGTTCATATTTTATATAATTTAATTTTGAATTAAATGGTTTTAAATCCAAAAATAAATCAATAAAATTGAAAATTGCCATGGCCAAGCATCAATGAGTCACAAATAATATCATGAACAAGTTTGGATCATAAAATTATAGTCCCATTTGGAAAATTTTGCATTTTGACCAATATCTCCTTTTGTGCAATTGTCCAAAATGCCCAACTTCAATAGTGTATCTTGCTCGCTTTTCCACATGTTTGAGTGTTCTTGGACTTTTAGAAAGCTCTAAGAGTCCTCTAACCAACCTCTTTGGTTTCATCTCAATTGAGTTTCCATGCTCAATATATATTCAAAACAAAATGTTGACTTTTGGTTGACTTTGAAAAGGACCTGTAATGTTTTGATCCATACCTTCCAAATGAAGCATTTTTTGAACATTCTTGTGAGACATGAAGTTGTAGAGAATTGAATTTCCTTCAGAACAAGAGGTGGTGGAAAATTTTTTGAGAAAGTATGAAGAAGTTATGCTTAGTCAAAATTTGGTTGACTTTTCACTAAGAAACCCTAATTTGGAAAGTTTGACTTTTGAGCAAATCTTGAGTTTTCTTGATGAATCATGATCAACCCTTGATCAAATGATGAATGTAACTTCAAAATAAGGATGTTGACCAAAAATCATGAAGTTTGACTTTATGTTGACCACAGTTGACTTTTTGTCCAATACAATTGATTTTCAACCATCTGAGCAATTGTCTGAGGAAATTTGACTTCTGAGACTTGAAACTTGACATGGAGAATCTTTGAAGTATATGAAGTGGCATGAAGACTATTGGAGATGTTGGAAGTCCATCTTGATCTGAGGATCACCAAACCCTAGTTTTGGTTGATTGTCTAGGAGAGGGTTTGTCTGATCAACCCTTGAGGAATCCTTGAGTATGGATGTATGAAATATCTTGAGAAGATGGAGGGCAAATTTTGGGGTATGACAGCTGCCCCTGTTCAATCTTCTTGTACTGGAAGGGTTAGATTGGCATGCATGCCTTTCGTGACCTGGAGGTAGAAGATGATTTAACACTCGAGTAGGAACTTTGAATTTGGGAGGAATCACCACACCAGGAACAAGACTCAGATCATCAAAATTCAGCCCGGACATTTTCAGATTTTCCACAGCATTCAAACGGTCTTCAAGTTGCGTGTACTTGTTACCTTCATCAGAGTACTAGCTATAGTCAGAGCGATCCTCTCCTTCTTTCTCAGGCTCACGCTGGTCATCTTCATTACCCTTGACACTCCCCTCATTCTTGACACTTCCTTCTGAGAGCTCTATCCGGCTAACCCTTTTAGGAACACCTTTGTAGCGTCTACCCATGTTGAGAAGACCAACAACCTTCTTCTTTCTGTTGATGAGCTTCTTCAGATCTTCTTGGCCTTGGACCAAGCTGGTGAACATTTGGTGAAACTGAGCATTCTGAGCCTCAAGATCTTTGACAACTGTCAAGAGCCATTTCTGCTAAAATAAATAGCGAGAAAATGAGAAAACCAATCTTCAATGTACCTGTGATGCAATGTTATGCCATGATATTCAATGTTTATGCGAATGCAATGCAATGTTTTCAAGGACCTTAAAGATTTAAATTTGTTAAACAAGCACTAACAAACATTTATTAGTACTTTTTATTATTCTCTTCTTTTAAGTACAAGAGATAGTTCGTAACAATAAAAGAAAAGCATATAAATCCTAAAGCTCTAAGTCTCCCATGGGCGCCTCTGGTGCCGAGGTAGGCTTGGTGTTTCGCCCTCGTGAAGTAGCTTGGTCAACTCTAGTACCTTCTTCTCACTTGTAACACCGAGCTTCAAAGGTATCCCTCTTCTTTCGAATCCAGATCTCTTCAAGTCTTCAAAATCGAAGGCATGTCGATGGAGAACGGTATAGGATTCCACCTATAGCAACAGTTCCATAATTATTGGTAAACAGCGTGAATGGCATCATGAGGTTTTGAGCTCTAGCTCGCACCCATTTGAGGTAAGGTTCCCAAGGAATGGAGTTTTGTGCCCCAAAGTCTTGGTATCGCCTTCTTACCATGCCCCAAGCGTATGAACCTTCGCTTGCACTCGAGATCGTGGTTGTAGTCGAACATAATATCTTGGAGAAGCATATCATGAGGGCCATCTCTTCGAGCAAAACCAAACTGACGTAGAGCTAAAGAAGGGTTGTAAGTAATACCTCCCCTTTACCAAGGAGTGGCACATTAGGGAATTCTCCACAACGCTCAATGAAGGTGAAGTCCTTTTGAGAGAAAAGACTCCAACGGATATCTGAATGAGAGAGTGACATTAACCTTTGAGACCACTTCGATCTTTGTTCGTTCTTCAAAACTGATGGAGGAAGGTGCGAAATAAACCACCTGGAAAGTAACGGTATGCAACACATGAGAGTTCCTTGTCTCTTAGTAGTACGAGTGTGGAGAGAATGTATGATGTCTCCAAGTAAAGTAGGCACTGGATTACGAGTAAGAAACAACTTGATGGCGTTGACATCTATGAATTGATCCGAGTTAGGAAATAGAACCAAACCATAGATTAGCAAGGCCACAATGTCTTCGAATGCATGGAAGCTCATAACCTTGAGGAATTCTCGGGCTTTCTTAATTAGGAACTTAGCAAGTAAACCCTTAACTCCGCTTCTAGATTCCCAATTGGCTTCAATGTCTGAGCGCTTTAGATGTAGCGCTGATGCAATGTCTTCGTACCTAGGAACCTTTTCTAAACTGGTGAATGGCATTTGATCAAGAGTAGGTACCCCAAGTAGCTTAGAGAACTCTTCCAAGGTAGGAACCAACTGATAATCTGGGAATGTAAAGCAATGGTGTTTCGGATCGAAGAACTGGAATAGGACATGCATCATATCTACTTCAAAACCGGAGATAACCAAATCAAGTAGATAACCATGTCTTTTGATGAACTGAGCATGATCATGAATCTCTGAAACCAATTCTTTGAGCTGAGAAGGTATACCCATGAAGTTGATTCGGATAGTCTTTTTAGAAGCCATAATCCCCAACAAAACAGAGCAAAGATAAATCCCTAGGTCCTTGAAATAGTTAGAAATGATATGCAATGCGATGATGTCATGATGTCATGTTTTAGCACACACAAACAAATCACACAATGAGCCTAGGTTTAAGGCTTGCATGAGGTATAGGTGATTACCCACCAAAAGTTTGAGTTGGTTTATCCTGTCATATAATAGTAACCGGGTTCGAGGAATCTCACATCATCGATCTTTCTCGTAGGCGTTTATTTCATTACGACTATCAAGTGGTCGACCGAAAATATCCCAAAAGTCTGATCTCAATGAGCGTAGCATCGAGTATCAACCAACCTCGGTCTACACCAATGCCGACCATCTCACTACCTTCTAATGGCCAAGATGGATCAATTAAGGTTCTAAACGTTTAGTTAGTGCTTGATGACACCACGCAGAAGCCAAATACTATCCTCAACTTAGAAATGAAGAGTATCAGGACATCCAAAGTGTCACACTAACGTAGCCATTATGTTGACCGTTTCGATATACCTCTAATGGTCGCGACGATTTATTGCTACTTACCTAAAAGGAAACCCGGATCCGGGTGTAGGATCCCCCACAAATATAATACCCAAGTAACCCTTAAAGATAAAGCAAGCAAGTCAAACAAAAAACAATAAAGGTGATCTAAAAATCCCTAAGGTATTATCTCTTTAGGGTGTCTCCCCAGAAGAGTCGCCAGCCTGAATACTTGAACCGACTTTGTAGGTTTTGTATCGCAAATGTGCGGTTAGCAAGAGTCGCCACCGACTTTTCTTTTATCCAATTAAGGGAAGGTAAAAGTACGAAAAGACCTTGTTAGATTCTCGAGTAAGGGAGAAGGTTATGAAAAGGGAAGGTATTAGCACCCTTTCCATCCGGGTTATCTACGGCTCTTAGTTGCTCTTAGATCACTTTAAAATTGTGCTTTCGTGTGTTTGAATTTTTTGAAAATCATTTCGCTTTGACTTTATAATGATTCATGTAGGAATGTGTACAAAGTGTTTGAAATGTTTCGCTTTGAAAAGAGTTTGAACTTTGACAAAAGTGCGAGGTGTGAAAAGTATTTTGATAGAGCAAGCAACTAAAAGACTTATTACCCACTCGTAACGATCGCTGTGTTATCTTACGCCCTTTAGAATAGCGCCTCCATACCATTAGTTGGTAGGTAACTCTATTTGTTGGATGTAAGCGGACATTCAAGGGACATCGATGGTCATAGAAAGCAACTTGTAGGAAGTATCCTAACACATTCAAGGACTATCATCATTTTCGTAGGCGACAATCGAGGGTCAAGATCATGTATTCGGAGGCGACATCGTGGGTCTTATGATCTTTGTATCGAAGGGACTATGATGATTTGTTTTTGAAGGCAACAATGCTAGAATACCTCTACATTCGAGGGACATGACCATTTTGAATTCGTAAAGGCAACGAGAGAGAATTACCCTAAGGGGTGCATGTGTGAAAAAGTATGGAAATAAATTAAAATGAATAGAAATATTAAAAATAGAAAAATATGAAAATAGTTTGAAGTTTGTGAAAAGAAAAATAGAACCGGTCCTAGCAGGGGTCGAACTCATGACCATGAGGAGTGTCTTTTCAAAACGAAGCCTTAACCGCTGCGCCACTTGACACTTGGTGTTTGAAACATTGAAATCATTTGAATATATGTGATTACGTGTCCTGGGAAGGTTTGAAACACAACAACAGACGGGACCCCATGATTATGAATGGACTAAACAGATGCGCTTATCATGCCACGCTTACCACCCCAACCGAAGTCACGCCGGAGCCCTAGCTCCGGCCGCCTTCTCCCGACTCAATTCTTCAAACCGCAAAATACACGAAATCAAGGTCGATTAAGGCTACCCCTAAATCGGGTCTCAAAATCCAATGGTGGCCTCGCTTTTGAATCGCCCCGCAATTTGAGATTTGAAGCTACAGCCTAAAAGCCCTATATATGGCATTATGCGATTCCGACGCTCAAACCCATGAACGATTGCCCGATCGAACCCTTAGCATCTCATGAACACGCCGAAAGCATTAGAATCAATTAAAACAAGTGTAGTAAAGATGCAAAATCAAGAAAGTTTGAATATGTATGAATGGATATGGCACATTCAGTTGCATTGATCAATAAAATGTTGTGTACTTACTCATACTTACCCTAGGAACACAAAGGAATGATTTTGGATGGTCGAAAGTGGTCGAAATCAAAATTCAATTTTGACAATTTTGAAAATTTTGGCAAAGTGTGGGTTGTTGTAAGGGCTAGGTTTCGTGTCCCTTGTCAGGTGTAATGCTTGGTATTTATAGAGTGTTTTGGGATGGCAAAGAGAGTGAAAAAAGATTTGGTTTTGAATGTGCCATAATTATTTTTCAAATAAAAATCAAATTTTGGAGAAAATTTGATTTTCTCTTCAATGTGAGAGCTAGCACGAATTTGGCATATTCCATGGGCTATCATGGACCTCAAGTTTGATATAAATTCACTCCTTTTGGAAAAATATATTATTTTCATATTTTATATAATTTAATTTTGAATTAAATGGTTTTAAATCCAAAAATAAATCAATAAAATTGAAAATTGCCATGGCCAAGCATCAATGAGTCACAAATAATATCATGAACAAGTTTGGATCATAAAATTATAGGCCCATTTGGAAAATTTTGCATTTTGACCAATATCTCCTTTTGTGCAATCATTCAAAATGCCCAATTTCTGAATAGTGTATCTTGCTCAGGTTTCCACATTTTTTAGTGTTCTTGGACTTTTTAGAAAGCTCTAAGAGTCCTCTAACCAACCTCTTTGGTTTCATCTGAATTGGAGTTTCCATGCTCAATATATCTTCAAAACAAAATGTTGGCTTTTTGTTAACTTTGAAAAGGACCTGTAATGTTTTGATCCATACCTTCCAAATGAAGCATTTTTTGAACATTCTTGTGAGACATGAAGTTGTAGAGAATTGAATTTCCTTCAAAACGAGAGGTGGTGGAAAAATTTCTAAGAAAGTATGAAGAAGTCATGCTCAGTCAAAGTTCAGTTGACTTTTCACTAAGAAACCCTAATTTAGAAAGTTTGACTTTTGAGCAAATCTTTAGTTTTCTTGATGAATCATGATCAACCCTTAATCAAATGATGAATGTAACTTCAAAATGAGGATGTTGACCAAAAATCAGGAAGTTTGACGGTATGTTGACCACAGTTGACTTTTTGTCCAATACAACTAATTTTCAACCATCGGAGCAATTGTTTGAGGAAACTTGACTTCTGAGGCTTGAAACTTGACATGGAGAATCTTTGAAGCATATGAGGAGGCATGATGACCATTGGAGATGTTGGAAGTCCATCTTGATCTGATAGATACCAAACCCTAGTTTGGGTTGATGTTCTAGGAGAGAGTTTGTCTGATCAACTCTTGAGGAATCCTTGAGTATGGATGTATGAAATATCTTGAGAAGATGGAGGGCAAATTTTGGGGTATGACAGCTGCCCCTGTTCAATCTTCTTGTACTGGAAGGGTTAGATTGGCATGCATGCCTTTCGTGACCTGGAGGTAGAAGATGATTTAACACTCGAGTAGGAACTTTGAATTTGGGAGGAATCACCACACCAGGAACAAGACTCAGATCATCAAAATTCAGCCCGGACATTTTCAGATTTTCCACAGCATTCAAACGGTCTTCAAGTTGCTTGTACTTTTCATCTTCATTAGAGTACTGGCTATAGTCAGAGCGATCCTCTCCTTCTTTCTCAGGCTCACCCTGGTCATCTTCATTACCCTTGACACTCCCGTCATTCTTGACACTTCCTTCTGAGAGCTCTATCCGGCTAACCCTTTAGGACCACCTTGTAGCGCCCGCCCATGTTGAGAAGACCAACAACCTTCTTCTTTCTCGTTGAGCTTCTTCGATCTTCTTGGCCTCGGACCAAGCTAGTGAACATCTCGCTAAACCGAGCTCGAGCCCGAGATCTTTGATGATCGCTCAAGAGCCATTTCATCTAAAATAAATAGCGAGAAAATGAGAAAACCAATCTTCAATGTACCTGTGATGCAATGTTATGCCATGATATGCAATGTTTATGCGAATGCAATGCAATGTTTTCAAGGACCTTAGAGATTTAAATTTGTTAAACAAGCACGAACAAACATTTATTAGTACCCCTTTTATTATTCTTTTTTCTTTTTAAGTACAAGAGATAGTTCAGAACAATAAAACAAAAGCATATAAATCCTAAAGTTCTAAGTCTCCCATGGGCGCTTCCTCTTGATGCCGACGTAGGCGTTGATGTTTCGCTCCTCGTGAAGTAGCTTGGTCAACTCTAGTACCTTCTTCTCACTCACATAGCACTGAGCTTCAAATGTATCCCTCTCTTCTTTAAGTTGAATCTAGGATCTCTTCAAGTCTTCAAAATCAGTAGGAATGTCAGGATGGAGAACAGTATAGGGTACGTCACCTATAGCAACAGGTTCCATAATTACTGGTAAAACAGGCGTGAATGGCATCATGAGGTTTTGAGCTCGAGCTCGCACCAATTTGAGGTAAGGTTCCCAAGGAATGGAGTTTTGTGCCCCAAAGTCTTGGTATCGCCTCTTTACCATGCCCCAAGCGTATGAACCTTCGCTTGCATTCGAGATCGTGGTTGTAGTCGAACACAATATCTTGGAGAAGCATATCATGTGGGCTATATCTTCGAGCAAAACCAAACTGTCAGAGAGCTAGAGAAGGGTTGTAAGTGATAACTCCCCTTATACCAAGTAGTGGTACATTGGGGAATTCTCCACAACGCCAATGAATGTGAAGTCCTTTTGAGAGAAAAGACTCCAACGGATATCCGAATGAGAGAGTGACATTAGTCTTTGAGACCACTTCAACCTTTGTTTGTTCTTCAAACCGATGGAGGAAGGTGCTAAATAAACCACCGGACAAGAACGATACAACACATGAGAGTTCCTTGTCTTTGGTAGTTCGAGTGGAGAGAATGCACGTCTCCAAGTAAAGTAGGCATCGGATTACGTAAGAAACAACTTGATGGCGCTGACATCTATGAATTGATCCGAGTTAGGAATAGAACCAAACCATAGATTAGCAAGGCCACAATATCTTCGAATGCATGGAAACTCATAACTTTGAGGAATTCTCGCTTTCTTAATTAGGAACTTAGCAAGTAAACTCTTAACTCCACTTCGTTTCCCAATTGGCTTCAATGTCCGAGCGCTTAAGATGTAATGTCGATGCGATGTCTTCGCATCTAGGAACCTTTTCTAAACCTGAATGGCATTTGATCAAGAATAGGTACCCCAAGTAGCTTAGAGAACTCTTCCAAGGTAGGAACCAACTCGATAACTGGGAATGTAAAGCAATGGTGTTTCGATCAAAGAACCGAATAGACATGCATCATATCTTCTTCAAACCGAGATAACCAAATCAAGCAGATAACCATGTCTTTTGATGAACTGGCATGATCGAATCAAACCAATTCTTTGAGCGAAGGTATACCCATGAAGTTGATTCGATAGTCTTTCTAGAAGCCATAATCCCTATAAAATGAGCAAAGATAAACCAGGTCCTTGAAATAGTTAGAAATGATATGCAATGCGATGATGTCATGATGTCATGTTTAGCACACACAAACAATTCACACAATGAGCCTAGGTTTAAGGCTTGCATGAGGTATAGGTGATTACCCCACCAAAAGTTTGAGTTGGTTCATCCTGTCCTATAATAGTAACCGGTTCTAGGAATCTCATATCATTGATCTTTCTCAGAGGCGCTTATTTCAATACGACTACCAAGTGGTCACCAAAAATATCCCAAAAGTCGGATCTTAATGAGCGTAGCATCGAGTATCAACCAACCTTAGTCTGCACCAAAGCCGGCCATCTCACTACCTTCTAATGGCCAAGATGGGTCAATTAAGGTTCTAAAAGTTTAGTTAGTGCTGATGACACCACGCAGAAGCCAAATACTATCCTCAACTTGGGAATGAAGAGTATCAGGACATCCAAAGTGTCACACTAATGTAGCCATCATGTTGACCGTTTCGATATACGTCTAACGGTCGCGATGATTTATTGCTACTTACCTAAAAGGAAACCCGGATCCGGGAGTAGGATCCCCCACAAATACAATACCCAAGTGTCATACCTCAAAATTTTCCCTCCATCTTCTCAAGACATCTCATACATCCATACTCAAGGATTCCTCAAGAGTTGATCAGACAAACTCTCTCCTAGAACATCAACCCAAACTAGGGTTTGGTATCTATCAGATCAAGATGGACTTCCAACATCTCCAATGGTCATCATGCCTCCTCATATGCTTCAAAGATTCTCCATGTCAAGTTTCAAGCTCCACAAGTCAAATTTCCTCAGACAATTGCTCAGATGGTTGAAAATCATTTGGACAAAAGTCAACTGTGGTCAACATACAACAAACTTCATGATTTTTGGTCAACATCCTCATTTTGAAGTTACATTCATCATTTGATCAAGGGTTGATCATGATTCATCAAGAAACCTCAAGATTTGCTCAAAAGTCAAACTTTCTAAATTAGGGTTTCTAGGTGAAAAGTCAACTAAAGTTTGACTGATCATAACTTTCTCATACTTTCTCAGAAAGTTTTCCACCACCTCTTGTTTTGAAGGAAATTCAATTATCTACAACTTCATGTCTCACAAGAATGTCCAAAAAATGCTTCATTTGAGAGATATGGCTCAAAACATTATAGGTCATTTTCAAAGTCAACAAAAAGTCAACATTTTGTTTTAAGGATATATTGAGCATGGAAACTCCAATTGAGCTGAGACAAAAAAGGTTGGTTAGAGGACTCTTAGAGCTTTCCAAAAAGTCCAAGAACACTCAAAAATATGGAAAATTGAGCAAGATACACCATTCACAAGTTGGGCAATTTTGAAAGAGTGCACAAAGAGAGATGCTTCTAAAAATCAAAACTTTTGCAAATGGGCTTACTTTTTCTTCATCCAAACTTGTTCCTTACACAATTAGGAATATCCAAGCCCAATGCCATGAATTTTTATTTTATTTTTCTATTTAATTTGGAATTTATTCATTTAAATACAAATTAAATTAAAAAATAAAGTATAAAATCAAAATTAATTGCAAACTTGATTTTTCTCTCTTCCTTGAGATCCAAGCAACTCAACAAAGCCAGCAAATTTCGAAATTTGGATTGGTATGGCAAGATTTGATTGAAAATTGATCAAAATATGAAAATTTGATTTTGTACAAAATCAAATTTGATTTGCATTGATTAGTGATTGATTCTTCCTCAAATTAACTCCAAATCCTTCTACTATATATACATAACTCATGCCACACGAATTAGGGTAGAGAATTTGGCTGAAGAAACCCTAGCCCTTACAACAACCCTTATTTTGCCAAATTTTCTCAAGAATTGTCAAAATTCAAAATTCATTCTCCAGCCACTTTCAGCCATCAAAAACCATCCCATTGTCTTCAGGAGGTAGGTTTGAGTAAGTACACATCCTTGCCAATGGTTAAAACAAGCTAAATCGATGCATACATGATCATACATATTCAAAACTTTTTGATTTTTGCATTTTATTATTCTGTAAATCGATTTTAATGCTTTCATTGTGTTCATGAGGTTCCATGGATGAGATCCGGGCCATCGCTTGTGAGTTTGAACGTTGGAATCACAATTGCCATGTTTAGGGTTTCTTGTGTTGTCTTCGAACCGGAAAGACCGATTCAGCCAAAACCGACACCACCATTGAGTTCGTAAGGGTCGAAATAGGTGGACTAGGTCTCTTTGTTTCAATCTTCGATTTTGCGTGTTTGAGAATCACAGTGGAGAAGACGACCGGAGCCCTAGCTCCCGACTCAGCGAAGACCGGCAAGCGGGCGTGGCGCTTCGGCGATCTGATTGGCTCTCTATTCAACCGGGTCCACCACCGACCGTGTTTGACTTCTCCAAACAATGACGCTGTACACTCATGATCTCACGCCAATCCATGACAACAAGTGACGATGGCGAGTGGTAAAGCTCTTCCCGCAAAGATACTCTCCCATGTCCTGAGTTCGATCCTCACTGGCACCGGTTTTGCATCCTTTTTACAAACTTCATATTTTTAACTATTTTCTTATTTTCTTATTTATTTAATATTTTTCATGCATTTTAATTAATTTCCACAAATTTTCTCATGCATTAAAAACTATCAAAATATTTTTTCCTTCTGCATTTATTTTCATAAAATACTTATTTAATTTATAAAATTAAAAAAATATTACTTTGCATGTATATTTATTTGTATTCATGATTTACCATTTAAATCAATTTTAATTAGTTTTTAATTATTAAAATGCATCTAAAAAAATCCCAAAAAATTATTTTAGCATATTTATGTTATTTCCAGCATGTCATATTTTTCTTATTTTAAAATTTGCATTTAACTAACATTTTTCCTCTTATTCGATTCATCTCGTATTTTCCGATTTCTCATTCTCTTACAGGTTATTCCGCTTCGCATTTTTTTCTATCGCTTTTATTTTTTTCAATAATGTAATCGCCATGGGATGTAATAGTTTAAATTAGGTTTTATTTTCCGCAAGTTTAAATTATGTATCCGCCCAAAGCCATGTAATAGCGAGACATTTATCTTTCCGCATCTTTACATTCCGCATTTTAATTTCCGCACCCTATAAACTGCTAGTAATTAGGCGTGTATGGCAAGATAAAATTGAACATAGCCCACTAATTTTCAAGATAACATATATCTAAATCAACACACTTTTTCACACATGCACCCCTTAGGGTAATTCTCTCTCGTTGCCTTACGAATTCAAATATGGTCATGTCCCTCGAACGTAGAGGTATTCTAGCATTGTTGCCTTCAAAACAAATCATCATAGTCCCTTTGATACAAAGATCATAGACCCACGATGTCGCCCACGAATACATGATCTTGACCCTCGATTGTTGCCTACGAAAAATGATGATAGTCCCTTCGAATGTGCTAGGATACTTCCTACAAGTTGCTTTCTATGACCATCTGATGTCCCTTCGAATGTCCCGCTTACATCCAACGACTAAGGTTACCTACCAACTAATGGTATGGATAGCACTATTCTAAAGGAACGTAAAACAATACGAAAACGACCAATTCTGAGTAGGTAATAAGACTTTTAGTTGCTTGCTCTATCAAAATACTTTTCACACCTCACACTTTTGTCAAAGTTCAAACTCTTTTCAAAACGAAACATTTCCGAACACTTTGTATACATTCCTACATGAATCATTACAAAGCCAAAGTGAAATACCTTTTCAAAACATTTTTTTCAAACACACAGAAAGCACAATTTTAAAGTGATCTAGAGCAACTAAGAGCCCGTAGATAACTACGGATGGAAAGGGGTGCTAATACCTTCCCTTTTCATAACCTTCTCCCTTACTCGTAATCTAACGAAGGTCTTTTTCTCGTATTTTACCTTCCCTTAATTGATAAAAATAAAAGTCGATGGCGACTTGCTATCCGCACATTTGTGATACAAAACCTACAAAGTCACTTCACCAGACATGTAATCGGCGATCACTGGGATACACCCTAAAGAGAGAATTGCCTTAGGGATTTCTAGATCACATTTATTGCTTTCTCGCTTGATTTGTATGCTTTATCTTTAAGGGTTGCTTGGGTATTATATTTGTGGGGATCCTACACCCGATCCGGTTTTTAGGTAAGTAGCAATAATCGTCACGACTGCTAGACGATATCAAAACGGTCAACATGATGGCTACGTTAGCGTGACACTTTGATGTCCCGATACTCTTCATTCCCAAGTTGAGGATAGTATTTGGCTTCATGTGTCATCAAGCGCTAACTAAATTTTTAGAACCTTAATTGACCCATCTTGGCCATTAGAAGGTAGTGAGATGGCCGTTTTGGTGCACTAAGGTTGGTTGATACTGATGCTACGCCATTAAGTTCGACTTTTGGGATATTTTCGTCGACCACTTGGTAGTCGATTGAAATAAACGCCTACGAGAAAGATCAATGATGTGAGATTCCTAGAACCCTACATTATTATAGGACAGATAAACCAACTCAAACTTTTGGTAGGGTAATCACCTATACCTCTTGCAAGCCTTAAACCTAGGCTCATTGTGTGAATTGTTGTGTGCTAAACATGACATCATGACATCATTCGCATTGCATATCATATCTAACTATTTCAAGGACCTAGGATTTATCTTTGCTCTGCTTTGTAGGATTATGGCTTCTAGAAAGACTATCCGAATCAACTTCATGGGTATACCTTCTCACCAAAGAATTGGTTTCGTAAATTCCGATCATGCTCGCCATCAAAAGACATGGTTATCTACTTGATTTGGTTATCTCCGGTTTGAAGAAGATATGATGCATGTCCTATTTCAGCTTCTTGATCCAAGCACCATTGCTTTACTTTCCTGATTATCGCTTAGTTCCTACCTTGAAGAGTTCTCTAAGCTACTGGGATACCTATTCTTGACCAAATGCCATTCACCGGTTTAGAAAAGGTTCCTAAGTATGAAGACATCGCATCCGCCTTACATCTTAAGCGCTCAGACATTGAAGCCAATTGGGAAACTAGAAGTGGAGTTAAGGGTTTACTTTCCAAGTTCTTGATTAAGAAAGCCCGAGAATTCCTCAAAGTTATGAGTTTCCATGCATTTGAAGACATAGTGGCCTTGCTAATTTATGGTTTGGTTCTATTTCCTAACTCGGATCAATTCATAGATGTCAGTGCCATCAAATTGTTCCTTACCCGTAATCCTGTGCCTACCTTACTTGGAGACATCCTACATTCTCCACACTGCACTCACTAAGAGACAAGGAACTCTCATGTGTTGCATACCGCTACTTTCCTGTGTGGTTTATTTCGCACCTTCCTCCATCGCTTTGAAGAACGAACAAAGGTTGAGATGGTCTCAAAGACTAATGTCACTCTCTCATTCGATATCCGCTGGAGTCTTTTCTCTCAAAAGGACTTCACATTCATTGAGCGTCTTGGAGAATTCCCTAATGTACCGCTACTTGGTATAAGAGGAGGTATTACTTACAACCCTTCTCTAGCTCTACGTCAGTTTGGTTTTGCTTGAAGAGATGGTCCACATGATATGCTTCTCCAAGATATTGTGTTCGATTACAACCACGATCTCCAGAATTACCGACGAAGGTTCATACACGCTTGGGGCATGGTAAAGGAGACCGATACCAAGACTTTGGGGCACCAAAACTCCATTACTTGGGAACCTTACCTTAAATGGGTGAGAGCTCGAGCTCAAAACCTCATGATGCCATTCACGCCTGTTTTACCAGTAATTATGGAACCCGTTGCTATAGGTGACGAATCCTATGCTGTTCTCCATCCTGACATGCCTACTGATTTTGAAGACTTGAAGAGATCTTGGGCTCAGCTTAAAGAAGAGAGGGGTACCTTTGAAGCTCAGTGTTATGCAAGTGAGAAGAAAGTGCTAGAATTGACCAAGCTACTTCACGAGGAGCGAAACATCAACACCTACCTCAGCATCAAAAGGAAGCACCCATGGGAGACTTAGAGCTCTAGGATTTATATGCTTTTCCTTTATTGTTTTGAACTACCTTTTGTACTTAAAAAGAAAAAGAATAATAAAAGAAGTACTAATAAATGTTTGTTCATTGCTTGTTTAACAAATTTAAATCTCTAAGGTCCTTGAAAACATTGCATAGCATTCGCATAAACATTGCATATCATAGCATAACATTGCATCATGTGTACATTGAAGATTGGTTTTCTCATTTTCGCTATTTATTTTAGCGTAAATGGCTCTTGAACACCTCACAAAGATCTCCAAGCTCAAAATGCTCGGCCAACAGATGTTCACCGCTTGGTCCAAGGCCAAGATCCAAGAAGCTCATCAATGTAGAAGAAGGTTGTTGGCCAAGAAGCTCATCAACATGGATGACGCTACAAAGGTGGTCCTAAAGTGGTCACAGAGAACTCTCTCAAGGAAGTATCAAGAAAGAGGATGAGCAAAGTGACAAGGGTGATGAAGGCAGCCGATGAACTCGAAAAGAATTATGATGATGACCAATATTCGATGGAGATAACAAGTACAAGCAACTTGAAGACCGTCAATGTCGTGGAAAACCCAAGATGTCGAGGCTGAATTTTGATGATCTGAGTCTTGTCCCTGGTGTTGTGATTCCTCCCAAGTTCAAAGTTCCTACTTTTGCCAAGTATGATGGCATGTCTTGTCCAAAGCTGCATTTGAAGTCTTATGTTCGTAAGATCAACCCCACATCGATGATGTAAAGTTGTGGATGCACTATTTTCAAGAGAGTTTGTCCGGAACTCAGTTGGAATGGTATTATTAGCTAGAGAATGACCGTGTCCGTACTTGGAGTGACTTAGTAGATGCTTTCTACAGATAACATGAGTACAATGCTGAATTGACACCCACTCGCATGCAACTACAAAGCATGTCTATGGGTCGTGATGAGAAGTTCAAGGAATATGCTCAAGTGAGAGATCTAGCAGCAGTTCAACCACCCTTGTCCAATAGGAGTTGGTTGATATGTTTATGGGAACACTGACAGGCCCATTCTTCAATCATCTGATTGGAAACTCTTCAGCCGGGTTCACCGAGTTGATATTGACAGGTGAACACATTGAAGCTGGTATCAAGAGTGGAAAGATTCATGTAGAGTCATCTTCAAATGTCAAGAGATCTTTGGTGGTAAGAAAGAAGCTAATGTGTATGGTCGAAAAGCCGAGCCAAGACCGACCGCTCAATCTGAGGGCGCTAGATCTCCAATCCTACATCAAGACAATCTCACGAGACAACGCAAGATAACCGTAACGCGCCACGAAGACAGCTTTTAAAGATCAACATGCCTTTGTCGCAAGCCTTGCAACACATGTTGAAAGCATAGCGACACCTTGAGGGATCCTCCTCGTAACGCCAACACTTCCTCTCCGAGATACAATCCTAATGCTAAGTGTGCTTACCACTCCAATAGCCCTGGACATAGTACTGATGATTGTTGGGCTCTGAAAAACAAGATTCAAGATATGATTGAAGCTAAGAAGATTGAGTTTGACCCTCCCGTTGAGACTCCGAATGTGATCAATGCGTCTATGCCTAACCATGACAAGAGTTCCAATGCTGTTGGTGAGGATACTTATGTTTTCAACATAGATGACTTGACCATTCCTCTGATGATCTAAGAAGAATTTGCTGCAAGCCGGTGTCAATCCAGGATGCCCAGAGAATTGCCGTTGGTGCTCGTCTGCACCTGATGGTTGTGCTTGGTTGAGAAGACGTGTTTAGTGCTTGATGGATAACCGTGAGATACTATTCTTGAAACCGCCTGTGCAGAAGCTGTGTGAAGAAATGTCTATGTTGAAGATTGACAATGCGAATGAAACTGCACCACCTGTGTGGGATACCTTGGGGCAGCCAAGTGGAAAATATGATTACATGGTGAAGTACACTGTTCCTGAGAGCTACAAGATTCCAATTGAAGATGTTAAGGTAACTGGATGGGGTGACGATTTCGTAAGACTATGCCGATGTTAACACTATAAGGATTTCCATCGATCCTGTGCTCAGAGTGGCACCTCTCATTATTACCTCCTGCACTGGGCCCGTATTCCTCCGACAAAGCTATTCCTTGGAATTATGGATCTGATGTTTACTATGATGGTGTCAAGCAAGACCCTCTGACCATTGAAGATCTTACAGTTGAAGCTACCATTCCTGACATTGACAATATCACCGGATCAAGTAAGGTAACTCGAACCGGAAGAGTATTCTCTCCAGATATCTCTCTCCAAAAGACACTGTGACTCCAACAGCATTCCTATTCAATCCATTCCCAAGCTAGAGGAAAAGAACCAGGACTCATCCCGTCACCGTATACCAAAGGAAGTTATCAAGACACTCCAAACAAGAAATGGAGGAAATTCAAGATTATCAAGAAGAGTGACTACAATGTTGTGGAACAGCTGGGACAGATCTGCCCAAGATCTCCATGCTTGCTCGCTTTGTGCTCCGAGGCTCATGCTAATGCCTTGGTGAAGTTTCTCAAGAATGCTCACGCGTGCAAGACACTACTACCGACCAGCTCAAGTTTGTATTGCTAGCCTGCTGCCAACAACGCCTAGGCTTCTCGATGTCGATTTGACTCACGAAAGAAACATAACAAAGCCTTGCACCACTGCTGAATGCAAGGGCACTACACTATCTCATGTCTTGGTGGATACCGCTCGCTTTGAATATTCTTCCAAGACGCTTTGATCGACTTGATATCAAGGGTTGGTTCTCGAGACCCAATGATATAATTGTGAGAGCTTTTGATGGTTCTAAACGCAAGATTGGAGAGCTCATCATAAAGTCGGTTCCGCACTTTTGACTCTACTTTCTTTGTCATGGACATCCGTCCACTTACTTCCTTGCCTACTTGGACGCCTGATACATGGGGCAAAGGCGTTACTCTACTCGCATCGAAACCAAGTACCGTGAAAGGGAAGGTTGTTACGATGTGGTGAAGAAGAATATATGGTCATTATCTCGCATGTCCGATACCAAATGAAAGGTGAATTCTTTGAAACTCCCTGTCAAGCCTTTGAAGCAATATCCAGAATCATGCCTGCTGCCTCTCCCGTCACTCCTAAAGATGCTAAAGTTCCACCTAGGATGGCCTCGCTGAAAGATGCTCAAGCTGCTGTTGAACAAGGAGGTAGTACTGTTTGGGGTCAGCTCCCCGATCTTCCTTTCAAATCCGACAAGACTGGTTTAGGCTTCACCATCAAGGGTCATAAGATGATACGCCGCGAACGTGCCGACCAACTTCTTTTCCGCATCATCCAGAGTGGAATCCATGCTATAGAAGACGACGACAACGGCTTCGACATCAGCAAGTGGATCTTCCCAACTCCAGATCATGGGCTCAGCAATTAGAAGGTCAAGACGCCATACCAATCTCCTTTAGCCGTGAGTAATTGCTCTTGTTTTGTTTTGCTTTTCGATTTTTATGTTTCAACAATAAACTCTAAAGCCTAGTGTGCCCGGCATCATGGCTCATTTGCGAGGGTTATTATCTGTCGTTATGTATTTTCATTCAATAAATTGCTGGACTTTGCATTCAATTATTTGTTTTCTTTCTTTACTTTATCACCCTCCAAAAGCTATGTGTTTCTTACACACACCCACGTGATACACCGCAATCACTCGAATCTCGTTAATAACAAATGCTATTGCTAAATATGACTTCGATAATATGATCTACCAAGCCGAGGACTAAAGTGAGGAAGATTGTGAAGTGCAGAGAACTTTCCGATCGCACAAGAAGAGCGAGTTATACACCACACAAGAGCAAGTTGAGGTTGTGAATTTGGGTACTAACGAAGACGTAAAAGAGATCAAGATAGGAGCGGTCTTGAGAGCAAGTTAAAGAAAGGTTGGTATGCTACGAGACTACATTGAGGTTTTTGCTTGGTCATAAGACATGCCTGCTTAGACATTGATATTATGGTTCACCGATTGCCGACAAAAGAAGGTTTTCTCCAAAGGAAATGTATGTTCGCCGTGATGCGTCCCGAGATGTCGAGAAAATCAAAGCCGGGTTACGAACAGCTCAATGCCTATTCCTAGTCATACTTCCTATCCACAATGGTTGCAAATGTGGTGCCTGTGCCTAAGAAGGATGGCAAGGTACGAATGTGTGTGGATTACGTAGATCCGAATAAAGCGAGTCCGAAGACGATTTTCCACTCCTCACATTGATGTTCGTTGACAACACCGCCAACATAAGGTTTTCTCCTACATGGATGGTTTCTCCACAAATCGATCAAATGGCTCCTCAAGACATGGAGAAGACTACTTTATACAGGGGCACTTTCGCTACAAGGTTATGCCGCTCGGTCAAGAACGCAGCGCCACTTATCGCCGCGTATGGTTACATTATTTCATGACATGATTCATCACGAGATAGAGGTCTACGCTGATTTATATGATAGCTCGATCACGCATCAAGAAGAACATCTCGATCATCCGCAAAACTATTCGACAGTTGAAGAAGTATGATCGAGACTTAACCCAACAAGTGCACCTTTGGAGTCAGTCCGAAAACTCCTAGGGTTTGTTGTCGTGGTAAAGGTATTGAAGTTGACCCCGCCAAGGTTAAAGCCATTCAAGAGATGCCAGCCCGTGATCGAGAAAGAAGTCGAGGTTTCTTGGCCGATTGAATTACATTGCCGATCTATTGCACACCTAATCGCTACTTGTGAGCCAATCTTCAAGTTACTAAAGAAAGATCAAGTAGTGGAATGGAATGAGGATTGCCGATCGCTTTTGACAAAATCAAGGAGTACCCAGTAATCCTCCCATACCGATGCCACCGTCAAGGAAGACCTCTTATCATGTACTTGATGTGTTAGAGAACTCAATGGGTGTGTTGGGGCAACATGACGAGTCCGGTCGAAAAGAGCATGCAATATACTACCTTAGCAAAAGTTTACCGATCGTGAAACAAGATACTCACAGCTCGAGAAAACATGCAACGCTTTGGCTTGGGCTGCTCGCCAACTAAGACAGTATATGTTGACTCTGTAACACGGTGAACTGACTTTTTAGGTTTTTTGTATCGCAAATGTGCGAATAGCAAGAGTCGCCACCGACTTTTATTTTTATCCAATTAAGGGAAGGTAAAAGTACAGAAAAAGACCTTCGTTAGATTCTGAGTAAGGGAGAAGATTATGAAAAGGGAAGGTATTAGCACCCCTTTCCATCCGTAGTTTATTCTACGGGCTCTTAGTTTCTCTAAATCACTTTAAAATTGCTTTCTGTGTGTTTGAAAATGTTTTGAAAAGGCATTTCGCTTTGACTTTGTAATGATTCACGTAGGAATGTATACAAAGTGTTCGGAAATGTTTCGTTTTGAAAAGAGTTTGAACTTTGACAAAAGTGTGAGGTGTGAAAAGTATTTTGATAGAGTAAGCAACTAAAAGTCTTATTACCTACTCAGAATTGGTCGCTGTGTTATTTTATCGCCTTTAGAATAGTGCTATCCATACCATTAGTTGGTAGGTAACCCTATTTGTTGGATGTAAGAGGGACATTCGAAGGGACATCGTATGGTCATAGAAAGCAACTCGTAGGAAATATCCTAGCACATTCGAAGGATGTTCTTGCAGGAAAAACTATATATATGATCTTTAAGGGATTCAGAGGCTCACACGAAGGACGCATGGCCTCCAAGCTACCGGTCTAGCTTACCCCGCTGTTGGGAGCCCTTATAGATGGAGTAGATCTCTCCTCTTTAGTGAGTAGTTTAGAGAGGAAATGAGAGAATGATCCCTTTCCCATGGTCCTAAGGCCTCTTTTTATAGCATTGCCATCACTAATGATCATAATGATGCAACCGTCCATTTAATACATGAAACCGTTACTTAATGATTCGTAACCGTCCAGAATCGACCCATAAATAGCGAATGAGGCCAATCCAACCCTCCTAGCCCGGATAGAGGTCCGGTCATATCCCTGGTTGACCTGCCCTTATCCGACCCGGAACTATGTCTAAGCTGCCTCATAGCACATCCGAGATTCATCCCGGATGTCTACAAACCCTCCTCCGGCCTTATATCTCGGCTGGGAAATTTATGCATGATCATAGCCCCGAGCATATGGTTTCTAGACCTTGAAGCCTTATGCTCGATTTTAATAGAAACATAAACTTTGACCCAGCCGACCTCCAATACCAACCTCGTGCTTTAGTGTGAATTTACACACGCTGGTTTACCATTCTTCGCTTTTTGAGGTTTTGAATGTTACGACGTCGCCGAATCGACACTCCAACAGAACGCCGCTTTTAGCCCGGCCGATCCCGTGACGCATGGCCGGATAAAAATTCTTTCGACCTCACATCTCGGCTCGAGCAAGAAGATATATAGACGCATCAGCCCCGAGTATCTTGAGTCAAGGCTTTGATGAAAATGTTTTGACGGAATCCAATTAAGATCCTTCGCTTTACATGCCCGGTATGCATGTAGCTTTTAAGGTTGCTCGTGAACGATTTTATGTTATGCTACTATCCCCCAAGCCATAGGGCGTAGCAAACAACTACCCTGATGGCTTGGATGAGTACGTAACAATTTGTTCACAACGCCAATGTATTCCTATCCTCGTCGTTGAATCGATACTCCAGTTTAACCCAAGCATAACACTCGTTTTTAATCCGACCTGGGCTTAGAACTTTGTCGGGCTATTGGTAGTAAGACTTAGCTTAACTATACCAGCCCCCAAGTCGCATGATGCATCAAGCAGTATATTGGCTTTTCCAAGTACATAACAACTGTTCATGACACCACTTCAGTTTTTTACCGCTTTTACGTGTTAGATATAGAGCCTTCAAGGTTCAGAACCTCCATAGGGATGATCCGAGACGGATTCAGAGCCCAACCGAGTTTGACCGGAAGGTTGTTCCGCGTAGGAACAGAGCCTTTGAGGTTCAGAGCCTCTATAGGGATGATCCGAGACTGATTCAGAGCCCAACCGAGGTTGACCGTAGGGTATTCCGATAGGAATGTAGCCTTCCGTGATCGAAGATTTATCATAGACCGAGCTTAGCAAGACGCCGCCATAGGGTTCGTGAGCCTCAAGCGAGGTTGACCAAGGAGTATTCCGCGAGGAACAGAGCCTTTGGATCGAAGATCATCATAGACCGAGCTTAGCAAAGACGCCGCCATAGGGTTCGAGCCTCAAGCGAGGTCGACCAAGGAGTATTCCGAGGAACAGAGCCTTTGCGTGACTGAAAGACGATCATAGACCGAGCTTAGCAGCACGTCGCCATAGGGTTCGAGCCTCAAGCGAGGTTGACCAAGGAGTATTCCAGAGGAACAGAGCCTTTGCGTGATCGAAGACGATCATAGACCGAGCTTAGCAAAGACGCCGCCATAGGGTTCGTGAGCCTCAAGCGAGGTTGACCAAGGAGTATTCCGCGAGGAACAGAGCCTTTGCGGATCGAAAGACGATCATAGACCGAGCTTAGCAAAGACATCGCCATAGGGTTCGTGAGCCTCAAGCGAGGTTGACCAAGGAGTATTCCGCAGGGAACAGAGCCTTGCGTGATCGAAAGATTTATCATAGACCGAGCTTAGCAGCACGTCGCCATAGGGTTCAGAGCCTCAAGCGAGGTTGACCAAGGAGTATTCCGCGTAGGAACAGAGCCTTTGCGTGACTGAAAGACGATCATAGACCGAGCTTAGCAGCACGTCGCCATAGGGTTCAGAGCCTCAAGCGAGGTTGACCAAGGAGTATTCCGCGTAGGAACAGAGCCTTTGTGTGACTGAAAGACGATCATAGACCGAGCTTAGCAGCACGTCGCCATAGCCTTTGATTTCCGCCATATCCGAGTCTTGAGGTGCGGAGCACTTTTATCCAATCCGTTACATCCTATTTAGCTTTTACAAACTATAATTAATTCTAAGATGCCTCTTCCCCCACACAGGAGAGCTAGACGACACCTTATACAACGATGTTTTAGACAATATTTTATTCTTTACAATATTTCAACAATTCAATCTACCCGGCCTTTCGCTGTCTTCTCTTCTACCATTCTTGATTGGGATGGTTATATGATCCCCCCAAGCGCTTAGTTTTTGTTGAAAAAAGTGAAGCGTTTTGACACCAAGCCTTCCCGATCAAAGGGAACTATATTTGTTGCTTTGTTGAGCATTCAAACCGGGCCCCTGAGTATTTTTTGCATGTTGTCTGGATTCTTCTTGTAATGTATCCGGCTTCTCATGTTTCTTCGTTTTGTCATAACGTTATTTTGTCATAACGTTGATCCAGGTAGAGGTAGCCTCAACTCGACAATTGGTAGTGACGCCATTCGAAGCTCTTCCCAAGATAAACTTTGAGAAATGGCTCCCTGTATGATCACCCCTAACAAAGTGGATATAAGGGAGATTAATGCAACGAGCAACTTATATCCCTTAATATTCATTTAAACAAGTAATTTTTATTTTTAGCATAACGTCCAAAGAAATTTTAAGCATAACGCTTCAATGAAATTCTAACAACACTTTATTACCCTCTGCACAATTCATTAAGTGTCTAACTTTTATAACTTATCTTTTAATAGTCTTTACGGTTCGTTAGTTCGCCATAATCAATGTATTCTGAGCATAAGAAGTGAAACACATGGCAGCAATCCGGTACCTTCGCCAAATTTTGTTCCTACATGCATTCTGTCATGAAAGGAATCTCTCAAGTAATAATATGAATAATTAGACATTATTAAGATACAAGTTAGGAACTTATCCGAATAATAGTTTACGCCTTTAAAAATGGAGACGTAAAGAACTCACGAACGAGAACGGACTATCACTAATCGAACTGTACTACAAGCTTCGTAAACGGTGGTGAGCGACGCGTTTTTATATTGGCATCAAATTGAGTACTGAGCACGACAATTTGTACAATTATATTTCACAATGCATCCTATTCCATGAACTTATTCCTTATGATAGAGCTGCTGATGAGTTTGAAACCTCAAACGTGACAGTGTAACTGACACCTCCCTAGAAACATCGGTTGCAGTGTCATCCTTAAACCCTTATGCGCATTTGTTTGACTTCATCATCCTGTCGTATGTTAACCTTGGAGGTCTACTGACAAACAGAATATAAATATGAAGTATTAAACCATAAATATTCAGATCGACACAAACTTGTCCGTGATCATGTTCTACATAGTAACATACACACGCCAAACTAATCTTTCTAAAATAGCAATTGAAGCATCAAAGATATATGCTAACTAATTGTGATCAATCGGAAGAGTAGGTAAGAACCACTTATCTTTCGAAGTCGGTATCGCGGTTGCTATCGTCTTGACATAGCCATTTAAGTAGTTGTTACCTCGTACGAGTTCAGAATTTCCGATGAAGAAAAGACTACAACCATGACGTGTCACTAGTATCAACATAGAGGTCTCCGTCTCGGACCATAATCTGAAGCAGACATTTTAATCTCTACATCCGCTATGACTGAATCCCCTCGCCTTTCAACTCAGTCTCAGACTTTATTAACCAAAACTGATTTTGATTCCAAAATATAAAATTAAATCAAGGAAGCAATAACTAAATCGGGTAAGCTTTGGGATTCATTATAGCAAATGTAAGCAGTAATTTAGCAGTAAAACATAATCATATAACAGTTGCAAACTAATTAATGATAAATTCATGAATCAGTGTTTTAGAAAACAGATTTTATGCATAATGACGGGTTCCAACTGTTCTGCTACATGGCTCCAGAAGTTGGTCAAAGAGAAGAATGGTAACTTATCTTTTTACGATATTTGTGATTCACGGGATAATAGATCCCAGCCCCCAGGTCTGTAGCCTCACAATCAAGAATCTCCGACGTCTTCCCGTCATCTACACTAGTGTTTATACGCGTAGCCGCCTTCCCATTTTCCAAACCAATCTTTCAGACACAAGCTTGTGTTTATCATGCATTCGCATCGTTTGCCACGACTACCACCGACAATCACCATTGATCTCAAGTAGGATACCGCGAGGACTTTCCAAACGCATGTAATTATGATTTTATCTCTAAAGCCGCCGTAGATCGTTATCATGTTTTAAAACAAAGCTCCTTTCCGATTGCACATCGTGTATAAGACCTTTTGATGTCAGAGTTGGCGTCGTTCTCGAACTGTGTCTGGGAGCTGACAGTGATGACACAACTTTTCAATAAACATTAAACAGAATGAGTATCTATAACAGGATGCCTTTTTCCTGTAACACTTAAGCACATGACAATGACAGATTATATAAGAGTCATCACAATAATACACTATTATAATTTCGATTTATGTTCATGTATCAGAATAAGAGTCAGCATTGTGTCGAGCATTTGATTATCATAACAATGAAAATAGAAATTATGAAGAACCACTTATCCTTTAGCGTTGATCTGGTCGTCGATTGCAATGATGTCGACTTAGCAGAGGATTCCATGAACGAAATTACTGTCATCATTGCACAAAATATTAAGCTGGACCCAAGTCTGTGAGGTTAAGCTGGATAACAACGCATCCTCCATTCTCAGACTTTTCTCTCAGCTTAGTGTTGGTATCAACCTCGTGGCAAAACATCCCCTCGAACCGGCTTTTCTTCGCTCCTTTCCTAGAGGCTCGTTATCAAAATCACAACTATGTAACCGACAAGCAATTATCTTGTTATTAAAATCACAGCTATGTAACCGACAAGCAATTATCACCGTGAGCATTAATTCGTAACCGCCGTGACAAGTTGTAACGATATCGTAACTAACTTTGAGAGGAATCGAGTCCCCCTTTGTGTCAAGCATTGAATGACAATAAACCAAATAGGCATTAATGAGAAATCACTTATCTGCCGGTACCGACGATGTAAAGCCGAAGTGCTCATCGACATCCACGATAACGTTAACGGGACCTTTCCTTCCTGATCACCTTTGAACGGACAGCAGAGCACAAACCTTCTACGGAACGAAATCGGAGGTCTTCTCAGATCTGGAAACCTGGATCTTCAACCATCTTCCTCGAATCGATCGCATATCGCAATAGACCCGCTTAGACGATGATAGAACATGTACCTTCAATGGGTTTCTGAGCTAGATCGAAACTTGTTATGGGTCTCTTAGCTTGCCAATCTGGTGCGGAAGTCATGCATTTAGCCGTTGCAGGATCCGCCATTAGTAGCCGGTGAAAGCAGGAGTTGAATAGGTCTACGGCAGTTTTTGGTTAGCAGAAGTATCAACGAATCTGAAATTGATGAACATGTTGATCCAATCGACCCATCTGTAATGCTAGGCTGGCAGGCTTGTTACCGGGACCGAACAATATCTCCATCACAATCGCCCCTATCGCGGCATCATCACCCTGGCCCCTTTTCTCTGTTTGGAGCCGTCTCTATAGCTTGACCCCCGAGATTGATATCGGGATCGATCTCTATGGCCGCTATCAGACTGCCTCTTCCGATCGGTAGCCGAAACCATCACATACCAGAGATTCAACATAGAGAGCAACGTATCTTCCGTAATCAATTTGAAACAAGATCGGGTCATCTTATTCCAGTGATGTTCGAAATCTGTTTTGATGAATCTCTTGCTTCTGCAAATGATCTCGCGGTAATAACCTTCAGTGATGACCACCATGATGGCGAACGCAGCCGATTTATGGAGAAGATCGATGAACTTGTGTGATTTGGTATTGAGTTACACCATGAATAAGTTCTGTCGCGAGCTTTTCTCGTTTTGATCAGCTAAAATTATTATACGTGGCTCCTTTATTGGATAGGAGAATTGAACGATTAAAAGGGAAATGTATTTGGATTATGATTACCATCTATAGCCCATGGACATAAGGAATCATAAGAATCACGCGTATGATTGCATATCAAACACCAGTGATGTGGATGTCAAATACGCATGCTCCTCTAGCCAGTAGCATTATGAACACTAGACTTGAAACTGGAATGAATCTTGAGGCCCGGGAAAGTTTTACCGGGGCCCCACGGTGGGCGCCAATGTTCTTGCAGGAAAAACTATATATATGATCTTTAAGGGATTCGGAGGCTCACACGAAGGACGCATGGCCTCCAAGCTACCGGTCTAGCTTACCCCGTTGTTGGGAGCCCTTATAGATGGAGTAGATCTCTCCTCTTTAGTGCGTAGTTTAGAGAGGAAATGAGAGAATGATCCCTTTCCCATGGTCCTAAGGCCTCTTTTTATAGCATTGCCATCACTAATGATCATAATGATGCAACCGTCCATTTAATACATGAAACCGTTACTTAATGATTCGTAACGTCCGTGAATCACCCATAAATAGCGTAATGCAGGCCAATCCAACCTCCTAGCTGTGATAGAGGTCCAAGTTATATCCCGGGTTGACCCGGCTCTTATTCGAATTCCGGAACTATGTCGGATAAGCTGCCTCATAGTTACATCCGAGATTCATCCTGATGTCTACAAACCTCCTCCGGCCTTATATCTCGGCCGAAATTTATGCATGATCGTGACTATCATCATTTTTCAGAGGCGACAATCGAGGGTCAAGATCATGTATTCGGAGGCTACATCGTGGGTCTTATGATCTTTGTATCAAGGGACTATGATGATTTGTTTTGAAGGCAACGGTGCTAGGATAGCTCTACGCTCGAGGACTTGACCCTTTGAATTGTGAAAGGCAACGAGAGAATTACCCTAAGGTGTGTGTGAAAGAGTGTGTTGATTCGATATTTTATCTTTGAAAATTAGTGGGCTATGTTGATTTTAGTCTGCCATACACGCCTAGTTACTAGCAGCTTTATAGGGTGCGGAAATTAAAATGCGAATGTAATGATGCGGAAAGATAAATGTCCTACGCTATTACATGGCTTTGGGCGTATATAATTTAAACTTGCGGAAAATTAAAGCCTAATTTAAACTATTACATCCCATAAACAGTTACATTATTGGAAAAAATGAAAACAGTAAAAGAAACCGTCTGAAACGGAATAACCTGTAAAAGAATGAGAAATCGGAAAATACGAGATGAATCGAATAAGAGGAAAAATGTTAGTAAAATGCAAATTTTAAAATAAGAAAAATATGACATGCTGGAAATAATATAAATATGCTAAAATAATTTTTTGGGATTTTTTTAGATGCATTTTAATAATTAAAAACTAATTAAAATTGATTTAAATGCTAAATTATGAATAAAAATAAATATGAATTTAAAATAATATTTTTTAATTTTGTAAATTAAATAAGTATTTTCAGAAAATAAATGCAAAAGGAAAAAATATTTTGATGATTTTTAATGCATGAAATAAAAATATGAAAAGAATTAAAATGATGCAAAATATTAAATAAATATGAAAATAGAAAATATGAAAAAAATATGAAGTTTGTGAAAAAAGAAAGCAAATCTGGTCCTGGGCTGAATCGAACTCGTGACCTGTTAGAGCATCTTTCCAAAAGCCAAGCCTTAACCGCTGGGCCATCTTGCACTTCGTGTCATGAAAAACAAAATCAATGGTTTTTAAGTGATGACGCGTCATGATTATATTTCAAACCGAGTCAGCCATGAGTGGACCCCAGGTGGAACGAAAGAGCCAATCGAAACACGCCATTATGCCACGCCAGAGTCAAATCGTTCAACGCCGGAGTCCACGCCGGAGCTAGGGCTCCGGTCATCTTCTCCGGCAGCCTATCCTTCTGAAAACCTGCAAAACGCATCAATCAAAGTGAAATAAAAGTCCAGATCGACTAATTCGATCCTTGCGAGCACGATGGTGCTATCCTCGTGTCCTGAAACACAGAATCGCGCTTTGAAACTCACAAATTAAAAACCTAACAATGGTATTCTGGGATTTCTACGTGGAAGCTTGCATGTGATGCATCAAACACATTCTAATGAATGCCCTGAACTCAAATAAACATATAACAACAGTTAATAATGCATGATTAACACAAATCGAAATTTGAGAAAAATCCAAACCGGTGAGAGTTCAAGGGCACGATCTAGGAAGCCTGGGCTTGATGTAAGAGTATGGATCAATTGCTGGGAACCTCTAGAGCAAGATTGAATGGTTAAACTGGCCTGAAACCTGCTGGAAATTGAAACACGATTTTTGAGGATTCTTGCAAAATTTTGACAAAGTTTAGGCTATGTATGGGGCTAGGGTTTCGTCCCTTTTGGCTTGTGATCTTGCTGGCTATTTATAAAGGAATTTGAGAGAGAAAAAAGAGTGAAAAAAGATTGATCATTGAATGTGCAATATTTCCTCTTTAAAATAAAATCAAATTTCCTTAAAAATTTGATTTTTTCTTTCCATATGCAAGCTATCACGAATTTGGTATGCTTGGTGGGCTATCTTGGACCTCAAGTAAGATATAAATCCAATCCATTTGAAAAAACATCTTATTTTTATATTTTATATGATTTAATTTTGAATTAAATGATTTAAAATTCAAAGATAAATCATAAAAATAGAAAATTACCATGGCCAAGCATTTATGGGTCAAGAATAAAGTCATGAACAAGTTTGGATCAAAAGATTTTAGGCCCATTTGGAAAATTTTGCATTTTGACCAAAATGTCCTTTTGTGCAATTGTCCAAAATTGCCCAACTTCTAAATAGTGTATCTTGCTTAATTTTCCACATTTTTGAGTGTTCTTGGACTTTTTGGAAATCTCTAAGAGTCCTCTAACCAACCAGTTTGGTCTCATCTCAATTGGAGTTTCCATGCTCAATATATCTTCAAAACAAAAAGTTGACTTTTTGTTGACTTTGAAAAATGACCTGTAATGTTTTGAGCCATACCTCTCAAATGAAGCATTTTTTGGACATTCTTGTGAGACATGAAGTTGTAGATAATTGAATTTCCTTCAAAACAAGAGGTGGTGGAAAACTTTCTGAGAAAGTATGAGAAAGTTATGATCAGTCAAACTTTAGTTGACTTTTCACCTAGAAACCCTAATTTAGAAAGTTTGACTTTTGAGCAAATCTTGAGGTTTCTTGATGAATCATGATCAACCCTTGATCAAATGATGAATGTAACTTCAAAATGAGGATGTTGACCAAAAATTATGAAGTTTGACTGTATGTTGACCACAGTTGACTTTTTGTCCAATACAACTGATTTTCAACCATCTGAGCAATTGTCTGAGGAAACTTGACTTGTAAGGCTTGGAACTTGACATGGAGAATCTTTGAAGCATATGAGGAGGCATGAAGACCATTGGGGATGTTGGAAGTCTATCTTGACCTGAGGATCACCAAACCCTAGTTTGGGTTGATTGTCTAGGAGAGAGTTTGTCTGATCAACTCTTGAGGAATCCTTGGGTATGGATGTATGAAATATCTTGAGAAGATGGAGGGCAAATTTTGGGGTATGACAGCTGCCCCTGTTCAATCTTCTTGTACTGGAAGGGTTGGATTGGCATGCGTGCTTTTCGTGACCTGGAGGTAGAAGATGATTGAACACTCGAATACACCTGAAAATTTGCACTCGCTGTTGGCTGATGCAGGAATGGGCTTACAGATGCCATTTGGAGAAGTTGGAGACTTCGCTGGAGAATGAGTCGTATGCTAGACTCGAGATTGTTGCATGGGTTAGGAGAACTTATGGGGATTGGCTTAAGATGCCATCTGGAAAGGTTGATGCTGGGGAGTGAACCGTACGCTAGGCTCTGTAGATGTTTTTGGAAATGTGAGGAGCATGGAGATGGGCTTAAGATGCCATCCGGGGGGGTCTTACGTTAGACTTCGTGCTCATTTTTGAATGAAGTTATTGGTTTGATTTGATTTTTAACCAAATATGCAGATTCCAAAAGTGGAGAAATGTTGATAAGTAGTCGGAGATGGGCTTAAGATGCCATCCAAGGCAACTGAGTCGTACGCCAGACTCTGTAGTTGCTGTTGATAATAAGAAAGGGTCAGAATAGATCTTCGTGTTGATTACTCTGAGGGGATTAGTAGTTGGCAAAATGTGGATAGCCTCCCTGTTGTGCATCGGGTATTGTTCCACTGCCTGTTATCGGAGGATAACTTGTGATCGTTCGGATAGGGTTTCCCGTCTGGCTTCGGGTATTAATCTTGGATCCATTGTCGGAGGACAACGAGGGCAGTCGTTCAAATTGTTTTCCCGTCGAGATTCGGGGCTTAATCCTGGACCAGCTGTCGGAGGACAACTAGGAGCGGTCTTTCAGATAGTTTTCCCGTCGAGATTCGGGGCTTAATCCTGGACCTATTTGCATCAGAAGTGATTTTCACCTGTTTTGGAAAAAAACAAGAGAACTTTGATAGAATATTTGTTAGTTTTATGCAAAGTATGATGCATGACAATGTATATGAATGATATATGCATGAATTATGACTTTATGAGTAATGTATGAATGATAGATGTTGTGGTGTTTCAAAACATATCCATCTTGAAGAAGATGCGGATGTTCTGTTTGGAGATTTCTAACTTCTGTTTGGGGACGGAAACCCTGAGAAGAGAGGAAACATTGATTCCTCCGGTGCACTATCTGACCAAGTCTTGGGCCTAGATACCGTTGAGGAAGGTAGAAATTGAGAAACTCGTTGTTGGAGATCTCATACATAGACCCTGTTGGGGAGAATCTGGGGGGAAATCCGTTGGGGATCTTGCATGTAGACCTTGTTGTGGAAAAATTAGGAGGCGCTCTACTGGGGATTTTGAGTGTAGATCTCGCTCGAGAGTGTTTGATGGTTGCCGAGACCGGTTAGGCCCTGGAATCTCCGATCGGGAGTATAAGATGTAGATTTTCTCCGGTGCACTATCTGACCAAGTTTCAAGTCCGGATATCGCTGCTGGAGAAAAGGGGAATTGTTGGGAGATATTATGCTGACGATAAATGCTTCGGCTGGGGATGAAGTGTTACTGCTTGGAGACTGATGTGACATTGCTCAGTTGAGTGGAATCATTGTTCGGGGGCTAACGTATACTCCGCTGGGAAAGGTTTGTTGTGAGCGACACTGCTGTGGGGAAATGCACTGGTGACTTTCGTCGTCATCTCAATTCCTAGAGCCTGTAGTAATTACTTTTGTATGTCCACTTTTCGTATGTTTGCGAATAGATTCTTATTGTCAAATGCGTATAATCATTCAAAGAAAACGTTGGACTTATTGCAAACGACAATAGTAAAAAAAAATGTAAAGAGAAAGAACTTGTATTCATTTGAAATGTGGCGTATGGCCAAGTAGTTTGTACACCAGAAAGGTAAAAAGCTATGGAAGCAATCTCAAGTTCCAACTATGCTAGTACTCATATATTTCAACCATCTCATCTCCTTGCCGTCAAGAGAAAGTGAGTGAATTGATCTTCGCCATTTGAATCTTGAATGCGATAGTAGTCCGAAGTAAGTGATCCGAAGAGACATAGTCGACGCTTAAATCCCTAACTTTGCCTAGACCGCCTTTCTGGTTTTCACCACCGATACCTTTTGCCCAAGCCGCTTTTCGTGTTTTCGACTTGCCGGTGTACATGTTTTGTATATGTATCCTTAACTTTGCCCGAACCCTTTGGTTCACCAGATGCCCTTATTTTTGCCTAGGTCACCAACCTAGCGGGTCTCTTTATGCGTAGTATTTTTGACTATGTCCGATTCACGTGGTGTGGAAGTCTTCACCATCCATGGTGCTAAGAATCATAGCTCACCGAAAAATACTGCTTTGACTACAAATGGTCCCTCGAGGTGGGAGTCCATTTGCCCCGATCACCTTGTGGAAGAATGATGTGCTTGACTACTAGATCACCGACTTGGTAAACCTTGCTTGACCTTTTGTTAAATGCTCCGATCATTCGCTTCGATAGATCTTTCCATGGCGTATGGATGTGAGTCGCTTCTCATCAATCAAATTAATCTGGTCAAGGCGAGTCTCGAATCCAATCGCCTTCGCTAACTCGCCTCCCGGAGGACTCGTTGAGGGTATCCGAACTGATGGGTAAGACGGCTTCCATACCGTATACAAGAGAGAAGGGGTTGCCCTGTGATGTTCGATCAGAAAGCGATAACCATGAAGAGAAATGGTAACATATCATGCCAATCTTTGTAAGTCACCGCCATCTTCAGATAATCTTCTTAATGTTCTTATTGGCGGCTTCCATCGCTACTGCTCATCTTAGGCCGATATGGAGAAGAATTGTGATGCTTGATCTTGAACTGCAAGTAGTTCGTGATCATCTTATTGTTGAGATTAGAGCCGTTATCTGTGATAATCTTTTCGGGAGTGCCATACCGACAGATAAGATTATGCTTGATGAATCGAGCCACGACATTCTTGGTAACAGATGCGAACGAGGCTGCTTCTACCCACTTGGTGAAATAGTCAATTGCCACAAGGATGAAACGACGTCCATTGGAAGCTGTGGGCTTGATTTCTCCGATCATGTCAATGCCCCACATTGCAAAAGGCCAAGGATCTGTTAGAACATTCAGAGGTACTGGAGGTACGTGCACTTTGTCTGCATAAATTTGGCACTTGTGACAAGATCGAGCATAGCGGTGACAATCAGCTCCCATGGTGGACCAATAGTAACCTGTTCTCAAAATCTTCTTAGCCATCGTATGTCCACTGGAGTGGGTACCAAATGCGCCTTCGTGTAACTCTTCCATGATACGTATTGCTGTTTTCTAGTCTACATAGCGGAGTAAGCACAAGTCATGGTTGTGCTTGTATAAGATGTCGTTGCTAAGGAAGAATTTGGATGCAAATCTTCTCATGAACTTTATCGCTGCGATGCCCTCGGATATTCCCGAGTCTCAAGATACCTCTTCACATCATAGTACCAAGGTTTCTCTTCCAGATCAAGCTCATAATACGCCGTTCGTCGAACTTCTCAATGATGATCTGGGGAGCCTCGTTGTCCCATCTAACCTTGAACATGGACGACATAGTAGCCAATGTGTCTTCCAACTGATTATCTTCTCGTGGAATATGATCAAAAGTAATCTCTTCGAAGTAGAGGATCAAACTCAGAACATGCTCTCGATACGGAATAAGATTCGGATGCTTCGTATCCCATTCGCCCTTAACCTGACTGATCACCAAAGCTGAGTCTCCATGCACTTGTAAGAACTTGATTCTTAAGTCAATAGCAGCTTTGATACCCATGATGCACGCCAGATTCGCCATGTTGTTGGTACAACCAAACATAATCTGGCGGTGAAAGGCGATGTCCGCCCGCAGGGATGTAATGATGGCGCCAATGCCATTGCAAGCGCGCTGAGGCTCCATCAAAGACCATGGTCCATCGATCCTTTTTCGTGTCCTTCGCCTAGGCCTCGGTTCTTCGCAATCGCTGACTAGTAAAACATCTTCATCTCGAAATTAACCGCATAGATCGATAGTCATCTACGGCTTGATGAGCCAAATGATCGGCTACCACACTTCCTTTGATCGCTTTCGAGAAGTGTACCGATGTCATATTCGTTAAAATCATTTGCCATCTTGCTATTCTTCCGAGAGAGTGGCTTCTCAAATATGTATTTTATCGGATCCATCTTGAAATCAACAAGGTAGTGTGAGTCAACATATACGCCTTAGTCGGCGAGCAGCCCAAGTTAAAGCGCTGCAAGTTTTCTGAGTCGTGAGTATCTTGTTTCACACCGGTAAACTTTTTGCTAAGGTAGTATATTGCATGCTCTTTTCGACTGCACTCCATGTTGCCCCAACACACACCCATTGAATTCTCTAGCACCGCCAAGTACATGATAAGAGGTCTTCTTCGGGCGGGCGCGAGAGGAGGGTCAGAGGTACTCCTTGATTTTGTCAAAAGCGATCCGGCAATCGCTGCTCCATTCTACCACTTGATCTTTCTTAAGTAACTGAAGATTGGCTCACAAGTAGCGCTAGATGTGCAATGAATCATGATGTAGTTCAATCGGCCCAAGAAACCTCGACTTTCCTGTGCGGGAGCGGCATTTCTTGATAGCTTTAACCTTGGCGGGTCAACCTCAATACCTTTTCCACCGACAACAAACCCTAGGAGTTTTCCTGATCCGACCAAAAGTGCACTTGTTAGGATTAAGTCTCACAGACTTCTTCAACCTATCAAACAGCTTTAAATGATCGAGATGTTCTTCTTCTGTCTGTGATCGAGCTATCATGTCGTCAACATAGACCTCTATCTCGTGATGAATCATGTCATGAAATAATGTAACCATAGCACGCGATAAGTGGCGCTCGCCTTTCACCGAACGGCATAACCTTGTAGCAGAAAGTGCCCCACTGTGTAACGAAAGTAGTCTTTTCCATGTCTTCGGGAGCCATTTTGATCTGATTGTAACCGGAGAAACCATCCATGAAGGAGAAAACCTTATGTTGAGCAGTATTGTCAACCATAACATCAATATGAGGAAGTGGAAAATCGCCTTCTGACTTTGTTCGATCTCAGAATCCACACATTCGCACCTTACCATCCTTCTTAGGTACAGGCACCACATTTGCAACCCACTGTGGATAAGAAGTAACAGCTAAGTGTCATACCCCAAAATTTGCCCTCCATCTTCTCAAGATATTTCATACATCCATACCCAAGGATTCCTCAAGAGTTGATCAGACAAACTCTCTCCTAGACAATCAACCCAAACTAGGGTTTGGTGATCCTCAGGTCAAGATAGACTTCCAACATCCCCAATGGTCTTCATGCCTCCTCATATGCTTCAAAGATTCTCCATGTCAAGTTCCAAGCCTTACAAGTCAAGTTTCCTCAGACAATTGCTCAGATGGTTGAAAATCACCATTGGACAAAAGTCAACTGTGGTCAACATACAGACAAACTTCATAATTTTTGGTCAACATCCTCATTTTGAAGTTACATTCATCATTTGATCAAGGGTTGATCATGATTCATCAAGAAAACTCAAGATTTGCTCAAAAGTCAAACTTTCTAAATTAGGTTTCTAGGTGAAAAGTCAATCAACTTTGATCGATCATAACTTTCTCATACTTTCTCGTAAATTTTTCCACCACCTCTTGTTTTGAAGGAAATTCAATTCTCTACAACTTCATGTCTCACAAGAATGTCCAAAAATGCTTCATTTGAGAGGTATAGCTCAAAACATTACAGTGTCATTTTCAAAGTCAACAAAAGTCAACTTTTTGTTCTGAAGATATATTGAGCATGGAAACTCCAATTGAGATGAGACCAAAAAGGTTGGTTAGAGGACTCTTAGATATTTCCAAAAAGTCCAAGAACACTCACAAATGTGGAAAATTGTGCAAGATACACCATTCACAAGTTGGGCAATTTTGAAGAAATGCACAAAGAGAGATACTTCTAAAAATCAAATTTTTTGCAAATGGGCTTGCTTTTTCTTCATCCAAACTTATTCCTCATACAATTAGGAATATCCAAGCCCAATGCCATGAATTTTTATTTTATTTTTCTATTTAATTTGGAATTTATTCATTTAAATACAAATTAAATTTAAAAATAAAGTATAAAATCAAAATTAATTGCAAAATTGATTTTTATTCTTTCCTTGAGACCCAAGTAACTCACAAAGACCAGCAAATTTCGAAATTTGATCAATATGGCAAGATTGGATTGGAAATTAATCAAGTTTTGAAAATTTGATTTTATACAAAAATCAAATTTGATTTGCTTTGAATGTTGATTGATTCTTGCCAAAAACCATCCCAAATCCATCCAGTATAAATATATGATGCATACCTATCAAGAGAGAACAGAAAAATTGCCCTAAAAACCCTATTCCCAAACTGAAAAAACCGTGGCAAACAAGCAAGTGGTAATCCTACTTCCAGCCGTTTTCAATCGATTTTGAGGTGTCCAACACATTCCTTGACATCTCCAGAATCGAATCAGACCCTTACTTTGCCAAAAACCATCAAGAATCGTGAAAACCGAAATTGGTTTGTTCTTGAAATTTCAAAAATCGTATTCTTTCATTCATGCATTATTAACATGATTTGTGTTTGTTTTTGTGTTTAGTGATGTATTTGCAAGCTTTCTGGGCACTCCAATTGAATTTCCATGGCCAGGAATGCATAACACCATTGTTAGGGTTTCTGAACACGTTTTAGGGTTTCACGAAATAGATAAAATTGGACCATGAGACCTATGCCAATGTGCTCGGAATGATCTCAGGAATCGAACCATAGCTTTAGAATGAATTTATATTATGCGTGCTTGCTTTTTGATTTTGCCAGGGCCTGTAGCGTCGAGCAAAAGCCGACGCTGAAGTTTCAAATATTCAAAACGAGGAAGACGATGGATGGCGCGAGAACGAAGCAACCAGAAGGCGACGCGTGTTTTCTTCCACTCACTTCGTTTTCAAACATCAGATGCAACGTGGCCTAGTGGTTAAGGCATTCACTGTTCCTGGATCCTCTCCCATGTCCTGAGTTCGATCCCTATGGGCACCGGTTTTCCTTCTTTTTCCAAACTTGCAATATTTTCATATTTTCTAATTATTTCAATATTTTGCATTTTATTTTAATTCTTTTCATATTTTTATTTCTGCATTAAAAAATCATCAAAAATTATTTTTATTTTTACATTATTTTCATAAAATCTTTATTTAATTTAATAAATTAAAAAATATATTTTTGCATGCATATTTATTTTTATTCATAATTTTGCATTTAAATCACTTTTAATTCATTTTAAATTATTAAAATACATCCAAAAAATCCCAAAAATTTATTTTAGCATATTTATATTATTTCCAGCATGTAATAATTTTCTCATATAAAAATTTGCATTTTTCTAACATTTTTTCTCTTGTTCGATTCATATCGTATTTTCCGATTTCTCATTCTTTGACAGGTTGATCCGATTCAGACGTTTTTCCTTTATCGTTTTATTTTTCCAATAATGTAACTGTATATGGGATGTAATAGTTTAAATTAGGTCTTTATTTTCCGCATTTTTAAATTATGTATCTGCCCCAAAGCCATGTAATAGCGTAGGATTTACCTTTCCGCGTCTTTACATTCCGCATTTTAATTTTCGCACCCTATAAACTGCTAGTAATTAGGCGTGTATGGCAAGATAAAAAATGGACATAGCTCACTCTAATTTTCAAAGATAAAATATCTGAATTCAACACACCTCTTTCACACATGCACCCCTTAGGGTAATTCTCTCTAGTTGCCTTTGCGAATTCAAAATGGTCATGTCCCTCGAACGTAGAGGTATTCTAGCACCGTTGCCTTCAAACAAATCATCATAGTCCCTTCGATACAAAGATCATAAGACCCACGATGTCGCCTCCGAATACATGATCTTGACCCTCGATTGTCGCCTACGAAAAATGATGATAGTCCCTTCGAATGTGCTAGGATACTTCCTACAAGTTGCCTTCTATGACCATCCGATGTCCCTTCGAATGTCCCGCTTGCATCCAATGAATGGAGCTACCTACTGTAACACCCCAATTTACCCAAAGTTTAATATACAAAAATCAGAGTAATTAAAAATTCCATAAATCAAATACTGAGGCGTCACATCATCAAAACCAATTCACTTTAAACAGTTGGATTTAAATTCTACATCTCGGATACATAGCATCGCTGGAAAACATAAATTGATTCATAAAAATACAACATCTCCTTTATTGGACTTCCTCGTCAAAATCATGTTTTTATAATTTATGATTCTTATTTACAAAGGCAAACAACAAAAGAACAACAACAAGACAGCGTAATAATTTCCCCCCGAGTGCTACGTATCAGAGCGACACCGACTCGACTAATAGCAGCTATATACTCCGTCTTCATAACCTGCACGTTACCAATATATAGGTAACGGCAAAACAAGTAAAGGGTGAGATAATCCAAAACATATAGTTAAAGGCATGATAAAATATATATATATATAGTTTTGGAATTATAAAGGATATAGGTTAATAATTGCACTCCAACACATATCCAAATCCTCACTTACTTTGATCATCATTCTAATGTGTATAATCTACACTATATCACCATAACCTCACCGGCATAAAACGCCGCAACAACACATAACCCTCCGTCACCACGAAATCGTCACAAGCTAATACATCATTAATTAACACGGTAGCCTTAAACAACAACATCAACCAACAACATTAAATAATGATAATAATATAAGCAACACAAATAAATCATCACAAATTGGCTAAAGCCCATCTTCGCTTTTGGCATAAAGCCCATCTTCGCTTTTGGCATAAAGCCCATCATCGCTTGTGGCATAAAAGCCCATCATCACAAACATCATCACATCATATTTGCATTTAAGCATTTCATCAAGTTAATTCATCGCAAAACAATTCATTTATATTCATCGCATAGTTATCATAAAATTATCAAATCATATTCATTTCATGTTCTTCATAAGGATCATCACCAAACAAAACATCATATATCATCGCAATTCAATATCACCCATCAATCAACAAAAACCCAACGCCAAACAACTCAAACATAAACATAACCGACTCCATGAGACACGACTATGTTATGCATGTGGTACCCATCGCTTTGTCCGTAATTAGGGACACTTGGCATAAAGCCGATCTTCGCTCGGCATAAAAGCCATCATCGCTTGGCATAAAAGCCCTCTTCGCTTTATGCAATGTATGTGATTCGACATTAAAACAACACACACAAAAACAACATCATCGCTCATCCAAATTGGCATAAAGCCCACATCGCCATAATTTATCCAAAACAAGATAAATATATCATCGCATCATAATTGCATTATGCAAACATCGCTAATAAATTCATCAAAAGTCATGCATTCACAAATCGGAAGCATTATTAACAACATCAATTTAATCATCACATTATCATGTACAAAGACATATAACTTCGCATTTCATAATCAACAAGTATTTACTAACTAATACGTCGTCGCAAAGATTATGTTTAATCATCCCATCTCAATAGCGATTTGCTCACTAAATTCTACATATGGAAAGATAGTCAAATACCTATCATTGCCGCAAAAGCCATCTCTAATAACCGGCATTACTCCTAATCGTCAACATCGCAATCAGATCGTCCATACGTGTCCTAAATCCCTGAAACGAAATCCGATTCCATTGAATCGTAATTAACCTATTTCGGGTCATCTCGCAAAACTTGCAACTTCTAAAAACTAACCTCACCACTAAGTTCTACACGTCAAACTTAGCTAGCACATCAATTTTCATTGAATTCGGAGCAACTTGCTCCGTCATCGAATTTACCGAAATTGGAAAATCGGAACACAATCGGGTTCCAAAGGAAACACGAAAAATCAGAATTTTGGAGGCTACAGAAGCATCAACACGGGTGCCCGTGTGCAGCAACACGGCCCGTGTTGAAAAGCCATCAGAACGTGCAAAAACTACCCAAGACAGTGAATCAACACGGGTGCCCGTGTGCAGCAACACTGCCCGTGTTGATTGGCCTGCACTAACTAAAATTTCAGTACAAGAGGGAAACACGGCCGTGTTAATCAACACGGCCCGTGTTGATGGACCTGCGTGAAAAATTCATCTTTTTGAGTTTTTCTCATTCTTCTACCATGGTTTTCTCTCCCATTTCAATACTCTTGATCCCTACAAGCTAGCACCTAATACACCCACAAACCATACTCCTAATCCAACTATTCTAAACCATTCCAACAATCAACCAACAAAACCCATGAATCAACCTATCCATTTTTCCCCCAAATCCAAAACATAAACATCAAAACCTAACAATATGAGATGGAGAATCAAACCCCTTACCTCTAGTTGGATGATCCATGATGATTCTACAAAGCTCAATCTCAAGCTTCCTCTCTTGCTCTCCTTCTTCTTCTTCTTCCTATTCTTCTTCTTCCCCACATGCTCTTCTTCTCAAAACCCTTTTCTTTTCTCTCAAACTCTAAGTTTGGTTTTGTGAGGAAAAGTGGAAAGGAAAAGGAGGAAGAAATGGTTTTATAAAGCTTCCTAGTTCTATGTTTGTTTTGTGTTTTGCCAAAGGAAAGAAAACAAAGGGAAGTGTTTGGATGGAAAGAAAATGAGGAAAGTGGTTTTATGATAACCTTACTAATAAACTAAAACCCAATCCTTCTCAATAAATCCTCACACCCTAACTTACTAATTATATCATCAATTCATTCATTCAAATAATTCGAATTAAATATCGGATCCAATAGTATTTTACCGAACGGAACGCTAAATAAATATCAATCTAAAACATATAATATAATGTTGGGCTACCTACCAACTAATGGTACGGCTAGCTATTCTAAAGGAACCATGAAAACGACCAATTCGTGGGTAAATAAGTCTTTAGTTGCTTGCTCTAAACCAAATGCTTTTCACACCGCACACTCTCAAAGTTCAAACTTTTCAAAACGAAACATTTAACACTTTGTGTCATTACAAAGTCAAAGCGAAATGCCCTTTTTCAAAACATTTTGTCAAACACATGTAAAGAAATTTTAAAGTGATCTAGAGCAACTAAGAGCCCTGAGATAACTACGGATGAAAAGGTGCTAATACCTTCCTTTTCATAACCATTCTCCAGCATTTTAATCTAACGAAGGTCTTTTTTCTACTTTTACCTTCCTTAATTGATAAAATAAAAGTCGGTGGCGACTTTGCTATCCGCACATTTGCGATACAAAACCTACAAAGTCTTCACCAGACATGTAATCACGACTACTGGGACCACACCCTAAAAGAGAGAATTACCTTAGGGATTTCTAGATCATTTTTATTGCTTATGTTTATTTTGATTGCTTTTATCTTTACACCGGTTTTCCTATTATCAGACCCGATCGCGACGTTAACTAAACGGTCAACATGATGATGATGACACTTTGTTGTCCCGATACTCTTCATTCCCAAGTTGAAGATAGTATTTGGCTTCGTGGTGTCATCAAGCGCTAACTAAACTTTTAGAACCTAATTGACCCATCTTGGCCATTAAGGTAGTGAGATGGCCGGTTTGGTGACCGAGGTTGGTTGATACTGATGCTACGCCATTGAGATCGACTTTGGGATATTTTCGATCGACCACTTGGTCACGATTGAAATAAACGCCTACGAAAGATCTATGATGTGAGATTCCTAGAACCCGTTATTATTATAGGACAGATGAACCAACTCAAACTTTGGTAGGTAATCACCATACTCATGCAAGCCTTAAACCTAGGCTCATTGTGTGAATTGTTTGTGTGTAAGCATGACATCATGACATCATTCGCATTGCATATCATTTCTAACTATTTCAAGGACCTAGGATTTATCTTTGCTCTGCTTTGTAGGAATTATGGCTTCTAGAAAGACTATCCGAATCAACTTCATGGTATACCTTCTCACTCAAAGAATTGGTTTCGTCCCACCATGCTCAGTTCATCAAAAGACATGGTTATCTACTTGATTTGGTTATCTGGTTTGAAGAAGAGATGATGCATGTCCTATTCCAGCTTTTTGATCCGAAACACCATTGCTTTACATTCCAGATTATCGCTTGGTTCCTACCTTGAAGAGTTCTCTAAGTTACTGGGATACCTATTCTTGATCAAATGCCATTCACCGGTTTAGAAAAGGTTCCTAGGTATGAAGACATTGCATCCGCTTACATCTAAGCCGACATTGAAGCCAATTGGGAAACTAGAAGTGGAGTTAAGGGTTTACTTTCAAGTTCCTAATTAAGAAAGCCCGAGAATTCCTCAAAGTTATGAGTTTCCATGCATTTGAAGACATTGTGGCCTTGCTAATTTATGGTTTGGTTCTATTCCTAACTCGGATCAATTCATAGATATCAACGCCATCAAGTTATTCTCACCCGCAATCTCGTGCCTACTTTACTGGAGACATCCTACATTCTCCACACTGCACTACTAAGAAACAAGGAACTCATGTGTTGTATACCGCTACTTTCCAGGTGGTTTATTTCGCACCTTCCTCCATCAATTTTGAAGAACGAACAAAGGTTGAGATGGTCTCAAAGATTGATGTCACTCTCATTCGATATCCGTTGGAGTCTTTTCTCCAAAAGGATTTCACCTTCATCGAGCTGTGGAGAATTCCTAATGTACCGCTACTTGGTAAGGGAGGTATCACTTACAACCCTTCTAGCTCTACGTCGCTTGGTTTTGCCCAAGATGGTCCACATGATATGCTTCTCCAAGATGTTGTGTTCGACTACAACCACGATCTCCGAATACCGACGAAGGTTCACACGCGGGGCATGGTAAAGAAGATCGATACCAAGACTTTGGGGCACCAAAATCCATTCCTTGGGAACCTTACCTCAAATGGGTGTGAGCTCGAGCTCAAAACCTCATGATGCCATTCACTGTTCTACCAGAATTATGGAACCTGCTGCTATAGACGATTCTATAATCGTTCTCCATCCCGACATGCCTACCGATTTTGAAGACTTGAAGAGATCCTCGATTCACTTAAAGAAGAAAGGATACCTTTGAAGCTCAGTTATGCAAGTGAGAAGAAGGTGTTAGAGTTGACCAAGCTACTTCATGAGGAGCGAAGCATCAACGCCACTCGGCACCAAGAGGAAGCGCCATGGGAGACTTAGAGCTTTAGGATTTTTATGCTTTTCTTTTATTGTTTTGAACTATCTTTGTACTTAAAAAGAAAAGAATAATAAAAGAGTACTAATAAATGTTTGTTCATTGCTTGTTTAACAAATTTAAATCTTAAGGTCCTTGAAAACATTGCATTGCATTCGTGATAAACATTGCATATCATAGCATAACATTGCATCACAGTGAGATTGGTTTTCCATTTGCTCGCTATTTATTTTAGCGTAAATGGCCTTGAAATGACCAAAGATCTCCAAGCCTGTAATGCTGGCCACAGATGTTCACTAGTTTGGTCCAAGGCCAAGAGGATCCAAGCTCATCAATGAAGAAGAAGGTTGTTGGTCTCTCAACATGGGCGACGCTACAAAGGTGGTCCTAAGAGGGTCACTGAATTGAGCTCGGAAGGAAGTTTGGAAGATGAGCAAAGTAACAAGATGACAAGGCAGCAACATGAGCTCGAAAAGACTATGATAATGGCCAATACCATGAAGATGACAAGTACAAGCAACTTGAAGACCGTCTCAATGCCGTGGAAAACCAAGATGTCCGGCTGAATTTTGATGATCTAAGTCTTGTTCCGTGTGTGATTCCTCCCAAGTTCAAAGTTCCTACTTTGCCAAGTATGATGGCATGTCTTGCCCTAAGTGCATTTGAAGTCCTATGTTCGTAAGATCAACCCCACATCGATGATGTAAAGTCAGGATGCACTATTTTCAAGAGAGTTTGTCCGAACCTTGGAATGGTATTATCACAGAGAATGACCGTATCCGCATTGGAGTGATTTGGCTTTATGTACAAGAATGAGTACGTCGAATTGACACCCACCGCATGCAACTACAAAGCATGTCTCGTGATGAGAAGTTCAAGGAGTATGCTCAAATGGAGAGATCTAGCAGCGAGTTCAACCACCCTTGTCCAATAGAGTTGGTTGATATGTTTATGGGAACACCGACAGCCCATTCTTCAATCATCCGATTGAAACTCTTCACCGGATTCACCGAGTGATATTGACAAAGAGCGAAGAAGTCGGTATCAAGAGTGGGAAGATTCTGTAGAGACATCTTCAAATGCCAAGAGATCTTTGGTGGTAAGAAAGAAGCTAATGCCGGTATGGTCGAAAAGCCGAGCCAAGACCGACCTACAATCTGGGGGCAACAGATTCCAATCCTACATCAAGACAACTCAACGAGACAACGCCAACCGTAACGCGCCACTAAGACAACGAAGATCAACATGCCATTGTCGCAAGCCTTGCAACACATGTTGAAAGCAGTCGATTACCTGAGGGATCCTCCTCAAATGTCAACACTTCCTCTCCGAGATACAATCCTAATGCTAAGTGTGCTTACCATTCCAATAGCCTGTACATAGCATCATGATTGTCGGCTCTCAAGAACAAGATTCAAGATATGATCAAGCTAAGCATTGAGTTTGATCCTCCCGCGAGACCAATGTGATCAACGCGCCTATGCCTAACCATGACAAGAGTTCCAATGTTGTTGTGACGATACTTATGTTTTCAACATAGATGACTGACCATTCCTCCGATGACGTTAAGAAGAATTTGTTAAGCGGTGTCAATCCAGATGCCCGAGAATTGTCGCTGTGCCCATCCGCACCGATGGTTGTCCTTGGTTGAGAAGACGGTTCAAAGGCATGATGGATAACGTGAGATACTATTCTCGAAACCACCGTAAGTTGTGAAGAAATGTCTAAATTGAAGATCGAAGATGTGAATGAAACTACACCGCCTGTGTGGGATACCTTGGGGCAGCCAAGTGGAAAGTATGATTACATGGTGAAGTACACTGTCCCTGATAGTTACAAGATTCCTATTGAAGATGTTAAAGCAACCGATGGGGTGACGATTTCCAAGACTATGCCGATGTTAACACATAAGGATTTCCTCTCGTCGATCTTGTGCCTAGAGTGGCACCTCTCATTATTACCTCCTCCGCCATTCCATCCTCTAACAAGGCTATTCCTTGAATTATGGAGTCGATGTTTACTATCATGGCCAAGCAAGACCTCCGACCATTGAAGATCTTACAAAGCTACCATTCCCGACATTGACAACATCACCGATCCAAGAAGGTGACCAACCCAAGGATTTTCTCCATATCTCTCCTCCAAAAGACACCGCGACTCCAAATCAGATTCCACTATTCAATCCATTCCCAAGCTAGAGGAAAGAACCAAGGACTCATCCCGCCAAATGTATACCAAAGGAAGTTGTCAAGACACCTCCAAACAAGAAATGGAGGAAATTCAAGATTATCAAGAAGAGTGACTACAATGTTGTGGAACAAGCTGGGACAGATCATCCAAGATCTCCATGCTTGCTCGCTTGTGCTCCGAGGCTCATGCTAATTTTGGTGAAGTTTCAAGAATGCTCACGCACCAAAGACACTACCACCGACCATTGAAGTTTGTATTGCTAGCCTGGCCGCCAACAACGGCCTAGGCTTCTCGATGTCGATTTGATTCCGCCGAAAGAAACACAACAAAGCCTTGCACATCTCTCGTGAATGCAAGGGCACTACATTGTCTCATGTTTTGGTTGATACCGGTTCTTCCGAATATCCTTCATCAAGACCGCTTTGATCGACTTGATGTCGAAGGGTTGGTTCTCGAGACCCTGACATTATTGTGAGAGCTTTTGATGGTTCTAAGCTAACGTGCTTGAGAGCTCATCATCATAAAGTCGGTCCCCGACTTTTGACTTCACTTTTTTGTCATGGACATCCGTCCACCTTACTCTTGCCTACTTGACGCCCTTGATACATGGGCAAGGCATACCTCTACCTACATCGGGTTAAAGTACCCGTGAAAGGGAAGGTTGTTACAAGATGTGGTGAAGAAGATATATGGTCACCATCTACAATCATTCCGATACCTCGAGATGGAGGGTGAATTCTTTGAGACTCCCCTGCTTTTGAAACAATACCAGTCAGCCTGCCGACTTCTCCCCGGTTACACAAGTTCCGCTTAGGATGGCCTCACCGAAAGATGCTCCGCCGCAAGAAGGAGGTAGTACTATTTGGGTCAGCTCCCCGATCTTCCTTTCAACCGACAAGACCGTTTAGGCTTCACCATCAAGGGTCAAGATGATACCGCGAACGCCGGCCAACTTCCTTCCGCATCACCGTAGTGGAATCCATGCTATAGAAGACGACGACAACGCTTCGACATCGCAAGTGGATCTTCCAACCCGCATCATGGGCTCAAAATTGGAAGATCAAGACGCTATACCAATCTCCTTTAGTCGAGTAATTGCTTTGTTTTGTTTTGCTTTTCGATTTTTTATGTTTTGAACAATAAACTTTGAAAGCCCTAGTGCCTTGCCCGGCATCATGGCTCGCTTCAGGGTTATTATCCGTCGCTTTGCATGATTTTCATTCAATAAATCGTTGACTTTGCATTCAATTGTTTGTTTTCTTTTTACTTTATCACCCCTTCAAAAGCTATGTGTTTCTTACACACACCCACGTGATACATCGCAGAATCACTCCGAATCTCGTTAATAACAAATTTATGCTAGTTAAATATGACTTCGATAATCCGATCTACCAAGTCAAGACGAAAGTGAGGAAGATTGTGAAGTGCTGAGAACTTGCCGATCACAAAGAAGAAGAAGCAATACACCACACGAAGAGCAAGTCGAGGTTGTGAATTAAACACGACAGATGTAAAAGAGATCAAGATAGGAGCGGTCTTGAGATGTTGTTAAAGAAAGGTTGGTTCGGATGCTACGAGACTATATTGAGGTTTTTGCTTGGTCATACGAAGACATGCCAGTTTAGACATTGATATTGTGGTACATCGATTGCCGACAAAAGAAGGTTTTCCTGAAATGTATGTCTGGTGCGATGCCCGAGATGTCGAGAAAATCAAAGCCGGGTTATGAACAGCTCAACGCCGTTTTAGTCACTACTTATCCACAATGGTTGCAAATGTGGTACCCGCATCTAAGAAGGATGGCAAAGGCACGAATGTGTGGATTACAGATCCAACAAAGCAAGTCCGAAAGACGATTTCCACTTCTCATATTGATGTTCGTTGACAACACCGCCAAAGATAAGGTTTTCTCTTCATGGATGGTTTCTCCTACAATCGATCAAAATGGCTCCTCAAGACATGGAGAAGACTACTTTTGTTACACACCACTTTTTACAAGGTTATGCGCTCGATCAAGAACGCAGCGCCACTTATCGCCGCTATGGTGACATTATTTCATGACATGATTCATCACGAGATAGAGGTCTACGCCGATTTATGATAGCTCGACGCGCATCAAGAAGAACATCTTGATCATTTGCGTAAACTATTTGAAAGAAGAAGCACGATCGAGACTTAATCCCAACAAGTGCACCTTTGGAGTCGATCCGAAAACTCCTAGGGTTTGTTGTCGCGGAAAGGTATTGAGGTTGACCCCGCCAAGGTTAAAGCTATTCAAGAGATGCCCCCGCACCGAGAAGGAAGTCGAGGTTTCTGGGCCATTGAACTACATTGCCGTATCTATTGCACACCTAATCGCTACTGTGAGCCAATCTTCAAGTTACTTAAGAAAGATCAAGTAGTGAATGGAACGACGCCGATCGCTTTTGACAAAATCAAGGAGTACCTACGTAATCCTCCTATCCCGATGCACCGCCAAAGGAAGACCTCTTATCATGTACTTGATAAGTGTTAGAGAACTCAATGGGGTGTGTTGGGGCAACATGACGAGTCTGGTCGAAAAGAGCATGCAATATACTACCTTAGCAAAAGTTTACCGATCGTGAAACAAGATACTCACAAATGAGAAAACTTGCAACGCTATTTGTCACGACTAAGACAAGATATGTTGACTCACACTACTTTGTTGATTTCCAAGATGGATCCGATAAAATACATATTTGAGAAACCATCCTCCGAAGAATAGCAAGATGGCAAATGATCTTGACCGAATATGACATCCAAGACACTTTAAAGCGATCAAAGGAAGTAGTAGCCGATCATTTGGCTCATCGTCGAGATGACTATCGTACTATGCCTCAATTTGCGATGAAGATGTTTTACTAGTTACAGATCAGAAGAACCTGTGCCTGCATTTAAGGACCCGAACAAGGATCCCGATGGACCATGGTCTTTGATGGAGCCTCAAACGCACTTGAAATGGCATTGGCGCCATCATTACATCCCCCGCAGCGGACATACGCCTTCACCGCCAGATTATGTTTCAGCACCAACAACATGGCCGAATACGAAGCGCATCATGGGTATTAAAGTCGCTATTGACTTAAGAATCAAGTTCTTGCAAGTGTATGGAGACTCATTTTAGTGATCAACGATTATGGCATGGATAAAGCATCCGAATCTCATTCCATATCGAGAGCATGTTCTGAGTTTGATCCCCTATCAAGAGATTACTTTGATCATATTCCACGAGAAGAGAATCATTGAAGACGACACATTACTATGTCATCTATGTTCAAGGTTAGATGGGACAACGAGGCTCCCTAGATCATCATTGAGAAGTTCGACAACCAGCATATTGTTATGAGCTTGACGCAGAAGAGAAACCTTGGTACTACGACGTGAAGAGGTATCTCGAGACTCAGAATATCTCAGGGCATCTATTAATGATAAGAAGTTCATGAGAAGATTCTGATCCAAATTCTTCCTCAAAGAACGGATCTTATACAAGCGCAACCACGACTTGTGCTTACTCCATGTAGTCAAAAACAAAGAATGCTATCATGGAAGAGTTACACGGCGATTTGGTACCCACCCAAGGGACACACCATGGCTAAGAAGATTTTGAGAACAAGTTACTATTGGTCCACCATGGAAGTCGATTGTCACCGCTATGCTCGATCTTGTCACAATGCCGATTACGATAAAGTACACGCACTCTCCAAGCTCGAATGTTTTAACTCTCCTGGCCTTTTGCAATGTGGGCATTGACATGATCGAGAAATCAAGCCCACAGCCTTCCAATGGACATCGTTTCATCCTTGTGGCAATCGATTATTTCACCAAGTGGGTGAGGCAAGCCTCATTCGCATCTGTTACCAAGAATGTGTGGCTCGATTCATCACATAATCTTATCCGTCGGTATGGCACTCCAAAGGATTATCACATAACGCTCTAATCTCAACAACAAGATGATCACCGAACTCGCACGCAGCTCAAGATCAAGCATCACAATTCTTCTCCTTATCGGCCTAAGATGAATGGCGCATGGAAGCCGCCAACAAGAACATTAAGAAGATTATACAGAAGATGATGTGACTTACAAAGATTGGCATGAGATGTTACCATTTGCTCTTCATGGTTATCGTGACTACAAGACGAACATCCACAGGGCAACCCCTCTTCAGATACGGTATGGAAGCCGCCTACCCATCGGTTCGATACCCTCAACCAGAGTCCTCCAGACGCAGAAGTTAGGCGAAGACGATTGGGTCCGCATCGCCTTGACCAGATTAACTTGATTGATGAGAAACGACGCTCCATCCGCCATGGCGGATGTATCTATCGTTTAATGATCGAGCATTTAACAAGAAGGTCAAGCACCGAGTCTACCAAGTCGGTGATCTAGTAGTCAAGCGCATCATTCTTCCACAAGGTGATCCTGTGGGCAAATGGACTCCCACCCACGAGGGACCATTTGTAGTCAAGATAGTATTTTCCCGCGGAGCTATGATACTTAGCACCATGGATGGTGAAGACTTCCACACCTCGTGAACGCAGATATAGTCAAAAATACATGAAAAAGAGACCCGCTAGGTCGACCGACCTAGGCAAAATAGGGCATCTCGGCGAACCAAAAGGGTTCAAAAATTAAGGATATATATAAAACATGTACACCCGCAAGAAGTCGAAACCGAAAAGGCGGGCAAAAAGGGTATCCCGGAGATCTAAAACCCGAAGGGCGCTCAGGCAAAAGTTAGATTTAAGCGCATTTACTATGTCTCTTCCAGATCACTTACTTCCGCACTACTATCAAGATTCAAGATTCAAATGGTAAGATCAATTCAATCACTTTCATCGACAAAGAAGGAGATGAGATAGTTGAAATATATGAGTACTAGCATAGTTGGAACTTAACAAGATTGTTTCCGCATAGCTTTTTACCTTTCGTGCAAACTACTTGGCCATACGCCACATTTCAAATAATACAAGTTCTTTCTCTTTACAAATTTCGCTTATTGTCGCTGCATAAGTCCAACGCTTGCTTTGAATGATTATATGCTTGACAATAAAAATCTACTCACAAACATATGAAAAGTAAACATACAAAAGTGCTTGCTACAGGCTCCAGGAATTGAGGCGACGACGACAGTCACCAAAAACATTCCCCCGCAGAGAATGATCCCCACAAAGGTGTTACCTAACAAACCCTCCAAATGGAGTATGTTAATCCAGCATTCCAACCGAAAGCAATGTTACATCAGAACACTTACCCCTATTGGTATTTATCCCAAATGGATATCTCTCGGCCCTTTCCTCTTCCCACCATGATCTAGATCAAACTTGGTCAGATAGTGCATCGGAGGAAACTACATCTTCATCCCCCAACCAGAGATAACAACGGGTTCCTAACTCTTCCTCGGTCTCCTAAGAATTATCAAATGCTCCACAGATCTACACTCGAATCCCCAAGAGAGCGCCTCCTAAATTTCCTCACAGATCTACATAAGGTCCCCAACAGATCGCCTCCAGATTCTCCTCCAGGGTCTAGATATGAGATCTCCAACAATTCAGCCTTCAACCTACCTCAACATCTAGGCCCAAGACTTGGTCGATAGTGCATCGGAGGAACTGTGATATCTTTCTTCCTTCAAAAACGGGTTCTCACCACCAACCCTGCAAGTAAATCCTCAAACAGTAACATCCGCATCTTCTTCAAGATGGATATGTTTTAAATACCACAACATCTATCATTCATACATTACTCATAAAGTCATAATTCATGCATGTCACATTGCACCGTCATGCATCATACTTTACAAAACCAATATTCTATCAAAGTTTCTCTTGTTTTCTCCAAGACAGTTATTTTCGCAAAAAGGTCCAGGATTAAGCCCTAATCGATGGGAAAACTATCTCAGACCGATCACTTGTTGTCTGGCCCATCGTCCGATTAAGCCCAACCACGGGAAAACTATCCGAAGACCACCTGTTATCCTCCGATAACAGTGCAATGGATCAACACCCTGATGCAGTGAAGATATCCCATTTTGCCAACCCAACCTCTCCTCGAGTAATCAAAGACGTAATATTTTCTTCGACCTATTATCATCAGCCGATCATGAGTTCAGCGAACACTCAGTTGCCTGGATGGCATCTTAAGCCCATCTCCGACTACTTATCAAACCAACTCTGCTCAAAAAATGAACACTATGCTCAACGAGAATCCTCTCGGATGGCATCTTAAGCCCATCTCCCTCCTTTCCAGAACGCCCACAGAGCCCAGCGGATGCCCACTTTCCAGCAATCCTCCTATCAATAATCTCGAGTCTAGCGCATGACTCATTCCCCAGCTTCTCCAAATGGCATCTGAAACCCCGATCATCACCAACCATGAAAGTAAATTTCAGTATTGAAGTGTTCAATCATCTTCACCTGTGTCACGAAAGACAAGCGTGTCAATCTAACCTCCACAAGAAGATTGAAAGGCAGTGTCATACCTCCTCCATCTTCTCAAGATATTTCATACATCCATACCCAAGGATTCTCAAGAGTTGATCGACAAACTCTCTCCTAGACAATCAACCCAAACTAGGTTTGGTGATCCTGTGTCAAGATGGACTTCCAACATCCCCAATGGTCTTCATGCCTCCTCATATGCTTCAAAGATTCTCCATGTCAAGTTTCAAGCCTCAAGTCAAGTTTCCTGTACAATTGCTCGATGGTTGAAAATCTTGTATTGGACAAAAGTCAAATGTGGTCAACATATACCAAACTTCATAATTTTTGGTCAACATCCTCATTTTGAAGTTACATTCATCATTTGATCAAGGGTTGATCATGATTCATCAAGAAAACTCAAGATTTGCTCAAAAGTCAAACTTCTAAATTAGGGTTTCTAGGTGAAAAGTCAATCAACTTTGACTGATCATAACTTTCTATACTTTCTCGTAAAGTTTTCCACCAACTCTGTTTTGAAGGAAATTCAATTCTACTAAACTTCATGTCTCACAAGAATGTCCAAAAATGCTTCATTTGAGAGGTATAGCTCAAAACATTACAGTGTCATTTTCAAAGTCAACAAAAGTCAACCAAGATATATTGAGCATGGAAACTCCAATTGAGATGAGACCAAAAGGTTGGTTAGAGGACCTAGAGCTTTCAAATAGTCCAAGAACACTCAAAATGTGGAAAATTGAGCAAGACACCATTCACAATTTGGAAATTTTGAAGAAATGCACAAAGAGAGATCTTAAAATCAAATTTTTGCAAATGGGCTTGCTTTTTCTTCATCCAAACTTATTCCTCATACAATTAGCAATATCCAAGCCTAATGCCAAATTTTTATTTGTTTTTCTATTTAATTTGAATTTATTCATTTAAATACAAATTAAATTAAAGTATAAAATCAAAATTAATTGCAAAATTGATTTTTATTCTTTCCTTGAGACCCAAGTAACTCACAAAGACCAAAGAATTTCGAAATTTGATCAATAAGAAGATTTTGAAATTAATCAAGTTTTGAAAATTTGATTTTATACAAAAATCAAATTTGATTTGTTTTGAATGTTGATGATTCTGCCAAAACCATCCCAAATCCATCCAAGATAAATATATGATGCATACCTATCAAGAGAGAACAAAATTCCCTAAAACCCTATTCCCAAACTGAAAAAAACTGTGCAAACAAGCAAGTGGTAATCCTACCCAGTGTTTTCAATCGATTTTGAGGTGTCCAACATTCCTTGACATTCCTTAATCGAATCGCATCTTTACTGCAAAACCATCAAGAATCGTGAAAACCGAAATTGGTTTGTTCTTGAAATTTCAAAATCAAAATTTTTTCATGCATTATTACATGATTTGTGTTTGTTTTTGTGTGTTTAGTGATGTATTTGCAAGCTTTCGGCACTCCAATTGAATTTCCATGGCCAGGAATGCATAACACCATTGTTGGTTTCTGGAACACGCTTTAGGGTTTCACGAAATAGAAACTGGACTGATGAGACCTATGCTAACAAAGCCTTCTGAAATGATTCCAGAATCAACCATGGTTTTAGAATGAATTATATATGATTTTTTAAGATTATATTATATTAATCACACCTTACCTCCATTTTCATTATTCAATTATTATAAATATTGCATTAATAAATATTATTATACTATTTATTTAATAAAACCAAAATTAGTATATAAAATATCATATCTATTTCATTCAATATCCCATTCACGTTATATGATTAAATTAGGCTCATTTAAATCATTTCCATGAGATCATCTTATCCATTTAACCAAACCTAGTACTAAAGATAAAATGGACATTAGCTCACTTAATTTTTTCAAAGATAAATATCTAAATTAACACACCCTCTTTCACAGATAAAAATCTCTTTGTGGTAATTTTCTTAGTTGTTTTAAGGAATTAAATGGTCATGTCCCTCTAACGAGAGGTATTCTAGCACCGCTTGTTTCAAACAAATCATCATAGTCCCTTCGATACAAAGATCACCCACGATGTCGCCTCCCAATACATGATCTTGACCTCGATTGTCGCCACGAAAATGATGATAGTCCCTTCAATGTGCTAGGATACTTCCTACAAGTTGCCTTCAATGACCATCCCATGTCCTTCAATGTCCGTTTGCATCCAATGAATGGAGCTACCTACCAACTAATGGTACGGCTAGGGCTATTCTAAAGGAACGAAAGTATGAAAACGACCAATTCGAAAGGGTAAATAAGTCTTTAGTTGCTCGCTTCTAAACCAAATGCTTTTCACACCGCACACTTTCAAAGTTCAAACTCTTTTCAAACAAACATTTCCTAACACTTTGTATACACTCCTACTTTAGTCATTACAAAGTCAAAGCAAATGCCTTTTTCAAAACATTTTGTCAAACACACAGTAAAGCAATTTTAAAAGTGATCTAGAGCAACTAAGAGCCCGAGATAATTCATGGATGAAAAGGTGCTAATACCTTCCCTTTTCATAACCATTCTCCGCGACTTTAATCTAAACGAAGGTCTTTTTTCTCGTACTTTTACCTTCCCTTAATTGATAAAATAAAAGTCGGTGGCGACTTGCTATCCGCACATTTGCATATTAAACTCTACAAAGTCTCATCAGATATAACAAGAAACAAGCGCTGAACCGCTTTCATACTTCGGCTTTGATTTTTCGCATATCTTGGACGATGCGATTTGACCTTCTATTTCATCGAGAAAACCTTCTTTTGTCGGCAACCGTGTACCACAATATCAATGTCTAAACCAGCATGTCTTCTATGACCAAGCAAAACCTCAATATAGTCTCGTAGCATCTGAACCAATCTTTTCCTTAACACTGTTCTCAAGACCCGCTCCTATCTTGATCTTTTTCTGTTTTACGACTCCAAATTCACAACCTCAATCGCTCTTCGCGGTCAGATAACTCGCTTCTTCTTGCTGTAGCAATGGACAAGTTCTCCGGCACTTCATAATCTTCCTCATTGCCTTCGGCTTGGTAGATCGGATTATCAAGTCATATTTAGCAATAGCATACTGTTATTAACTAGATTCGAGTGATTCTCGCAGCGGTATCACGGGTGTGTGTAAGAAACACATAGCTTTGAAGGGGTGATAAAGTAAAAGAAAGAAACAAACAATTGAATGCAAAAGTCCAACGAATTTATTGAATCAAAACGCAAACAACAGATAATAACCCTCGCAACGAGCCATGATGCCCCCGCAAGGCACTAGGCTTTCAAAGTTTATTGTTCAAAACATAAAGAAATACGAAAAGCAAAACAAAACAAGAGCAATTACTCCCGACTAAAGGAGATTGGTATGACGCCTTCGCCTTCCAATTGATGAGCCCATGATCTCGAGTTGAAGATCCACTTGCCGATGTCGCGAACGTCGCTGCCTTCATAGCATGGATTCCACTGCTGATGCGGAAAGAAGCGGCACGTCATGAGCATCATCTTCTGATTCCCTGATGGTGAAGCCTAAACCATTTTGTCGATTTGAAAGGAAGATCGGGAGCTGACCCAATAGTACTACTCCTTCAACAACGGCTCGAGCATCTTTCACGAGGCCTATCCTAGGCGGACTTGCGTAACTTCGAGTGACAGAGAGTTAATGTGCATGACTGGGAATTATTTCAAAGCTTGAATGAGTCTCAAGAATTCACCCTCCACCTCAAGGTATCGGAATGATCATGACCGACCATATATTCTCTTCACCACATACTGTGAACAACCTTCCCTTTCACCGTACTTCACTGATGCAAGGTAGAGGTGATGTACACTTTCCCATGTATCCAAGGGTGTCCAAGTATAAGAGTAAGTCGGACGAATGTCCATGACAAAGAAAGTAGAGTCAAAAGTCCGGGAACCGACTTTAACAGCAGAGTGAGCTTTCAAGTACTGTTCACTTGAACCATCAAAAGCTCTCACAATAATGTCACTGGTCTTAGAACACACCCTTCAACATCAAGTCGATCAAAAGTTCTGGAGGATATTCAAAGTAACCGGATCCACCAAAACATGAGAGAAATGTAGGCCTTTGCATTCAATAGATATGCAAGGCTTTGTTGTGTTTCCTTCCAAGGAGTCAAATAAGATCGTGAGAAGCTCAGGCCGTTGTTGGCAGCCGTGCTAGCATCAAACCGTCATAGTAGTGTCTTGCGGCACGTGAGCATTCTTCAAACTTACTAAGGCATTAGCAAGCCTCTGCAGAGCACAGAAAGGCAAGCACGGATTCTTGAATTGTCTGTCCCAACTGTTCCACAACATTGTAGTCACTTTTGATAATCTTCTAATTCCTCCATTTCTCGCTTGAGGTGTCTTCGTGAACTTCCTTTGGTACTTTTGGTTGAAGGTGAGTCACCCGTTCTTTCCCTAGTTGGGAATGGGTTGAATAGCTGGAATGCGAGCTCGAGTCGAGGTATCTTTTGGGGGAGAGATTTCTGGAGAGAATACTCTTCCGGTTCGAGTCACCTTACTTGATCCAGTGATATTGTCAATGTGAGGAATGGTAGCTTCAACAGCAAGGTCTTCAATAGTTAGAGGGTCTTGCTTGACACCATGATAGTAAACCTCAGATCCATAATTCCAGGGGATAGCCTTGTTAGAGGAATAGGGAACTGGTCTTGGAGAAGTGATGATGAGAGGTGCCACTCTAGGCACAAGATCAGCAGAGGAAACTTATGTTAACATCAAGATAGTCTTCGGGAAGTCGCCACCCATCCGGTCGGCTTAACATCTTCAATAGGAATCTTGTAGCTCTCGTGAATGTGATACTTCACCATGTAATCATACTTTCCACTGCTGCCCCAAGGTATCCCACACAAAGCAGGGGCCATTCGCATTGTCAATCTTCAACTTAGACATTTCTTCACACGCTTTTGCATAGGTGGTTTAGAAATAGTATTCCACTATCCATCCAATGCAATCAACACGCCTTCTTAACCAAGCACAACCATCAGCGCAGATGGGCACCAACGACAATTCTTTGGGCATCCCGGATTGACACGCTTGTAGCAAATTCTTCTTAATACCATCGAGGAATGGTCAAGTCATCTATGTTGAAAACATAAGTATCTCACCAACAACATTGGAACTTTGTCATGGTTAGGCATAGGCGCGTTGATCACATTCGGAGTCTCAACAGAGGGTCAAACTCAACTCGCTTAGCTTCAATCATATCTTGAATCTTGTTCTTCTCGAGCCCAACAATCATCGTCGTTATATCCTAGGAATGGTAAGCATTTAGCATTAGGATTGTATCTCGGAGAGAAGTGTTGACATTGAGGAGGATCCTCAAGGTAATCACCGCTTTCAACATGTGTTGGGTCATACAATGGCATGTTGATCTTCAGAACCGCCTTTGCGCCGCTTTCGTTACGCAGTCTGTCTCACCGAGGTTGCCGATGTAGGATCGAGATCACAACCGCCCCTACGATTGAGCGTGGTCGGTCTTTGCTCGGCTTTTCTCGACCACACAAGATTAGCTTTCTTACCACCAAAAGATCTCTTTGCAAAATTTGAAGACTACTCCACCGAATCTTCCGCCTTGATACCACTTCAATACGCTTGTCGTTATCAAATCAACGTGAATCCTATCAAGAGTTTCCAATCGATGATGAAGAACGGCCTGCTGTTCCCATAAACATATCAACCAACTCCCTATTGACAAGGGTGTTGAACTCCTCGCTAGATCTCTCCGAGCATACTTTTGAACTTCTATCACGACCCATAGACATGCTTTGTAGTGCATGCGAGTGGTGTCAATTCAAGATTGTACTCATATTCTCAGAGAAATCACCAAGTCACCCAAGCGGATACACGCCATTCTCTAGTCGATAATACCACTCCAATTGAGTTCCTGACAAACTCTCTGAAAATAATGCATCCACAACTTTCATCAGGATTGATCTTCCAACATAGGACTTCAAATGCAGCTTAGGGCAAGACATGCCATCATACTTGGCAAAAGTAGGAACTTTGAACTTGGGAGGAATCACCACACCGAACAAGACTCAGATCATCAAAATTCCCACCATTTCTGTGTTCTCCCAAGATTCAACGTCTTCAAGTCTTGTACTTGTCATCTTCATCGTATTGGCTATAGTCGCAGCGATCCTCCTTCTTCTTAGGCTCACGCTGGTCATCCTTATCACTCTCAGTACCTCCTCATTCTTGACACTTCAGAGCTCTATCCACCGACCACTTTAGGACCACCTTTGTAGCGCCCACCATGTCGAGGAGACCAACAACCTTCTTCTTCTGTTGATGAGCTTCAGATCTTCTTGGCCTTGGACCAAGCGGTGAACATCCCTGAAACCGAGCATTCCGAGCTTGAAGATCTTGATGATCGTCAAGAGCCATTTCTAAAATAAATAGTAGAAATGAGAAACCAATCTTCAATGTACCGTGATGCAATGTTATGCTATGATATGCAATGTTTATGAATGCAATGCAATGTTTTCAAGGACCTTAGAGATTTAAATTTGTTAAACAAGCAATGAACAAACATTTATTAGTTCTCTTTTATTCTTTTTCTTTTAAGTACAAAAGATAGTTCAAAATAAAGAAAACATATAAATCCTAAAGCTCTAAGTCTCCCATGGCGCTTCCTCTTGGTGCCGAGGTAGGCTGATGTTTCGCCCTCGTAAGTAGCTGTCAACTCTAGCACTTTCTTCACCTGCATAGCACGAGCTTCAAAGGTATCCTCTCTTTTAGTTGAATCCGATCTCTTCAAGTCTTCAAAATCGTGAGGCATGTCAGATGGAGAACAGATAGGGTACGCCACCTATAAAAGTTCCATAATTACGTAAACAGCGTGAATGGCATCATGAGGTTTTGAGCTCGAGCTCGCACCCATTTGAGGTAAGGTTCCCAAGGAATGGAGTTCGTGCCCCAAAGTCTTGTATCTCTTACCATGCCCCAAGCGTGTATGAACCTTCACGGTAATTCGAGATCGTGATTGTAGTCGAACACAATATCTTGAGAAGCATATCATGCGACCATCTCTCGAAAGCAAAACCAAACCGACGAGAGCTAAAGAAGGGTTGTAAGTAATACCTCCCCTTATACCAAGGAGTGGTACATTAGGAATTCTCCACAACGCTCAATGAATGTGAAGTCTTTTGAGAGAAAGATCCAACGGATATCCGAATGAGAGAGTGACATTAGTCTTGAGACCACTTCAACCTTGTTCATTCTTCAAAACTGATGGAGGAAGGTGCAAATAAACCACCGGAAAGTAACGGTATACAAATACAGAGAGCTGTCCTTAGTAGTACGAGTGGAGAGAATGTAGGATGTCTCCAAGTAAAGTAGGCATTGGATTGCGGGTAAGAAACAACTTGATGGCGTTGACATCTATGAATTGATCCGAGTTAGAATAGAACCAAACCATAGATTAGCAAGGCCACAATGTTCAAATGCATGGAAACTCATAACTTTGAGGAATTCTCGCTTTCTTAATTAGGAACTTGGCAAGTAAACCCTTAACTCCGCTTCTAGTTTCCCAATTGGCTTCAATGTCCGAGCGCTTTAGATGTAAGCATGATGCAATGTCTTCGCATCTAGGAACCTTTTCTAAACCTGAATGGCATTTGGTCAAGAATAGGTATCCCAAGTAGCTTAGAGAACTCTTCCAAGGTAGGAACCAACGATAATCTGGGAATGTAAAGCAATGGTGTTTCGGATCAAAGAACTGAATAGACATGCATCATATCTTCTTCAAACCGAGATAACCAATCAAGTAGATAACCATGTCTTTGATGAACCGAGCATGGTCGGAATTTCTCAAACCATTCTTTGAGCTGAGAAGGTATACCCATGAAGTTGATTCGATAGTCTTTCTAGAAGCCATAATCCCTACAAAACAGCAAAGATAAATCCTAGGTCCTTGAAATAGTTAGAAATGATATGCAATGCAAATGATGTCATGTTTCAGCACACACAAACAATTCACACAATGAGCCTAGGTTTAAGGTCAAAGGTATAGGTGATTACCCCACCAAAAGTTTGAGTTGGTTCATCCGTCCTATAATAGTAACCGGTTCTAGGAATCTCACATCATCGATCTTTCTAGGCGCTTTCAATACGACTACCAAGTGGTCGATCGAAATATCCCAGTCCGATCTCAATGAGCGTAGCATCGAGTATCAACCAACCTTAGTTCTGCACTAAAGCCGCCATCTCACTACCTTCTAATGGCCAAGATGGGTCAATTAAGGTTCTAAAAGTTTAGTTAGTGCTTGATGACACCAGAAGCCAAATACTATCCTCAACTTGAAATGAAGAGTATCAGACATCCAAAGTGTCACACTAACGTAGCCATCATGTTGACCGCTTCGATATACGCCTAACGGTCGCGACGATTTATCTACTTACCTAAAAGGAAACCTGATCCGGTGTAGGATCCCCACAAATATAATACCCAAGCAACCCTTAAAGATAAAGCAAGCAAGTCAAACAGAAAACATAAAGATCTAGAAACTCAAGGCATTCTCTTAGGTGTTCCCAGCAGAGTCGCCAGCTCAGAATACGTGAACTCGACTTTTTAGGTTTTGTATCGCAAATGTGCGGATAGCAAGAGTCGCCACCGACTTTTTTTTATCCAATTAAGGGAAGGTAAAAGCGTAAAAGACCTTCGTTAGATTCTCGAGTAAGGGAGAAGGTTATGAAAGGGAAGGTATTAGCACCCTTTCCATCCGTAGTTATCTACGCCTTAGTTGCTCTAGATCACTTTAAAATTGCTTTCTCGGTGTTTGAAAATGTTTTGAAAAGGCATTTCGCTTTGACTTTGTAATGATTCATGTAGGAATGTATACAAAGTGTTCGGAAATGTTTCGCTTTGAAAAGAGTTTGAACTTTGACAAAAGTGTGAGGTGTGAAAAGTTTTGAGAGCAAGCAACTAAAAGTCTTATTACCTACCTAATGGTCGCTTTGTATTTACGTTCTTTAGAATAGTGCTATCCATACCATTAGTTGGTAGGTAACCTCATTTGTTGGTAAGAGGGACATTCAAGGACATCGATGGTCATAGAAAGCAATCAGGAAGTATCCTAGCACATCAAGGGACTATCATCATTTTCGTAGGCGACAATCGAGGGTCAAGATCATGTATTCGAGGCTACATCGGGTCTGATCTTTGTATCGAAGGGACTATGATGATTTGTTTTGAAGGCAACGGTGCTAGAATACCCTACGCTCGAGGGACTGACCATTTGAATTCAGAAGGCAAGAGAGAATTACCCTAAGGGGCATGTGAAAGAGTGTGTTGATTCATATATTATATTTGAAAATTAGTGGGCTATGTTGATTTTATCTTGCCATACACGCCTAGTTACTAGCAATTTATAGGGTGCGGAAATTAAAATGCGGAATGTAAAGATGCGGAAAGATAAATGTCCACGCTATTACATGGCTTTGGGGCGATACATAATTTAAACTTGCGGAAAATAAAAGCCTAATTTAAACTATTACATCCCATAAACAATTACATTATTGGAAAATGAAAACAAGAAAGAAATCGTCTCAAACGAATAACTCAGAAAAGAATGAGAAACTGAAAATACGAGATGAATCAATAAGAGGAAAATGTTAGTAAATGCAAATTTTAAATGAGAAAATATGACATGCTGGAAATAATATATATATGCTAAAATAATTTTTGGGATTTTTAGATGCAATTTAATAATTAAAACTAATTAAAAGTGATTTAAATGCTAAATTATGAATAAAAATAAATATGCATGCAAAATAATATTTTTAATTTTATAAATTAAATAAGTATTTTCGAAAATAAATGCAAAGGAAAAAATATTTTGATGATTTTAATGCATGAAATAAAATATGAAAAGAATTAAATGATGCAAAATATTAATAAATATGAAAATAGAAAATAAAAAAAATATGAAGTTTGTGAAAAAGAAAGCAAACTGGTCCCGCTTGAATCGAACGTGACCTGTTAGAGCATTTTCCAAAAGCTGCCTAACTCACTGGCCATCTTGTACTTCGTGTCATGAAAACAAAATCAATGGTTTTTAAGATGACGCCATGATTATATTTCAAACCAAGCCGCCCATGAGTGGACCCCTGTAACAAAGGAGCCAATCGAAACACGCCATTATGCCACTTCGTAGTCAATCGCTCAACGCCGGAGCTAGGCCCTACCATCTTCTCCTAAATCCTTCCTCAAACAACAAAACGATCAATCAAAGCGAATAAAAGTCCGTGATCGACTAATTCGATCCTTCGAGCACGATGGTGCTATCCTCAGCCTCAAAACAGCCTCGTAACCTGCTTCAAAAGTCACAGCCTTAAAACCCCAACAATGGTATTCTCGATTTCACGGAAGCTTGTATGTGATGCATCAAACACATTCTAATGAATGCCCGAACTCAAATAAACACATAAACAAGCATAATGCATGATTAACACAAATCGAAATTTGAGAAAACCAAGTGAGAGTTCAAGGGCACGATTTGGGAAGCCTGGGCTTGATGTAAGAGTATGGATCGATTGCTGGGAAACTCTAGAGCAAGATTGAATGGTTAAACTGGCCTGAAACCTGCTGGAAATTGAAACACGATTTTTGAGGATTCTGCAAAATTTTGACAAAGTTTAGGCTATGTATGGGCTAGGTTTCGCCCCTTTGGCTTGTGATCTTGCTGGCTATTTATAAAGGAATTTGAGAGAGAAAAAAGAGTGAAAAAAGATTGATCATTGAATGTGCAATATTTCCTCTTTAAAATAAAATCAAATTTCCTTAAAAATTTGATTTTTTCTTTCCATATGTAAGCTATCACGAATTTGGTATGCTTGGTGGGCTATCTTGGACCAAGTAAGAGATAAAATCCAATCCATTTGAAAAACATCTTATTTTTATATTTTATATGATTTAATTTTGAATTAAATGATTTAAAATTCAAAGATAAATCATAAAAATAGAAAATTACCATGGCCAAGCATTTATGGGTCAAGAATAAAGTCATGAACAAGTTTGGATCAAAAGATTTTAGGCCCATTTGGAAAATTTTGCATTTTGACCAAAATGTCCTTTTGTGCAATTGTCCAAAATTGCCCAACTTCTGAATAGTTTATCTTGCTCAATTTTCCACATTTTTGAGTGTTCTTGGACTTTTTGGAAATCTCTAAGAGTCCTTTAACCAACCTTTTTGGTCTCATCTCAATTGGAGTTTCCATGCTCAATATATCTTCAAAACAAAAAGTTGACTTTTTGTTGACTTTGAAAATGACCGAATGTTTCGAGCCATACCTCTCAAATGAAGCATTTTTGACATTCTGTGAGACATGAAGTTGTAGAGAATTGAATTTCCTTCAAAACAAGAGGTGGTGGAAAATTTCTGAGAAAGTATGAGAAAGTTATGATCACCAAAGTTGGTTGACTTTTCACCTAGAAACCCTAATTTAGAAAACTTTTGAGCAAAACTTGAGTTTCTTGATGAATCATGATCAACCCTTGATCAAATGATGAATGTAACTCAAAATGAGGATGTTGACCAAAATTATGAAGTTTGACTCAGATGTTGACCACAGCTTACTTTTGTCCAACACAACCGATTTTCAACCATCCGCAATTGTCCGAGGAAACTTGATTGAAGGCTTGAAACTTGACATGGAGAATCTTTGAAGCATATGAGGAGGCATGAAGACCATTGGAGATTTTGGAAGTCCATCTTGACTGAGAATCACCAAACCCTAGTTTGGGTTGATTGTCTAGAGAGAGTTTGTCTCGATCAACTCTCGAGGAACTTGAGTATGGATGTATGAAATATCTTGAGAAGATGGAGGGCAAATTTTGGGGTATGACAGACTACCACCGTTGATTTCTAAGATGGATCCGATAAAATACATATTTGAGAAACCAAATTTCTCCGAAGAATAGCAGATGGCAAATGATCCCGATCGAACACGACATCCAAAGACACTTCTCAAAAAGCTAATTTCAAGCAAAGAGCTTCATCATTTGGCTCATCGTCGTGAGATGACTACCTGCCTATGCGCTTTAATTTCCGCATGAAGATGTTTTGTTAGTTACTAATTAGAAGAACCTGTGCCCGCATTTAAGGACCCCGAACAAGGATCCCGATGGACTATGGTCTTTGATGGAGCCTCAAACCATTTGCAATGGCATTGGCGCCATTATTACATCCCCTACAGGCGGGCATACACCTCATCGCGAGATTGTGTTTCAATTGACTAACAACATGGCCAACACGAAGCGGCATCATGGGTATTAAAGTCGCTATTGACTTAAGAATCAAGTTCTTACAAGTGTATGGAGATTCGCTTAGTGATCACCGATTAAAGGCGAGTGGGATACGAAGCATCCGAATCTCATTCCGTAGACGAGAGCATGTTCGAGTTTGATCCCTACTGGAAGAGATTACATTTCGATCATATTCCACGAGAAGAGAATCAGCTATGTGACGATTGGCTACTATGTCATCTATGTTCAAGGGCAAGGACAACGAGGCCCTTGCATCATCATTGAGAAGTTTGATGAACCAAAGATATTGTTGTGAGCTTGATACAGAAGAGAAACCTTGGTACTACGTGTCATACCCCAAAATTTTCCCTCCATCTACTCAAGAGATTTCATACATCTATGCCCAAGGATTCCTCAAGAGTTGATCAGACAAACTCTCTCCTAGACAATCAACCCAAATTAGGGTTTGGTATCTCTCAAGTCAAGATGGACTTCCAACATCTCTAATGGTCTTCATGCTCCACATGTTTCAAAGATTCTCCATGTCAAGTTTCAAGCTTCACAAGTCAAGTTTCTCGCATAATTGCTCGATGGTTGAAAATTAGTTGTTGACAAAAGTCAACTCGTGGTCAACATACAACAAACTTCATAATTTTTGGTCAACATCCTCATTTTGAAGTTATATTCATCATTTGATCAAGGGTTGATCATGATTCATCAAGAAAACTCAAGATTTGCTCAAAAGTCAAACTTTCTAAATTAGGGTTTCTAGGTGAAAAGTCCAACTTTGACCGATCATAACTTTCTATACTTTCTAAATTTTTCCACCACCTCTTGTTTTGAAGGAAATTCAATTTCTACAACCCATGTCTCACAAGAATGTCCAAAAATGCTTCATTTGAGAGGTATAGCTCAAAACATTACAGGCCATTTTCAAAGTCAACAAAAAGTCAACTTTTTGCTTTGAAGATATATTGAGCATGGTAACTACAATTGAGATGAGACCAAAAGGGTTGGTTATAGGAGTCTTATATCTTTCCAAAAAGTCCAAGAACACTCAAAAATGTGGAAAATTGAGCAAGTTACACCATTCACAAGTTGGGCAATTTTGAAAGAATGCACAAAGAGAAATATCTTAAAAATCAAAACTTTGCAAATGGGCCTATTTTTCATCTCAACTTATTCCTCATGCAATTAGGAATGTCCAAGCCCAATGCCACGAATTTTTATTTTATTTTCATATTTAATTTGGAATTTATTCATTTAAATACAAATTAAATTGAAAAATAAGGTATAAAATCCAAATTAATTGCAAATTTGATTTTTATTTCTTCTTTGTGATCCAATCAATTCATTAAAAGCAAGCAATTTCGAAATTGGATCAATATGGCAAGATTAGATTGAAATTGACCAAAGTTTGAAGATTTGATTTTTGCAAAAATCAAATTTGATTATCATTGATTATTGATCAATTTTTTCCCAAAACAATGCCAAATCCATCCAGTACTTATACCTGATGCATACCACATGAAAGAGGACGAAAAAATTGCCTCAAGAAACCCTAACCTAATCCAAAAAATCGTGACCTTAGCAACTTGCAGTCATCGATCCAAATTTTGTTTCAATTGGTTTTGAGGATCCAAACATCGCCTTGACATCCCTCGAAGCATTCCCACCTTTACATTGCCTAAAAGCATCAAGAATCACGAAACCGATTTGGTTTGTTCTTGAAATTTCAAAATTAATTCCTTCATTCATGCATTATTAACTCGATTTGTTGTTGTTTTTGTGTTTAGTGATGTGTTTACAAGCTTTCTAGGCAAGCCAATTGAATTTCCATGGCCTGAACCGTGTTATGCCATGATTAGGGTTTCTGTGAATGAATTAGGGTTTCCTTAAAGGAAAAATTGACAATAAGACCTATACCATCGTGTTCGGAATGCTCCAAGGAATCGAACCATGGCCTTATATTTTATTTATATTATGTGTTGCGTTGATATTTTTGCTGTAGACTTTACGTAACCACATGGCCGCCGCATATTTCAAATATTCAAAAGGGAAGACGTAAGTCAGGCGCGAGTGATGATGCCGCAGAGCGACGCGTGTAAATTCCATTCAACCGCTTCCAAACAGAAGCGAGCGGTTCGATGGCGGAGTGGGTTTTCAAAGCCCAGCGTGGTGTCCTCGCCCATCCTCGGCTCGTGACATTTATTTTACAAGTTTGCAAACCTCATATTTTCTATTTTCTAATTATTTTTAATATTTGCATTATATTTTAATTCTTTTCATAATTTTTATTCTGCATTAAAAATTGTCAAAATAATTTTCTTTTGCATTTATTTTCTAAAAATCTTTATTTAATTTAATAAATTAAAACATATTTTGCATGCATATTTATTTTTATTTGTAATTTTGCATTTAAATCATTGTTAATTAGTTTTTAATTATTAAATTGCATCTAAAAATCCCAAAAATTTATTTTAGTATATTTATATTATTTCCAGATGTAATAATTTTTCATATAAAAATTTGCATTTTTCTAACATTTTCTCTTATTTCGATTTCATCATATTTTCCGATTTCTCATTCGTTTACGTGTTCTTCCAATTCGACGCTTTTACTATTTTCATTTTATTTTCCAATAATGTAACTCATATGGGATGTAATAGTTTAATTTAGGATTTTATTTTCCGCATTTTAAATTATGTATCTCGCCCTAAAGCCTGTAATAGCGTAGACATTTACCTTCCGCACTTTACATTCCGCATTTTAATTTCCGCACCCTATAAATTGCTAGTAACTAGGGCGTATGGCAAGACTAAAATTGAACATAGCTCACTAATTTTCAAGATAACATATTCTCAAATCAACACACTTCTTTCACACACGCACCCTTTAGGTACCTTCTCGTTGTTTTAATCAAAATGGTCATGTCCCTAATAGAGGTATTCTAGCACTGCTGTTTTCCAAACAAATCATCATAGTCCCTTCGATAAAGATCATAAGACCCACGATGTCGCCTCCGAATACATGATCTTGACCTCGATTGTCGCCACGAAAATGATGATAGTCCCTTCGAATGTGCTAGGATACTTCCACAAGTTGCTTATGACCATCCGATGTCCCTTCGAATGTCCCGCTTACATCCAACGAATGGAGCTACCTACTAACTAATGGTATGGCTAGCGCTATTCTAAAGGAATGTAGAAGTAACAAAACGACCAATTCGAGTGGGTAAATAAGTCTTTAGTTGCTTGCTCTATCAAATACTTTTCACACCACACACTTTTTTCAAAGTTCATTCTTTTCAAAACAAAAACATTTCAACACTTTGTATACACTCCTACATGAGTCATTACAAAGTCAAAGCGAAATGCCTTTTTTCAAAACATTTGTCAAACACATGAAAGCAATTTTAAAAAGTGATCTAGAGTAACTAAGAGCCCGTGAGATAACTACGGATGGAAAGGGTGCTAATACCTTCCTTTTCATAACCATTCTCCCGAACTCTAATCTAACGAAGGTCTTTTCGTTACTTTTACCTTCCTTAATTGATAAAAATAAAAGTCGGTGGCGACTCTTGCTATCCGCATATTTGATACAAAAATCCTACAAAGTCGGCTTCACCGTATCACGTAATCATGCATCACTGGGATTACACTAAAAGAGAGAATTGCCTTAGGGATTTCTAGATCATTTTATTGCTTTTTGTTTGACTTGTATGCTTTATCCTAAGGGTTGCTTGGGTATTATATTGTTGGGGATCCTACACCGGATCCGGTTTCCTTTAGGTAAGTATTAGATCATCGCGACCGCTAGACGTAACTAAACGTCAACATGATGGATACGTTAGCGTGACACTTTGGTTGTCCCGATACTCTTCATTCCCAAGTTGAAGATAGTATTTGGCTTCGTGGTGTCATCAAGCCAACTAAACTTTTAGAACCTTAATTGACCCATCTTGGCCATTAGAAGGTAGTGAGATGGCCGCTTTGTGTAGACCGAGGTTGGTTGATACCGATGCTACGCCATTGAGATTAGACTTTGGGACATTTTCGATCGACCACTTGGCCGTCAGATTGAAATAAGCCTACGAGAAAGATCTGTGATATGAGATTCCTAGAACCTGCTACTATTATAGGACAGATGAACCAACTCAAACTTTGGTGGGTAATCACCACCTCATGCAAGCCTTAAACCTAGGCTCATTGTGTGAATTGTTTGTGTGTGCAAACATGACATCATGACATCATTCGCATCGTATATCATTTCTAACTATTTCAAGGACCTAGGGATTTATCTTTGCTGCTTTGTAGGATTATGGCTTCTAGAAAGACTATCCGAATCAACTTCACGGGTATCCCTTCTCAACTCAAAGAATTGGTTTCGAAATTCCCACCATGCCTCGGCCCATCAAAAGACATGGTTATCTACTTGATTTGGTTATCTCCTCGTTTTGAAGAAGATATGATGTGTCCTATTCCAGCTTCTTTTGATCCAAACACCATTGCTTTACATTTCCGATTATCATTGATTCCTACCGAAGAGTTCTCTGTTACTGGGGTACCTATTTTGACCAAATGCCATTCACCGGCCTAGAAAAGGTTCCTAAGTACGAAGACATTGCATCAGCCTTACACCTTAAGTGCTCGTGACATTGAAGCCAATTGGGAAACCGTAAGGAGTTAAGGGTTTACTTTCCAAGTTCTTAATCAAGAAAGCCCGAGAACCCCTCAAAGTTATGAGTTTCCATGCATTTGAAAACATTGTGGCCTTGCTAATTTATGGTTTGGTTCTATTTCCTAACTCGGATCATTCATCGATATCAATGCCATCAAGTTGTTTCTTACCCGCAATCCGCCTACTTTACTGAGACATCCTATTCTTCCACACTGCATTTACTAAGACAAGGAACTCTCATGTGTTGTAACCGCTACTTTCAAGGTGGTTTATTTCGCACCTTCCTCCACTTTGAAGAATGAACAAAGGTTGAGATGGTCTCAAAGGCTAATGTCACTCTCCCATCGTGATATCCGCGAGTCTTTCTCTCAAAAGGACTTCACATTCATTGAGCATTGTGGAGAATTCTAATGTACCACTACTTGGTATAAGGGAGGTATTACTTACAACCCTTCCTTAGCTCACATTGTTTGCCCAAGAGATGGTCCACATGATATTTCTCCAAGATGTTGTGTCGACACAACACGATCTAGAATTACCGACGAAGGTTCATACATCATGGTAAAGAAGATTGATACCAAGACTTTGGGGCACCAACTCCATTCCTGGGAACCTTACCTCAAATGGGTGAGAGCTCGAGCTCAAAACCTCATGATGCCATTCACTGCTTTTACCAAGAATTATGGAACCTGCTGCTATGGTGATTTATTCGCGTCGCTCTCCATCCCGACATGCCTAACGATTTTGAAGACTTGAAGAGATCCCGATTCAATTTTAAAGAAGAGGGATACCTTGAAGTCGCTCAGTTACGCAAGTTAAAAGAAAGTGCTAGAGTTGACAAGCTTTCACGAGGAGCTAAACATCAACGCTACATCGGCACCAAGAGGAAGCGCCCATGGAGACTTTAGCTTTAGGATGTTTATGTTTTCTTTTATTGTTTTGAACTATCTCTTGTACTTAAAAAGAAAAGAATGATAAGAGTACTAATAAATGTTTGTTCATTGCTTGTTTAACAAATTTAAATCTCTAAGGTCCTTGAAAACATTGCATTGCATTCGTGATAAACATTGCATAGCATAGCATAACATTGCATTACAGGTGCACATCGAGATTGGTTTTCTCATTTGCTCGCTATTTATTTTAGCGTAAATGGCCTTGAACAGATCGTCAAAGATCTTCAAGCTCGTAATGCCTGGCCCAACAGATGTTCACCACCTTGGTCCAAGGCCAAGAAGATTTGAAGAAGCTCATCAACAAGAAGAAGAAGGTCATGGTCTCCTCAACATGGGCGCACGCCACAAAGGTGGTCCTAAGGTGGTCACCGTATTGAGCTCTCTCAAGGAAGTGTCCATACCGAGGAAAGACAAGGGTGATGGTGAATAAGCAATTGAGCTTGAGAAATAATGATGATGGCCAATACTTAATGAAGATGACAAGTACAAGCAACTTGAAGATCGCCTAAATGCCGTGGAAAACTTGAAGATGTTCGGGCTGAATTTTTGATCTAAGTCTTGTCCTGTGTTGTGATTCCTCCCAAGTTCAAAGTTCCAACTTTGCCAAGTATGATGGCATGTCTTGCCCAAAGCTGCATTTGAAGTCCTATGTCCGAAGATCAATCCCACACCGATGATGAAAGTTGTGGATGCACTATTTTCAAGAGAGTTTGTCCGTAACCCAGTTGGAATGGTACTATCACTAGAGAATGACCATCCGTACTGGATTGATTTGGTCGATGCTTTCTACAGACGTATATGTTGAATTGACACCCACTGCATGCAACTACAAAGCATGTCTATGGGTCGTGATTTGAGAACATCACCGGATCAAGTAAGGTGACCGAACCGAAGGGCCCTTCCGTATATCTCTCCTCCAAAGACACGCGACTCCAGCCGATTCCGGCCTATTCAACCCATTCCTAAGCTAGAGGAGAACCAAAGTGGCTCATCCTCGCTCAACCGTATACCAAAGGAAGTATCAAGACACCTCCAACGAGAAATGGAGGAAATTCGATTATCAAGAAGAGGACTACAATATTGTGGAACAATCTGGGACAGACCGTCCAAAAATCTCCATGCTTGTTCTCGCTTCTTGTGTCTGAGGCTCATGCTAACGCCTTTGGTGAAGTTTCAAGAATGCCCATGTACCGCAAGACACTACCACCGATCAATTAAGTTTCATTGTTAGCCTGGCTGCCAACAACGGCCTAGGCTCGATGTCGATTTGACTCCGCCGAAAGAAACACAACAAAGCCTTGCACATCTCGTCGAATGTGGGCACTACGTTATCTCATGTTTTGTTGGATACTGCTCGCCTCTCGAATATCCTTTCAAGACTCATTGATCGGCTTGATGTCAAGGGTTGGTTCGAGACCCAAAGGACATTATTGTGAGAGCTTTTGATGGTTCTAAGCGCACAAAGATTTGGAGAGCTCACTGCCTGTAAAGTCGTTGTTCCTGATTTTGACTCTACTTTCTTTGTCATGGACATCCGCCCACCACTTGCCTACTTGGACTCTGACATAAAATAAGTATTTCTACCTTACATCGAAATCAAGTACCCGTGAAAGGAAGGTTGTCACAAGATGTGAAGAAGAGATATGGTCAACATCTCCAGCCATCCGATACCTGAGATGAGGGTGAATTCTTCGAGACCTCACAAGCTTTTGAAACAATCCCGCAGTCATGCCCTGACTCTCCCTGGCACTCCTAAAGTTGCTAAAGTCCGCCTAGGATGGCTCGCTGAAAGATGCTCAAGCTGCTGTTGAGAAAGAGGTAGCACTGTTTGGGGTCAGCCCCATCTTCCTTTCAAATTTGACAAGACCGGTTTAGGCTTCACCATCGAGGGTCAAGATGACATGCACCAACATGCCGCCAACTTCCTTTCCAGATCCCGAGTGGAATCCATGATATAGAAGACGACAACGGCTTCAACATCAGTGGGTCTTCCCAACTCCGATCATGGGCTCAAGAATTGGAAGACCAAGACGCTATACCAATCTCCTTTAGTCGAGTAATTCTTTGTTTTTTTGTTTGCTTTTCGTATTTCTTTTATGTTTTGAACAATAAACTTTGAAAGCCTAGTGCCTTACCCGGCATCATGGCTCGCTTATGAGGGTTATTATCTCGTTGCCATGATTTTCATTCAATAAATTGCTGGACTTTTGCATTCAATTGATTGTTTTCTTTCTTTTACTTTATCACCCCTTCAAAAGCTATGTTTTACACACACCCACGTGATACATCGCAGAATCACTCCGAATCTCGTTAATAATGATAGTGCTAAATATGACTTCGATAATCCGATCTACCAAGATGAAAGTGAGGAAGATTGTGAAGTGCCGTGAGAACTTGCCGATCACAAGAAGAAGAACGAGTTATACAGCCACCAAGAGCAAGTCGAGGTTGTGAATTTGGTACTACGAAGATGTAAAAGAGATCAAGATAGGAGCGGGTCTTGAGAACAAAGGTTAAAGAAAGTTGGTTCAGATGCTACGAGACTATATTGAGGTTTTTTCTTGGTCATACGAAGACATGCCGGATTGACATTGATATCGTGGTACACCGATTGCCGACAAAGAAGGTTTTCTCCCAAAGGAAATGTAAGGTCTGTCGATGCGTCCCGAGATGTCCAAAAGATCAAAGCCGGGTTAAATCAATGCAGGTTTCTTAGCTGTTACTTCATCCACAAGGTTGCAAATGTGGTACCTGCATCAAGAAGGATGGCAAAGTACGAATGTGTGGATTACACAGATCCGAACAAAGCAAGTCCGAAAGACGATTTCCCACTTCCCCATATTGATGTTCGTTGACAACACTTTCAAAGATAAGGTTTTTTCCTTCATGGATGGTTTCCTGCTACAATCGATCAAAATGGCCCCAAGACATGGAGAAGACTACTTTGTTACACAATGGGGCACTTTCTGCTACAAGGTTATGTCATTCGGACTAAAGAACGCAGGCGCCACTTATCAGCGCGCTATGGTGACATTGTTTCATGACATGATTCATCACGAGATAGAGAGGTCTACTTACATGATAGCTCGATCACAGATCAAGAAGAACATCTTGATCATTTGCGTAAACTGCTTGATGATTGGAAGTATGTGTCGAGACTCAATCCTAACAAGTGCACTTTTGGAGTCAGATCTCGAAAACTCCTAGGGTTTGTCGTCAGTGAAAAAGGTATTGAAGTTGACCCCGCCAAGGTTAAAGCTATTCAAGAGATGCCACTCCCCGCACGAGAAGGAAGTCGAGGTTTCTTAACATTGAACTACATTGCCGATTCATTGCACACTTAATCGCTACTTGTGAGCCAATCTTCAAGTTACTAAAGAAAGATCAAGTAGTGGAATGGAACGACGATTGCCAGATCGCTTTTGACAAAATCAAGAGTACCCCAGAATCCTCCTATCCCGATGTCACCGAAGGAAGACCTCTTTATCATGTACTTAATAAGAGTTAGAACTCAATGGGGGTGTGTTAGCAACATGACGAGTCCGTCGAAAAGAGCATGCAATATACTACCTTAGCAAAAGTTTGACTGTGAAACAAGATACTCGCAGCTCGAGAAAACTTGCAACGCTTTGGCTTGGGCTGCTCACTGGCTAAGACAAGATATGTTGACTCACACTACCTTGTTGATTTCAAGATGGATCCGATAAAATACATCTTTGAGAAACCAGCTCTCCTGAAGAATAGCAAGATGGCAAATGATCTTGACCGAATATGACATCCAAGACACTTCTAAAAAGCTCAAAGGAAGTGTTGTACCATCATTTGGCTCATCGTCGTAGATGACTATAAGTCTATGCATCAATTTCCACGAAGATGTTTTACAGACAGGAAGAACTGTGCCCGCATTTAAGGACCCGAACAAGATCCCGATAGACTATGGTCTTTGATGAGCCTCAAACGCGCTTGGCAATGGCATGGCGCCATCATTACATCCCTACAAAGCGGACATACACCTTTCACCGCTGCATTTTGTTTTAGTTGCACTAATAACATGGCCGAACACGGGTTTTGCATTATGGGTATTAAAGTCGCTATTGACTTAAGAATCAAATTTTGCAAGTGTATGGAGACT